>NC_061168.1:40902426-40980009 GCF_022113875.1 Hydra vulgaris
GCTCATTTTACTTATTTTTTTCGAAAACGGCTTCATTTAATAAAGATCATTCAATTAAAAAAGTATTTGAGGCTTATTAGAATGAGGATTTATTAGAAGAATATTTAGATAACAGCTGGAAATCAAAAGTTGACTTAAAATAGAATACATTTCAGCAGATACTATCTGATGATAGCAGAAAAACTAAAAATAGATTTTTTGACAATAATATATATAAGAAATACACTTAAATAGATTAATATAAATAATAATATAATGAACATAATATTATTATAATCAATAAAAATAAATAAAGGGCTTCTAATTAAACAAAAACACGCTCTAAGAACTATTGGAAATGTAAATCGCTTTTCGCACACTAAATTACTTTTTAATAAGTTTAAAATACTTAACGTATTTCAAATTAACATATATCATATTTTTATATTTATGTTTAAAGTAGATAATAAAATAGCACCCATTTTATTTAATTCATTTTTCGAAAAAATAAATCATTTATACCCAACAAGATTTTCAAACAACAATTATATTCAACCAAAAAAATATTATTCTGCGACTAGGTTCTCGATAGCAATCAGAGGACCTAAATTATGAAACACCCTATTGAATAATGAGTTTAAAAAAATTTCTTCCCTGAATCAATGTAAAATAAAAATAAAAAGTAAACTTTTGATAATTGACAACAAACTAGACTTCTTCTGAAACTTTTAAATAGGAGTAAGTAAATCACTCGTTTTTTACTTGATATTTAATTTAATTTTAACATATTAATTTTTGATTTTAATTTGAATCTTTACCTTCTTAAATTATCATGTTTTATCTCATTTTTATTTACTTTTTTTATTTGAAATCCTAATAAGAAAAAAATAAAAAAAAATATTAAAATGAAAAATATTTAGATATTTGTATTTATATATGTACTTTACGCATATATTATATTGTGATAACGGATTTTTTTTGGTTTTTTGTTTTGTTTGTTACTTATATTCTTGTTTGAAGGGGCTTGGCGATAAGACTGAATTTGTCTTCTTCTTGCCCCAGCCGTGTATATACAGTTTTTAAAGTCTAATTTTGTAAATATTTTCTTTATGGCGAAATATATATTATATATTAAAAATAATATAATACCGATATATTTAATATAAACTTAACATATATAAGAATATATAAATATGTATACTTTAAAAGTTTGTATTTTCAATTATTATATAAAATGCTCTATGTGAAGAATACTTCCAGTCTTTTCGTAGATGCCTATAACCACATAAATGTAATTTTATATTTCGTTTTGAAAAATATCACTTCTAATAACTTTATTTTAGTTTATTCTTAATTTTAAATAAATGTTTTCAATAAAAATTTCTAATCTACTGGTTTCTGTGTATATATTTTTTGATGGTTACTTTTTATATCATGTTCATATATAAAAAAATTTTTCTAAATAATAAACTGTAGTTATAAAAACATTAGGAAAAAAAAAATTGTTTTTAAGAGTAGATTTTCATTTTAAACCGAAGTTCAACCGAATTTCAACCAAGACAGAGATGTCCTTGGCCTTGATCTTAAGGGTTAAAATTAAGAACTGGACCTTGAAACTGTTGGCCTTAGCCTTGGTCTGAATCATTTTGATTTCAAATCTTGGTCTTGATTGTTTTAACCTTGGCCTTTCACCTTTTCTTTAGAAATTCAGAACTTTCTTTTGTGTTCGCATTTTAAAAGTTTTACTACAGTTATTCTGTTTTACAAACAATCTTTTTGTTTACTTAAAGCATAAGAATTTAAGCCACGTGTTTTAAATTGCCGTTTTAGCCGTTTTATAGCAGTATTCAACGACATGATTAGTTAATGGGAATTTATGACGTTTTTATAATGAGTCATATGATATGTTTTTCATCAGTCAAAACTAAAAAATCTAAAAAAATCGAAAAAACTAAAAATTTAAAAAAAAATTTAAACACATGTTTTTAGTTAGTAATGTATTTTTATTTGATCTTTTTTTAACTTTGTAATTTATAAAATCGAACATTGAACCAATAAGCAATAGTTTAATTATTCTTCCTTGATTGTTTGCTCAAAACACTATAACCCCTCAGCTAGCATACGTTGGCCAACATCAAACGTGTTGGACAATTTTATATTCTAAGCGCAAACGTCGAGGCAACGTCAGGCTCACGTCAGACAACGATTATTTTTAGCAACTGCAAAGGCGTAAACGCTAAAATGTTTTCCGTACTCTTTAAAAGCTAACTAGCGCAACTTTTCATTTGGAGTTTTGTTTGTTTTGCTTCATTAATAATTGTTAAGAATTAAGGATGTAACATCAGATCAATAAAAAAAATGTGGCAAACATGCTAAGACCTTAGAGATCTTTAAATAAATAAGCACTTTTTAAATTTTTCTTTAAAATAATGACTTACTTTGTAATACGCTTTAACTTTAGCTGTGTAGCTAATTTTACAATGCAGCTGTACAGAAACATGTTAAGTACATAAAAACGTGTTCATGTACATCAACGTGTTCATAACTAACTGTTCATACCGTGTTCATAACTAACTGTTTATAAACCTGTTCAAGTACATCAACATGTTCATAATTAATACATTATTTTTAATCATTAATCATAGAAAATTAGCAAGACAATTTCTTAAAAATTGAATTAAATTAAATTTCTAATAAGTTGTTGTTGACTCAAGCTATGCTAAATAGTTGTGAAGAATTTGTTTAAAACATGAAAAGATTGAATCACAATAAAAAATGGTTATTTAAAACCTCAGAAAGTTTGAATCTCAAGAAGTGGTAGTAGGGGACCCGAAAAATAAGAAGAAATTCTAATAATTGTTTGCATAATAAAAAGGTATCATTTATTTATCATAAAAAACATGAATAAATACATATACTTGAGTTTAGTATTTATTTTAACTTAAAATAAAACAATATAAAATATGAGAATACAAATTTTCTATCATTTGTGTCAATCATCTGTGTCACTTTTTTCAGTCTGTTTTAAGTTAAAAAAATCATGCAGACAGTAGAATTCCATTATCAACTATTAAAAATAATAGATGGCTTTTCGTATTGTGCAATTTCAAATCCAAAATTGGATTGCAGGAGTATCCAACCAATGTGTGAATAGCCAGCTTATCGTGCATCTAAATTAGAGCGGTCAAAGAGGAGAATCAACAGTCGATTGAAAGTGAATTGATATTATGCGTGTGTTGCATTTAACTTTTTTAAAGACTTTAATATGGATTGCAACTAAAATTGAACGTTTTCAGCTTTTTGAAATGGAAACTGTTATTTTAACTTATTTCTATTACATGATTTTGGATTTAGTGTCTAACTTAATGAAATAGTTATATCAAAGCAAAGACTAAATTATTTAAATCATGACATGTCAGCATTAGAGTCTGAAAATGAAAATTTTGAACAATTAAAGCAAAAAAAGTGTCTATTATGAGTGAGAATGATGAGGACCGAGTTCCATTACTATGAAAGTAAAAAATGATATGATTTGATTAACTTTATAATATAATTAAAGTTTTTTGTATGTCTTACATTTCATAAACATCCAGCTTCTTTATTAACAGTTTATTTAGAACGAGTTATTTTAATTTGCTTTTCCTTCCACTTAAACAATTATACATTTAACAAATAAGACGAACAAAAGTAACTTTTTATTTAAGTTTTTAGCAGTACTATTTCAAAAGTTTTTTATTTTTTATAAGCTTTTAGATAAATAATTGGTTTATCTAAAAGCTTCCATAAAAATATATAAAACAGTTATATAAAACAGTTATATAAAATCTTTTTTCTTTGAAAAGTTTTTACTACTAATTTGTTATTTTTTATATTAATTAGTATTTATTAATACTAACTTTTAAATTTATTTTTTTTGCAAGTGGATTTAATGTTCCAGTTTGTGAACCAAAAAGGTCGAATTTAAAAATCTTTTTAAAATTATTTATCACTTTCTTCTCATATCATATACTAAATAATTTGTTAAGATTAGATGTTTGTAAAAAAAAATTGTCTGATAAATCAGCAGCCTGTACTAGAACCGTGACGTAGCAACGAATTTTGCACCCGGGGCATAAAATAAGAGTTGCGCCCATTTATTCACATTAGGAAGTATTTCTAATATGTGTAAGATCCGCTGCCAGTAAATCTTGTGTTTTGCAATATATATTTCTATTGTTATATTTAAATGTAGCGTATTTTTGGGCATGGATTTAATGCATTTTTTACTTTTATTAACCTTAATTTCAAGTAAGATAAGTGTTTTTTGCTTTATTTTTTCTTTATTAAACATTATTTATTATTATATAATAAAAACTAAAATTATTATATTTATTCTTTATCAGCAACAAGACTACAGTCTTTAAACGACAATCGTTTTTATGTCATCGTTATTTGTTACAATTTGCCAGTTTATTACTGTTTGAAACTGTTAGTGTGTATACTTAATATATGGAAAAAATCTAATAACAGATAATATTTTCTTATTGCTGATAAAGTAGAAAAAGTTAAAAGTAAACAAAAAAGTAAATATTATAACTTATAGAAAAAAAGAGGTAAACACAATAGTAGTTTTTATCTATTGCTTCAAATATTGCTGAAGCTAACTGTTATGAAAAGTCGATTAGTCGAGATACTAAGGATTAAATTTATTGGAGCAGATAATATTTGTAAATGTAGATATATTAACTTTTTTTTTTTCTAAACTGTTTTTATTAAAACCATCATTTCCGACAAAATGAGAAATGTTAATAATATTATTCTTTTATCTTTTTACTTAAAATTTGATTCTCCCTGTTTTGATTTTATCAACAACAAATTAATTCAGTATATGCTTAATAATAATAAAGGCAATTTATACAAACACAAAGACAAATTTCTATTGTCTCACAAGACTAATTTCCAATGTCTCACAAAGATAATTTTCCATTGTCTCGGTATTTGGTTATCGGTATGTAAGCACAACTATCATCAACAAGTTAAAGATAAAAACATAAGTATGCTCGACATAGTGTTTTCTCTACTGTAGCAAAAACCGTAGAACACAGTTTGCTAACTATTTACAAAAATGTTTTTTAAAACATTATTTAAACATAAAACAACTGCACAAATAAAATTACAAAATATTACAAAAAAATTGCAATGATTTGACTAAATATTGACCTTAAGCATTTAACTTAGACAAAAAATAAGTCATTGTACAACAATGTAAACAATATTGCACACGAATTTTATTTACTTAAGACACTTTTTTAGTCATTTAAAACGATAGATGGTTTTAAAATATTAAATGTAATACAGGTTACGATGTAATCTGTCATCGATTGATTACTACGTAAACAAGCACTTAAACTAGAAATCCTTAGAAATTAAATAAAAGAAGAATATAAAACAAAACGTCATTTAAAGCTAATTTTTTTAAGCTTCAAACTCTTTAATATGCTGTGTATTACTTAACTCCAAAAAATGGGGAAGAAAAATTTAAAATTCAAAAATAAATCACAAACTAACAAATATTTGAATCTTTATCAACTTATAACATTTGAGATGAGGTATAAGAATATTTTGTTGTTAATGTGAATTATGAAGTAAATAAAGAAACAAAAGTAAGACGTCTACCAGTGTGCGATAGATCAGAGCAACTAATGAGCTACGTTACTTCTTATTTTACTTTAAATGAAGCATTAGAAAGAAATTAAAGACTTGTTAATTAAATTATAATTAAAGTATAAAATATAAAAATTAATTATAATTAAAGTTTTGTTTTAAAAATACATGAAGAGTTAGCGATTAATTATAGAACAATATTCTCTTAAACTCATAACGGTATTTGCTTAAACCGTGAACAATTTAGATTAATAATTTACGATAATGTACAGTTTTATTTAAAAAGCACTACTAATAATGATTTAAATAGTATAAATAAGTGCAAGATTCCGTATTTACGAATAGTTCTAAAAATTTCTATTAACACAGCTAATTATAACAACACCTACATATCAACATAGAAAACACTCAAAACGCTCTAAGAGTTACACGCGAATCAATAACTAGATTTATATCAAGTAAAAAGATTTATAGCATATGTGGTTATTCTAATTATGAAAAATACTTTATTGAAAAATATTTGTCTGTATAATGAACAAATACTAAACCAAAATAATTACTAAAACAAAACTAAAAGAGAAATTATGAAACTTCTATTTAAAATGACATTGTCGATATATAATAAACAGGTAATGCCAAGAATTTAAATTCAAAATAAATATTAACCCTAACCCTAACAATACTAATTTGATTTTATCACTGATGGGCATTAACGGCCCGATTTCTGTTGTTCTGCCAGAACTGGCAATCCAAGAACAGAACTTTATGATTTTACTGGTATAGGCCATCCTTGCTCTCTGCTATAGCTAAAACTATTTCAAGTGGCATAAATTTATAACTAATTAATTCGCATACTTCAAATTCTGTAACAAATCAACATTGACTGTAGCGCCAAACGACAAGAGGTAGCAATTGTATCAAGAGGGTGTAGAAAGTAGTTTAGCTAATTGAGATTTTCCTTCTTTGTGGCACACAGTTTGTTTACGGTGAGGTGGTTAACTGCAACTCTGTCTGACATTGTGTTTGATATATTTGAGATAATCAATCGACGACTGTTGTTAAAATAAGTAAAGTAAAAATCTGAATAAATAAATATTAGGTGATCAACTGCTTTACATATATGATTTTCATAATCATCAGCTGTACCAACGGCTAACTGATCCAGACTTGGCATTTATTTTTTGATGTTAAGTGAATGATAATATGTACACCTACATGGGTTGTTGCATAAAATCTAAGGGTAAGATGTGAGTTAATGATAGCCCATTCTGAAACTAAAGTTTTGTTTTACTGCTAAACTTGCAAGGCTTTTGTTCAATCATACAACGATGAGTAATATCATTATAAATGGCACCCAAATACTGCAATTATACATAAATTTATATAATTTATAAATAATTTATACATAATTTATACAATTTTTACATAATTTTTAGTTAAAATACATAATGTTTAAATTTAAATTTTAAAAAATACATCATTTTTAAAACATAAAACAATACATAATTTTTTTTTATTAGAAATGATTTGTTACATGTTAGTACATTTGCCAATAACATGCTATAAATTATCATTTTTGTTTGTAATGCAAAAGTAATGCGATATACTAAGTCATTCACAATTAAGTTATAGTTATTCTCCTCTATCTGCACTATATAATTTTCGTAAATAGTTATCAGCATTCCATCTGCCCTAATGTCTTTATCATCTACAACTTTAACTTAGATTAGAATTTGTTGTTCTTTAATTTTCATTGCCTTATTATTGTTAAGCTATTTTAAGATCGTGTTTTAATTTACTCTTTTTTCAAGTTTTTTGAGGCTTTTAGAAGATTTATGTTTAAGCGTATCAAGATTGATTTCAAGATTTTTTAAACTCTTTCTGAGATTGTGTGTTATTCAACTGTAATAATAAGTTTGGAACTTTTGTTTAATTTTAGCTCTGAAAATTTTAGTTATTTGCTTTTTTTGCGTAATGCTTTGTCTCAGCAGTTTCAACTTATATGCCATGCTTTTTAATTTAGTTTTTACTATTACCAAATATTTTCAATGCATGCTAGATGTGAAAGCGATAAATTATCTACTTTGGTGAAGAATTATCTACTCATATATTAATAACCTATGACTTAATATATAGTAACTAGCTGTTATGCTTACAATTTCAAAGAAATCAATAATATTATACAAACTATAAAGAAGTCACACTAAAATAAATGGTAACTTTCACTTTTAAAATGGGATAAAATTGTTGAAATATATGAACTAAAATTATATAATTCGACTAATCTGCTCACTTTTAGAGACTGTTCAATAATACTTTTCAATAAAATTTGGTAGGTAGATGAAAAATATATAATAAATTATCTGGGTAGATTTGCTAACTATCCGAACTTTTCTTTAACAATAATTTAATGTTAGAACAAGCAAGTTTTCGATACAAAGTTAATACAAAAATGTCAAACCACACATATATCATGCATATCAAGTTTAACTGTTTGTTTTCCAAATATATTTCAAGTTTAGTTATGTTTCTTAAAAGAAACACCACAAAAGATCCTCCGCCTGACACTACCTCAAAAAACGTGAAACAGAATATAAGCACAAAATTTGGTACCGTAAAACGCGGATTTTCGCATGCGTATTAAATATTAGAGAACATGTTTATCATATACCAGCTTTAGAGGACAGGAAAAGCTAGCTAGAAATATACTTTTCGGAATTATTTACACCGTTAATTTCTACATACCTATTTCCTAGCGCAACATAATCGTTTATCAGTCGGGTTGTGTGCGACAAATTAGTAATATTTTCATATATTACTGTTTTTAATATATTACTGAATCTTTGTATTTTTAGAATCTACGTATATTTCAAATTATTTTCCAAATCATAACAGCTTAATCTTGTAATTTAACATCTAATAATATGAATACGCTAATTTAATATTATTATTAGTCGAGTTACGTCATTTTCTAGGCTTTTCTATTTTAAAGTAGTTTCTAGGCTTTTCGTTACGCGGTTTATTTTTTTAATTTTATTTACTAACAACGCGTATTACGGGTTGCTTACTGCTACTGATATTATATATTCATATTTATATTTATGATATTAAATTTTCATTTGTATTAATAATGTTGAATACTTTGAAAAAAATATATATTGTAAAGTAAAATTAGCTAATGGTATCAACATATACCCAAATACCTATGTCTATATAATCATAACCATAATTTATAAGTACTTAATAGTTAAGGTATGCGAATATATTTATATTAATCCGTCAGGGTTAAGGTTACGGATAGGTAATAACATCAAGGTACACCTTACCAATGGGGTACCTTGTCCTACCTCTAAACAACATTAAAAAGGTTATAATAACTAACAAAATTTTATTTTTTCTAATTGTATGAAGCATCAATGAACAGTATTTTAAATGTGACAAAATTATTGAAAGCGAACTATTTTACGAAAAGTTATAGCATTTTGCGTGTCAAAATCTGATATATGGTAGGTACGTAGAATTCCGCGTTTTACGAAACCGATATTTGTGAAGTTTGTATTTTGCCAGGGATGAAAAAACATTACGTTGTTTTATTTTATAGAATTATATATTATTAATTTACGAAGGTCAGTGTTGAATATCTCAGACATATATTAAGTTACTCCAGAATACGAATTTTAAACTCTCAACTTACCTAACACCCATCTTTCCATCATTGTATTAACAAATGGATTAATTTCTGTCATGAAATATTTAACGAAGGCACCGCTCCATTTCTTAGATTTCCCACTCAATAAGACTTTGTAATCTTCTGATGTGCATTGTAATGAATCTCTAACATCCTGAATATACACGGCAACATCCCCACTTGTACCAAAATAACTTTTTATCCAATGTTTGATGTCAGTAAATATGTGGTTTTAACAATAAAGATGTGTAATTGTGTCAAAGGCTGATTTAAATACCTCAAATGATTTCTCTCGGTCTGTAACCAACGTTACATTTCAACGAGACAGTGCCGGTACCTTCTCACCTACAACGGCAACTAATTTTTTATGTGTTGTCTTAAGATTGCGCTTATGTATTAGAAATATGGCTGGCATAACCGGTGATTGTGGGAAACATATGCCACGAATTATAAGTACTGATACTTAAAATTTTATGTATCTTACTCTTAGCTACACTCTTAAGGTTGGTTTCCATATATCTAAAATGGTCGTACGACAGTCGTGCGACTGTCGCAAGACAGTAGCGCGATTATATGGAAACATAAGTCGAGCGACAAGTTTTGTCTTGCAAGACTGTTTTATAGTCGTGCCATCGGTGTCGCAGAGATTGTCGCACGACCTACAATGCGATTGGTTGAGTATTAGAAAACGAATTATTAATTAAAACAAAAAAACAAAAAAATTCACATTGAAATAAAATGGAAAATAATCAAAAAAGAATTTAGGAAAGAGAGTTTTATGCAGGAAGAAAAGAAATATCCTGTACTATATGACAAATTCGATACAGAATTTAAGAACAACGTTATTAAAAAATGTTTGGGCAGCAATAAGAGTTTCGTTTGGTTTAACTGACCAAGAGTGTGAATCGAAATACAAAATTATTAGGTCGGGTTATGGTCGCATTTCGAGGAAAAAAAAGTACACCTTCAGGTCAGGACGAATCAATATCAGCAGAGAGTACGATTTTTTGTAATGGTTAAATGTGTACATTGATCATAAAGAAATAATGACGACGAATCTTAGAAATGAAACAGCAATAGAGATACAAAACAACAATAACAAAGATAAAATAAAAAATGTTGAAGAATTACCTTTGCCATGTATAAGTGATGAAAATATGAATTATGATGAAGAATTAAGTAATCAGGAAGAATTAGAAAAAGAAGTTTTTAAATGACAATACAAGTCTGCTAACTTTGTCTAATACATGTAGGCCAAGTACATCTAGCAATCAACAAAAATCTTTAAACGAAATAACATCTCCTATGAATACAAAAAAAAAAGAACTTAAAAAGATTTGATAAAAATACAAAACTAGAAGATGCAATACTCACTACTATGAGCAATATTAATGCAACATCAGGAGTTACTTACTTGAAGAAAATAATGACATTACATATTTTTGTAAATCTATTTGTGCAACAATAGAGATTATCTCCTAAAACTCAAGCAGTTTGTCGCGTTGGTTCGACAAGGTTCTAACTGATCCGCGAGTAGTTTTGAGCAAATCAATGTTAAAAATTGTTATGTTCTTCCCATCAAAATTTATTAAAATTCATCGATAATAATTTTTACTCATGATAACATAAGCATTTGCTATAAGTATTACTATTTTTTATTAAAAAATGTTTCACTCTTTATAGAAAAATGATACCCCAAAACGCATTTAAAACATTGTCATAGTGAAATAATTATATTCTCACTATGACAAGGTTCTAACTGCTGTTATAACGGTAGTTAGAAACATGTTAGTTACTTTAAAACTTTGTGACTGAAGCTGTTAGTTACTTTAAATTTTGTAACTAAAACAATAATATAGTAAACAGCTAATTTTCATAAATTAGATTATTGTTTCTGTCACAAAACAAAGTTACAACATTTTTTTTACTCATTTTTTATTTTTTTTTACTACATTTTTTTGGTACATTTTAAAACCATTACATTAAGTACAGGGTTAATACCCTTAAAAGTTTTTCATGTTTATTTTATAGGTGAAGAACAACTCGATAGTATTCTCTTTCCTCGAGAGGCATAAACGGAAATGCAGCTTTAATATCTTTTTTTTTTTAAGTCTGCAAGTTTCTTTGTACAATTTTGAATCTTTGGTTATACATTCAAAATAGTGGAAGTTGATGGACTTGTTGCTGCATTCTTTCTGTTAGGTTTTTCATTGAACTTGACATTTGCACAGTTCATAGGCTCATTGCGATCATGGCTAGATTTGAAATGTATAATATGAGATGTTTGAGTAAATTTAAGAACAGCAACGTTTGAAAAAGGAACTGACTTGTAATAAAACAGCTTCGCTGTTACTGCATAATCCTTGAAGTCATGTGATTTCAATTGAATGATACGATAAGGATTTTTTCTGTTAGCTTGTTTCAACATCCTTATCAATCCAATTGGACTATAAAAATCAGTTTTCCTCATGAGCTTTTCGATTTCGCTATGAGCATGATCCACCTCTTGGACACATGAATGACCTAGAACGGAATATTTCATAGTGATTGAGTTGATGTTAGGATTGTCTCTTAAAACGTGTAACACAGCATTTGATAATATACTGTTCCGATTTTGAGAAACGCAGGAGTCAGACCAAGTAATTAAATCACTGAAGTCGTTTTCCTCTGCCACATCACTCAAAATTTTGCAAAAGGCACTGGCAAGATCATTGCCGCTTCTTCCCGCCATTGATTCAGTCCATAATGCACAATACACTTTTTTGGTTGTTGAAAAATAACCTGTCAAATTATACACGCTAAGCTTTCTCAGATAAAAAAGGGAACTAATTTCTGCATGCGGAGTCAAAATAACCTTTTGAAGGTCAAAAAGTAAAACAGGACAATTTTTATCCTGTTTCTCTTTAGAACGTATATCTCTCATTTCTTTTTTAAAAACTTAATGTCTTTCAAAGTCTTCTCTCAATTTTTCAGACATAGTATCAGTGTTTTCAGCAACTTTAAACTTCTCACAAAGGTCATCTATCTTTTTTGGGAATGTGAAAACTAAGATTGGATTCGGTCGAGAAAATATGGTAGTACATAGATTTTTTTTCCTGGCCTAATTTTTTTGTTTATACATTTCTCTATTGGTACTTACACGACAATAATGTGACTCAACTGTTGGAATGGATTTTATGTGATCCCTAGCTGAGTTGGCATCACTATGCGGTGTACGTTTGCCTTTCATGATTTTACCTCGTAGATTTTGTGCAGGAGTATTTGTTTTAAGATCTTTGGTGTTGTGAGCTGTGTAAACTGGCTTTTGTGAAATGGACAGTGTAGTTAAGTAGAATTTTTGCAAACACGAACTTTTTCACCTTTTACATGAAAAAAATATCTATAGGCGTACTTCCTTTTTGAAAAAACTTGTTTTTCAGCGTGGTCATCAGTTTCTTTATTTGCAGTATCACTATCATAGCAGTGGTTGTGCGAACAGTCGAAGTAACAAAGAAATGGCTCTTTTCTGTTGCTGAATTTAAGGCATAAAATGATGAAAAAATATCAATTCGCTCATCCTCTGATATTTTCTTGGCACATTCGCACTTACAGTTCGCCAAACAGTTTTTTTTGTTTGAATAATCTTATTTGGTACTTGTTTTCCTGTTCGACTTGTATAATTTTTACCAGCTTGATATGCCTTTTTTTTATTATTACATCCCCAGGTTTCAGGTTTAGATATTCCTTTCCGGAATTTTTTCTTAAACGTTTGTTGAACTTGATCCCTAGAAGAGTATTATTACTTAGTCGATAATAGTATCTATAGTATATAATCATATACTAATTAAATCGTAATGATTAAAATGGTTCACTTTGTATATAATAGTAGATTTTAATGTCAAATCACTTTTTAGATAAAATTTTTATTAAAAAAAACAAATCATAAATAAAAAAATATATATATTTAAGATTTAGAGGGTGATCAAGGGGGAACACTACATATTTGGCTTGCTTGTTTGTCATTAATTTAGCATCATTCGTAGGTTGTACATTCATGTCTATCTCAGAACTTTTTTCAGTTTGTGCTACATAAACATTATTGGCATTGTTTCCAGAAGCTTCTTCAACAATATTTTGTTTAGAATCTTGTGCGGTTCTGCAACATTCTAGTGCAGTTCTGGTTATATTAAAGCGCCTCTTCTTCCTGTTTAAATAATAAAAAGTGAAAATCTTTTTAAAAAACTTTTCTTAAGCTTATAAACTTAGCTATTTTAATATGTAAATGCATGGCCAAAGTCACACAAAAAAGTTATATTAGGTTACTAACCGTGTACTTAATTCATAGCAGTCTTCACCGCTTTCACTAGTTGGAGCTACAAATTCGTCACTATCATAACTGCTTTCTTTATCAAATACTATTCTTTCCATTTTCTGTTTATATTTTACTCACAACGAAAATAATAACTTTTCAAATTGTTTTTTTTTACTTTCAAATCATTTTTAAAATCTTTTTTTAACTACGCAGCTTGTTTTTTATTATTGATACAAAAATGTTTTATTACAAGTTAATTAATTTTTAATATTACTGTTATATTTGATGTAACAATTTAAAAAAAGTTACTTTGTAAAATCAACGTTCTAAAGTGCACATATATCGACTAACCGTTGCAGATAAGTAAAGAAAAATGAACAAGTATTGACTTACTTTTTGGGGTAGACACTGCAAAATATAATTAGATCGACTTAACGTAAGGGAATGGCGCGGCAAATTGTACTTGCATTGACAGTAAAAAGTTTGTAAATTTATTAATGCATAAACATCATTATTTTAAAAAAATATTTTAGCTCATAAATCCCCTTTTTAATCTGAATAATAATAGTTATTTCTATGCTAATCGAAACCAGAATTTTGTTTTTTAATGTTACAGCTGTCTCTTATTAATTAGTAGTGAAATATATTTTAAGTATCTAGTGTACTTTTTTCTAAGTACACTATATACTTAAGATATATTTCACTACTAATTAATAAGAGTTTTTGATTTCAATCCATGTTAACGTATGGCTTGCTAAACCCTAATATTATTTAGGAATTTCCTAATATTTATCGTTTTAAAATAAATGTTCGACATTTATCTTCGTTTAATAGTGAGATTGAAATTTTTCCTTTAAAGGAAAATGAATCATTCTTACTGAGAGTAGCGTTGATATAAGATGTAATTCAAAAGCCTTTAAAAAGTTATGATGACTTAAATTTTGCAATGAGCATAGGTGTTAGGTGTTCCTTCTGTATTACACTCTGCTCAAAGCATTTGTCAGCGATACTTTTTATTTTTATAAGTATTTTATTTTTTGGTCATTTTCTAATTTATTGATTTTGTTTTTTTCCTTTATAAGATCAAATGCTTTTACTTCTACTCCTTTTTTTTGCGGGTTAATCCATTTATTTAGTAAAGCAATTTCTTTGATTAATAAAATCATTAGAATTTAAAGATTTTTTATGACACAATCCATAGTCATTTATTTTTTTCACCGTGTATAGTAAAACTTTTCTATTTCAATCGCACCTTGTGTTGCCATAGTTAAGTAGTCGTCCATTTCGTTGATTGAATAAAATCCGTTTTTAACTAATTCGAGGAAAATTATATTACTAAGTAAAGTTTCAGGGTTTTTGTTATTTTTTTAAGAAAATAATAAATAGGTAACATCTTATAGGATTTACATAAAATCAATTTGCATTAGATATTTTTCATATCAATTTTGACCTTTAAAAATTTGCTGAAAGCTAGTAATTAACATAGGGTTATCTAAAATTTATTGATGTTGCACTTCAAGTATGATGTTTGATTTTTTTTTTGTAACCTCCAAGACTTATAACGTTTTCTGTTCTTCTTTAGCTGGGCGAAAAAGAGTTCATTATGTAGATGTCATTATTTTCAATAATGGTGATTTTATTAAAAAACTTTTTCCCACACTGTCTCAACAATGTAAATTTAGTAGCTGTTTAAAGGTACTTTTGATACAATATGCTGCAGACGAGAAAGATTTTTGCATTATTTTGACTGTTGTTGTTATGATAAAATAACTGTACCCGAGGAATATTGCTTCATTCATCACGATCAGCGTCAGACAACATTGTGTAAACTTCATTTAATCGCTAATCGTATAATAAATTAAAAAAATTTTGGTAGGTGATGCAATTTAAATAATTTTTTTTTTTCAGCATTTTTGAACAGTGTTTTATAATTTTGATTAATGATGAAATAATATCTTTTGCTTGTCTGCTTCCTATATAAACTTCGTTTATATGGTTCGTAATATTTTCAATAATTAAATTTTTTCCTTTGCCTTTGATGCTAAATACTTTTGCTAATTTGTTACATTTTTCTTGGGTGCTTCTGTTGAAATAATCTTGTAAATTGTAAAAGAAATCAATTGTTATTCGGATGCCTATGCCAAAGTGTTTTAAAAATTATTGCACTAAGTAATAAGTTGGCTTGTGACACTAGTGAGTTGTTCCTTATATGCATAAAATATGTTTAGTATTGCTTGAGTAGTTTCAAACGCGAGTTCTTTTTAATTTACAATTACTTTAATGATTTCATCATTTATTATTGAAAAATCTTTGTTTACAAAACAAACTAATTCTGATATAATAACTTTAGCTTTGAGGTTTTCTATAGTCCAGCTTTTTATTTGATTTAAAATTTTAAAGTATTTATTTTATCGACTACTTTAAAACCTAATACCTTACCTGCCTTATCCAAATTTGCTTGGGTACTGTTGTTGAAAAAATCATTTAATGCATGAAATATAGTAAAATCTTCAATGATGATAATAAATTTTTTGCAGATTTTTGAAGCAACTTTTTTTATATCAATATACGCTCTGTGAGCATTAAGAAAATATCAGCATAATTTTTTATTTTTGTTTTACTGTGGCATATAAATGCCTATTAAAACTACAGGAAACTCAATAATTTCGGTTGCAGTAAAGGAAGATTGATTATAAGTTAAAAAATTATTTACTGCTTAAATAATAAGGCTGTGACTATAACCTGTGCTTAACTTTGCTTTTTTATATGCTCCAAAAAGACTTTGATCGTGTAAATTTGTATTACTAAATTATACATGATATTGCGTGTTGCACATTTTTTCACAGATAAAGTAACGGCTGGAAGATCCTGCTCATCAATATGAACTATCGAAATTGTAAATTGTATGTTGCTTGAACATATTTGTAAGGATACGACTTTTACTGGTAAGTAAGTAGGAGGTAAATTTTTTATCAAACAACTTGAAGGTTTTCATAATAATTTAATGGGAATCTTATTATAATAAAAAATTATAAGTAATTTGCAAACGTTATCAAAATTTTAATATATGTTAATGCAAATGTCAATATATATGTTAATGCAAATGCTAATGATGCAACAATACGTTTGGAATATTTTTTTGTCAAGTTAATGAGTGTTGAGACAATACCTTTAGCTTTGTTTTTCCTACATAATTTTCTTCTATTTGGTTTGAGCAGATAATTTGTTACATATATCTAGGTGCTTTTGTTAAAATAATCATACAATATATTAAAAAAATCATGACTTTTAACTGCTACAATAGTTTTTTTAGGGGAATAATTATGCAAAACAATTATTGTGTTAAAACGAGTCGTGTAGTGTGTAATTTTGCATATATTGATAAATGCCTATGATGAGTGTCGCCAAGAGGAGGGGGGTCACGAAGGACAAAATGTCCCGGGCGGCATATATCCAAGGGGCACCAAACGAAAAGAAGGTATATAAAAAAAATGTTCTTTTCATATAATTATAGAGAAATTTTAATAAAGGGCGCTAATCAAGGTTGCTGTCCCAGGCAGCGTGACGGTTTTCGGCAGCCCTGCCTTAGAATGTGTATTTTATTCTGTTCCAAAGATAATTATTAGGATAGAACGATAATATAATCGAATGAAGGTATAACGACAATATTAAATGTTTAAATATATTTATATTGAACACGCTTAATAAGACATTTAATATAAAAACTATTTTTGTATAGATTAGATTTTTTTATAGGTTTTTAAAATACGTTTAATTGAACATTTTGATATTATAAAAATACGACTAATAAAAATCGCCGCGTAAAAGAGTTTAAGAGACCTACTTCTATTTTTTTAAATAAATTTAGAGGTGCTTAAGTCATGGATGATCCCTAATTTGATTTCGTTATTATAAAACCTTATTTTTTAAATATATTTGTTTTTATATTATTTTATTTTGTTGTAAAGTTTTATTTTTTCAATAAATTTGTTTCTATAATATTTCATTTTTTCACCGTAAAACCCCTTAATTCCGGATGGTTCAGTACTTGAATCCTAATTACTCGTTCATTATAAAAAACTAGAATAATTTTTTTGAATAAATTAACTTCATAACAAATGGAACGATATAAAAAACTTTGTTTTTGTAATTTAAGCCTCTATTTTATTTTATTTATCAAGCATTTTAATAACAGTTTTAAAAAAAATGCTATAAACTTATAAATATCTATGTTTTTTTAGTGATTATACAAAAGCTTATCGAAAATTTGTCATTAAGCATTTTTGGGCAATGTTTTCTTTGCAATAAACCCTGTGCCTTAATTTTTAACGCCACGTTCGTCAAATTTTCGTCAAATATAAAGAGAACATCTGAGTATTTTTAAAATGCAATTTCAAAACTTTCTAGCAACTAGTTTTAGCTCTGCATGTTTTTTAGTGAACAAGCGGCGAAGATTAGTTCGCATGGCGAACACTGGGTATTTTACCCTTTGTTTACAAGAAAATTTTGAAATTATTATTCATCTAGATTAAAAAAATTTACTGAATTAAAAATCTGAATTAACTTCTAAATGGAGTCATATAAAATAAGTTCCTTTTAGAATATTATAAAAACAAATAATTTATTTAAAAGATTCCTAATTCTAATGAATTATTTTTATAATTTTTTAATTATCTTATGTAGTTGATGTAACTTCCTAGTTGCAAAATACTGTAGTTATTACATAAATAGTTTTTTGTTTATGCGACACAATGATCGCAAAAAGTGATCAACGGAGCCGTCCATTTACGTAGACGTGGGAGATCTGAAAATAAAAACATATTGTAGATGATGTCACTTAGGTAAAAAAACACAAATTAATGTTAAGACTATTTAGCAGGAGGAGTAAAAATTAGCGACTAGATAGAAAAGGATCTATAACTCACACTTTAGTCATCTTTAGCAAATGATAAAACAATGATGTATAAGTAAACAAGTGCGCTGGTTAATTAATGATAAAAAATAATTTCGCTGGTTTATTAATGGTATTTATCACTAAAATAATCGCACCATACAAAAACAAATTAGTAAGTCAAATGAAAATATATGACAGGTGGATCAATATTAAAAAAACAATGTCTTATGTGGTACTATATGTTCTAAACTCTAGATAGTAAATTAAGAACTGATAATCACCTGTCTAACATAGAAATATATAAATGTCGTTAATGTAACAAATTAATAATAAAAAGCTCACAAAGCGCAAAACTTCATGAGTTTAAGAAAAAAAAAAATGTTGATGCCATAATAACCAATCAGAGTTAAGTAGTGGATAAATGGTGATCCCCCTCCTCAGGAATGCCCTGCAATCACCAATGACGTTTTGGAGAGCTCGAGACCTGCACTAACGCCACTCGTCTGGGACGTGTCCTTGAATCAGATCTCACCGCTTGCACTCTACGTCATGGTAGTCAATATTGCAATATAATAGGACTACACTAAAAAAGCCAAAAAAACTTAATCTCTATCCCAGTTTTTTAAAAACAGCTCCAACATTCTTGGAGATCTCGTGAAGGTGGTGAGAAATGCGCGTGGTATAGCTGTATATGTGTGGGTAAATACACGCACCCACAACATAAAAATATACACATATCGCTACATATATACATACATACAAACCTTTATATATACATACATACAAACATACATACGTGCATACATGCATACATACACACATATATGCATACATACACATGAACATATCTATACAAAATAGTGACAATAAAGCATATAGAGTAGTGACAATGACAACAAAATAAATAATAAGCAGCAGATACCACATAGTACTTCAAAGTGACTTACCATCTTTTGATAATATTATGCCTGATCTATATCTGTTTACATATATATATATATATATATATATATATATATATATATATATATATATATATATATATATATATATATATATATATATATATATATATATATATATATATATATATGTATATTAACAAGCCAGGAAGTCACGACTCGTAACGATATAAACTAGGATAAAATAGTACGTGGTAAAGGTATACAAACGTAGTGTTGAGTTTAGTAGAACAAATTGTTCAGAGAATATAAATCTCACCTGATAGGTGGAGATAACTCTTAACTGAAAATAGTTTTAGATAATAATAAATAGATAGTTTGATAACTCAAGATACCCAGCTAATAGACAATATAATTAGTGGATGCACCTGAAATGAATAGTAATTTAACATGTAGAATACTGTTTGAGAGTGGACCGATACAGATCATAAACGCATAATCGATCAAAGAGTATCTAGCGGACTGAAAAAATCGAGTTGAAAACAACGATTATTTACATAATAACCATAAGAACGCTATTAAAGACTGTATAGTGCAATACTAAAACAAATTGACTTATCGACGTCAGATAAATATTTTTAGGATCAAAAAATCTAACAATATGGTAGTCGAATACAAAAAGTATAACCGTAATACATGGTATTTATAATATTTTCTAATTCTTTGAATAAGGAATTTGAATACTATTGAAAAAAAGTGTCAATTTGAATGTTTCTGTGTCGTTTGTAGCTATGTTCCAGAATATTATGTGTATGGATAGTGGCCAGATATTCATAAGGTGCAAGCATATTCAATTCATTTCATTGTAAACGACGTATGGGTTCTCTTTCAAAACGCGCGTTAGATAATTTGTTCGCGTCCTCCGTGGCTTGGCGAAGGTATATCTCTAAAGCATGTTCATCCTAAAGTAGCAGTCAAGTGTATAAATCATGTGTCTAGTATTTTCGTGTTAATATGTCTAAGTATTCTTGTTTAAGGTGTATTTACAAAAGCCCTCTAGTAATATTCTGGAGTATCTATAAACGTCGAACAAATAATAATATAACAATTTTGCTTATTGATAGATCATATAATAAAGTAAAAAACATTAACAGCATAGACTTTATATTTAACTTGTAAAGTAATTGAAATACAAAATTGTAACATGCGGGAGAGGGCAGAAGTACGTCCTACCGGCTGAATACGAACAAAAGCAAACAGTGTATGTTTAGTTTTTGTGATTAGCAGTGTATTTAGTGCGGACATATCTCTGAGGGAAAGTGTATTAATGTGTGTGAGGGTGGGTGCTGGTAGAAATAGTGTGCAGAATTCTGGGTCATTGTGGATAAGGTGCCAGTTGTGTAATATCACGTTGTTGATACGTATACCTTGTTTATTGTAAGGTGTGGCTATAGGGAAAATATGGATGTCATCGGGTTCTTTGGTTTTGTGGATAAAATCTTTCTGTGTGTGTATTAGGGTTTATAATATATAATTTGCAGTCTTTTCGTCAATCACTCCTTTAAATAAGATTTAATCAATTGTTGATACAGCGTTCCGTGCCATTTATATGGTGAATCGTATTGTAAGTTTATAGGTGATGTTCCTGTTGATTATATCAAGATTATGTAAGAACCAATTAGCGCGTTAATGTGCGGAGCTCTTTAAATAGGTAGTGGGAGTCAGATATAAGCCTATTGTATCTGATTGCTTGGCTGTGAATGATACCTTATGTGATATGGTGTGGGTGGTATGAACTGAAATGTAGATAGTATATTGTGTTGGTGAGTTTACGGTAAATTGTGCTCTGTATTTTATCTAGATGGTTCTTGTAGAGAGTTAGGTCCATAAAGAAAATGGAAGTATGTAAGTGATTAAAAGTAAATTTAACGGTGGGGTGCAGGTTGTTCATAAATGATATAACATGCTCAAGATCTTCTATAGTGCCTGTGAATATGAAAAAAATGTCATCGATTATTCTTTTGTAGAACGTGATGCTGTCTTTAAATTGTCCAGTGATGGCTTTGTCTAATGTGCCCATGAATATGTTAGCGAATGGTGGTGCCATGCGTGTACCCATCGATGCCTCTGTCATTTGTAAATAAATGCGGTCGTCAAACTAGAACGTCGTGTTTGTCAGAATAGTATCAATCATAGTCTGCATATATGCTACAGGTGGTGAATTGGGCAGTCTTAGATCATGTGGTGTGTTATCAAAAAGTAGTTTCATGGCTTCTATACCATCTTTATGGGGTATGTTTGTGTACAGGGTGGTAACGTCGGCGGTGACGAAGATGTATTTGTGAGGCGGTAGTGTTTGATTTTAGAGCGTGTTGAGAAATTGTGTCGAGTCTCTAAAATATGATGGAAGTGTTTCGGCTAGTGGTTGTATGAGCTTAGAACAAAGTTTGAGAGGTGGTCTGTGGGACCATCGCAAGCAGATACAATAGGTCGGAGAGGAATTTCAATTTAGTGTATTTTGGGGAGTCCATAGAACAGGGGAGTGCGACAAGAATTATTTGTACATATATAAGTTGCAGTTTTTTCGTCAATCACTCCTTTAAATAAGATTTAATCAATTGTCGTTACAGCGTTCCGTGCCATTTATATGGTGAATCGTATTGTAAGTTTATATGTGGTATCTGCTAGCACGGTCTTGATTTTCTCTTCATAATCTCTTCTTTTTAAGATGCAGACGCTACCATTTTTGTCGACTTGCTTGATAATGATATTGTTATTACTTTTTAGTGATGTGATTGCTTCTTTCATGTTTCCCGTTAGTTTAAGGTGTGTTATCTTCAATCTCTCATTTAGCACCGTGTTCGTATCACTTTTAATCCTTTCGATGAAAAGATTAAAATTTGCATTGTTGGATGCAGGAGGGTTCCAAACCGTGTCGAGTCTCCTTTTCATTGGTATTCTTTTGGGTGGTCCTTCATTGTCCTTAAAATAGACTCTAAGTAGCATATTTCTTTTCAATTTCGATATTGCATCTTTGAACATCTTTTCCGGAACGTAATGGTCGTTTTGAATAAATCCCAAACCTCTGTTTAATACTTGCCTCTCTGCTTCAGTGAGGTCGTTGTTTGAGGCTGATTTGTTTGTGATCATTTAATTACTCATTTTCGCGGTGGCTCTTGTTTTTTCCATCCTTATCTTTTTGTGAAACGATCCTCAGTTGTTATGCATATCCAACAAATCGTTCATTGTAATCGAAGTGAATTTCCTTTGTTCCTCAGATGTTGTAAAGATTGATTCTTTGTTTAGAAAGTTATTGAGAAATTTATTTAGCGTTGTAAATGGTAAGCTAAGGTTGGTTCATCAATATAATGTCTTTATAGGTATATGTACAGCCGTAATTAGGTGAGTAGAGAGTCAGGCCGCTACTTAGGAATTTAGAGATAACAAGCTTTGTTGTAACCCTTAACGATGTGTATATAAAAGTAGTCTGTGTTATGCCATTAAATATATATGTTTAAAATGTGTGTTATAAAATGTATAGCTGTTATAAAATGAATAGATGCATTCAAAAGTTATAAATTATGTTATAAAATATAAAAATATATTTGACAGACGCATTCTCGCATCGAACCGGGAACCGCAGACACCGTAGGCGGCGCATAATCCACTTATAAACTTATAAGTAACTTATAAAAAACTTATAAGACAAAATAAAATATAGAAACTCACTAATATAAACCAAATTTGAAAAAAAAGTAAATTTAAAATAAAATATAAGTTATAAACTTGAAAATTATAAAAAAGTATAATAGGTGGTGAAGTGTGCCACTAAAAAATGGTGATTGAGACTACAGATGTAATAACATGGTGAATAGGCTGGTGATGTTTAGTCGTTTCGTCAAGTCTAAATGGATAATCGCTCACCCTTGTAACACTCTTTCTCTCGCTTAAAAGCAAATAATCAAAAAAATAACAAATGTTTGATATATTGATTTTAGAGGCTGTTTATGTCTACAAGAGTGATGGTGTAGTGCATTAGTAAGTACCGTTTGGTTGTCTAGTATGGTCTTGTTATGTTTTCGTTCACTTTCAAATCGGGTGAATAGAAAGCTAAACACACTCACTCCGTGCGCTTATGAGCTAGCACATTAGAGTCAAACGTAAGACCTACAGAATGGGTTTCAATTGATCGAATTCACACATTAGTCACCGTAGGCCATAAGCCATCACTCTTAGCCAAAAGAGCTACTGCCCCATGCTAGTGTGGAATGATGTACTATGGAGTGAGGTTTTAGATCCGAGCAAATAGTCAGCGAGCGCTGATCCAATTTTCCGCAGACTGTTTCAAGATACATCATACTTATTAACAGTCTGCGAAAAAGAATACTATAAAATTATAAATATCTATGTTTTTTTTTGGTGATTTTTTTTGGTGGTTTTTGGTGATTATAAATTTGTCATTAAGCATTAGGGATTTTTGGCAAAGTATTTTTGTAAATAAACCCTGTGCCTTTAATTTTGAAAGCTACGATCGTCAATTTTAAAGTTTGTTCGTCAATTATAAAGAGAACATCAGAGTTTTTTTTAATGCAATTTCGAAACTTTCTAGCAACTAGTTTTAGCTCTGCATGGTTTTTAGTGAACAAGTGGCGAAGACTAGGTCGCATGGCGAACACTGGGTATTTTACCCTATGTTTACAAGAAAAATTTGAAATTATTATTCATCTAAATCAAGAAAACTTACTGAATAAAAAATCTGAATTAATTTCTAAATGGAGACATAAAAAAAAAGTTCCTTTTAAAATATTTTAAAAACAAATAACCAATCTAATATAATACTAATTCTAAAGAATTTTGATTTGAATTTTGAATATGATTTTTCAACTACCTAATGTAGTTGATGCAATTTCCTGGTTGCAAAATACTGCAGTTATTGCTTAATTAATTAAAATAATTCCCAACTTCCAGTGAAATAATTTTTCTATAATTTGAATTTTTGATGTTAAGACAATCGTACTGATGAACTTTCTGATGGAAAAACAATATGTTGAAGAAATTTAAAAATTTAAAAAAATGTTTTTACTAATTTGTTGTTGCTCTGTTCTTTAAGAACATAGAGCACTCTATTAAGTTTTTATCATTTTTCATGTACTCTAAGTGTTTTTAACATTTTAATGTGCACGCTTGAGTGTTTATAATATTAAGGTAAACTCTGAAATATTTATACTTTTGATATTTTTAAGTTTTAATATGCGCCCTAAAATTTTTTATTTTAAGATGCACCGTGAAGTATTTATGATTTTTAGGTGCACCCTTAAATAATTACCATTTTTAGGTGCACCCTGAGATTTTCATTATTTGTAGGTGAACCCTAAAAATCTTTATGATTGAGGCAAGTGGCGAGTTTTATGAGGAAAGGGGCAAGGGGAATTAAGAGGGGATTTCTCCTTGGGGCTACTTTTCAGAAATATGTTATTATTAATTAACTATTATAGTGAAATTGACCATTCTACTAATGAATGAAATTAACTAAAATACGTAACAATACCTACATGAACTCAATTATTAAACTAAAACAAATAAAATTAAAGAAAAAAGTTACTTGCGAATAAAATATTATTTTAGACCTTTTTGGCCCCCTTCTTGGCGAGTAATAAAACCCGCCCCTGTTTAAGGCGAACCCTGAAGTATTCAATATTTTATGGTGGTTCCTGAATTAATTATCATATTTAGGCGCACAATTAAAAATTTATCATTTTTATTGCACCTTCAAGTATTTATTGTTTTAATGTGCACCATGAATCTTTTCTTATTTTGAGGTACACCCTTGGTTTTTTTATAAATTTTAGATGTACCGTGAAGTACATATGATTTTTTAATTATATTTACATCGTGAAGTATTTATGGTTTTTATGATTGATTGCAAGTCCATATCCTTAATCGGCCCTAATAACAAAAAAATCACAAAAGCGTTAGCCCTAAGACTTGAAAAGTAATGGGGAAAATTATAGACCTTAATCATACTTGCATACATTCCAGGTAGAACAGTTTTTTTTAAACTTACATTTAGTCCGTAATCTTATAGATTACGCATAATTTAAAAATCTACCTAGTTTCATTTTATCTATAGACCAAGGAAAGGCGTTTGACAAAGTCGATTGTACGTTTCTGCTGCATATTCTCCAAATATTTAATCTCGGAGAAAATTTTGTATCTTTTATTAACACTATATTCAGAAGTTTCGGCATCAGTTCTGAATTGCAGTGTTTTTGTCGGTTTTCTTTCCTATGGAAAAAGGAGTCAGACAAGACAACCCACTCTCTCTTCTGCTATACGTTTTTGTTGGCGAAGCTCTCGCATTGGTGGTGAAAGCGGATAGCAGATAAAAAGGGTTTTCCACTACCAGTAATATTGAAACCCCTTAAATTACAGTAGTACACAGACGATTCGAACTTTTTTGCCAGGGACGTAAGTTTTGTCCGCTATTTCTTCCAAAAAGTAAAACTGTTTGAAAAAGCAAGTGGTTCAGTTATCAATGCCTCAAAAACCAAAAGTCTTGCTCTTGGGGGTTTTGATCCTAAAATGTACCCAGAATTGGACAACACAGAGTGGAACAATAACATCGATTTAAAAATATGGGATGTTACTTTTTAAGCCAGTAAGTAATACTACCATTTTCAACTGGCTAATAACTCTAAAAAAAGTAGAGAAAAAACACGAGCTTCTGGGACTACGTATTTTGTCACTTAGGGGAAAGAGTATGTTGATAAATACGCTAGCAATGTCAAAAGTGTGGTTTCTGGTATGCGTGTTGCCCATCCCAGATTGGGTAATAGAACGTTTGCACACAGCCATTTTTGAAAATCTGCGACAAAAGACCAATTTTAATCCGGTCAAGATAGAGATATTTTGCTAACCTGTCAAAAGCGGGGGTCTTGAAATTTTATCGCCGAAGGAGTAACGTCTTGCACTTTGTCTTAAAACACTCTGTCAACTGAAAAAATGCGGAGAAGACAAAACTCACGATTACTGCTATATTTTAAAGTATTGATTGGCAAGTTCACTTATAAAATTTACGAACCAAAACCAACGCTGGAACTTTTTAAAAGAGATCAGTTTTCCAAAACACTTGGACAACAAAACGTCTCAGCACTACAAAACAACAACTGAAATATTAGGCAAAAACGGGTTGCTGTTTAACATCCCCCTAAAATCAATTTAAAAAATTTACTCAGAAGTGGCGAAAAATAAAAAAACAGTCGCGCCAGCAAAACTTTTCTGAAACGGTTCGGCAAAAACAACAATGCCGTGGACCCAAATTTTGAATAAAAGTTTAACCTCCCTTGCATGCGGATCGACACAAAATATCCTACTTCGTTTTTTACATAACAGTCTACCTTCTGCGGCCTTCCTAGCCAAAAGCAAAAAGTAACATATTGTTAAACATAACAAATCCAAAACTTGTGGTAAAATTAAGGATACCATTTACATCTTTGCCTACTGTTCTCCTTCTGTTGAAATGTGGGAGTATTTTAAATATAAATATAACTTGACATCCGAAAAATGTCCTTGACATCTGAAAAATATCCTGAAAACCCTAAAAAGTTCTCCGATAAACTCAATTTTCTCGATTAAAACAGCGAATTTATTGGAACAAAACACTATTCGTAGCTGCTGTTGACACTCACTCAAACCATAATGAGTGCAAGATGAAACAGTAAATGTCACCACATGTTTAGTATCAAAAAAATAGATCCACTGGTAGTATTCAGGGTAAAAATTAGGAACATCAGAAATATTATTACTTTAAAATATAATTATCATGTCGGTAGAAACACTGCGATCTTTAAGTTTAGTAAAGATTTCCTCTTCTCTGCCAATGTTTTTATTTATAAAATTTAAAAATCATTAGATTCCCTCTTCTCTGCCAATGTTTTTATTTATAAAATTTATAGAATCATTAGAATTTGAAGATTTTTTATGACACAATCCATATTCATTTATTATTTTCACCGTGTATGGTAAAAATTTCCTATTTCAATTGCACCTTGTGTTGCCATAGTTAAGTAGTCGTCCATTTCGTTGATTGAATATAATCCGTTTTTAACTAATTCGAGGATAATTATATTACTTAATAAAGTTTCAGGGTTTTCGTTAACTTTTCAAGAAAATGATAAATAAATAAGATCTTATAGGATTTACATAAAATCAATTTGCATTAGATATTTTTCATATCAATTTTGACCTTTAAGAATTTGCTGAAAGCTAGTAATTGACATAGGGTTATCTAAAATTTATTGATGTTGCAATTCAAGTATGATGTTTGATTTTTTTTTGTAACCTCCAAAACTTATATCGTTTTCTGTTCTTCTTAAGCTGGGCGAAAAAGAGTTCATTATGTAGATGTCATTATTTTCAATAATGGTGATTTTATTAGAAAACTTTTTCCCACACTATCTCATCAATGTAAATTTAGTAACTGTTTAAAGGTACTTTTGATACAATATACTGCAGACAAGAAAGATTTTTGCATTACCTTGGCTGTTGTTGTTATGATGAAAAAACTGTAATCGAGAAATATTGCTTCCAACATCACGATCAGCGTCAGACAACATTGTGTAAACTTTACTTAATTGCTAATCGTATAATAAATTAAAAAAATTTTGGTAAGTGATGCAACTTAAATTAGTTTTTTTTTTTTAGCATTTTGGAACATTGTTTTATAATTTTGATTAGTGATGAAATAATATCTTTTGCTTTTCTGCTTCCTATATAAACTTCGTTTATATGGTTCGTAATATTTTTCAAAAGTTAAATATTTTCCTCTGCCTTTGATGTTAAATACTTTCGCTTTTTATTTTAAATAATAATAGTTATTTCTATGCCAATTGAAACCAGTATTTTTTTTTTTTTAATGTTACAGGTGTCAATTTGAGTAAAGCTACAGAATGTCACAAAAAAGATTTTTTTTAAATGTCAAATAATAGCTTTAATGATATTTCTACATCGGTGTCAGAATTTATTTATATGATTTATTATCATAATAATTAGTTAACAAAAACCAGCAAGAGATTATGCAGTTATTTTTAGTTAGAACCTTGTCAAACTAAATATCATTTAACTAAAGTTGCAGATAGAACTTTGGCACATTAGCAGTTTGCTTGTTTTACGCTATATCGCTGTAAATTTCAGTTTACTTTGTTCATCATGAATTAAATAGTCTAATAAAATTCAATTTTGGCAAAAATGTCAGTTAGAACCTTGTCAAACCAACGCGACAAGTTGCTAAACTGAACATTCAGCAATATTTAGCTGCTCTGGAATTTCCAGATATTGTTTCATGAAATATATTTTGTAAACATTTTTTTAAAAACATTTAACATTTTGTCATATGTAATTTTTAAATAGTAATTTAATATATTAATACAACAATATATTATTAAAACAGAAGAATGTTTTT
The DNA here is from genome assembly GCF_022113875.1 of Hydra vulgaris. Taxonomy (NCBI): domain Eukaryota; kingdom Metazoa; phylum Cnidaria; class Hydrozoa; order Anthoathecata; family Hydridae; genus Hydra; species Hydra vulgaris. The sequence goes on from NC_061168.1 coordinate 40,931,284, forward strand.
TTTTCACAATTGGAAAAAAATTTGCTTTCCTCTTATATTGTGCCCACAACTAGTTACATAAATATGTTGCCACGACAAGGATCCACTTGGGTGATTAAAATATTCTGTTAGCGTTAATCTCACAGTGCTAGCATCTGTTGTGTACTGATTGGTCATACATCGAGATAAAATGTTTAAAGCATTACCATCAAGCGCAATTTTTCTCCAGTCTTCAGGAATAAGTTCACTAGAATTTGTTTCTAAACAAGCAAATCCAGATGGTACATAGTGAATGCTGTCATTGAGTTTTAAGTAATTATATAAACAAATTGCAGCTTAAATGATGTTTTTAATATTTTTAAGGGTTGCTTTTATTGGACATCTAAACATTCTCCATTTAAGTACCATAATTCCAAAGGAGTTTTCAATTGTTATTCTAGTCCTAGATAATCGATTGTTGAAACTACGAGAAAAAGGTTTAATTAACCAAGGTTTTATCGCAAAAACCTTATTACCAACTAGCACTGGTAGTACTTGTGTGCCATTTAATAGCTGTCAGTTTTTGGGAAGTTTAAACAATTTATATTTAAAAGCTTTACTCACTTTACTCCATTAAATAGTTAGATGCATTATTATCCCTACCATAGCTATCTATATCTACCAAAGTAAAGCCGTATATTGCATCACATATGGCTTGCAAAGCCTTACTTAGATAGTTTTTGTAGTTGTAGTAAGCGGATCCACTTGAAACAGAAGCTTCAATGCATACATGTTTACCGACTATTGTCCCAATGCAATTAGTAAAATTCCACTCGTTTTCCACTTCATCCACTCATTTTCAACTTCATTTGCTATTTTTTCCCACTCATCTGAACTTTCTGGTGCCTTTAAATAACTTGTTTGCAAAACATCCCAAATAGCTTTTGTTGTTTCATTGATTATGTTGCATACTGTTGTTCTGCCCAGTCTCAAATAAAAAGATTGTGTTTGTTGTGACTCCCCAGTAGCTAAATATCTCAGGGTCACAGTCAATCGTTCTGAAGATGATATAGTTTGACGGCTTAATTAAGATTTTTTTGCTATGCTAGGTGCAACCATTGACAGCAAGTGTTCATACCTTTCAGTAGACACTCTGTAAAATCTATAAAAAAAGTTCTCTGTCATGAAGGCGTAACTCAGAAATTAGTGTGTTAAATGCTCCTTTTTCGCAATGATTTCTATAGGATTTGGCAAATGCATCTGCGCAGATTTGTGCAGACATAATATGCGCATATTTGCACATTCGTCGGCCCCGACGTCTGCGAAGACAGTTTAAAGGACACAAAAAATTTAAATTATGATAAAAAAATTACTTTAGACATTTGATTCAGAAACTTTAATTATCTGAATCAAATGCCTGAAATTAATTATTTTTTTAAATTTAATTTCAGACAACATTAAATAAAATAATTTTAGACATTTTATAAAACTCGTAAAAAGTAGGTAATTATCTACTTTTTACAAGTATTTACAAGTTTTACGTAATATGGTTTTAATAATTTCCCAATATTGCCTGAAGTGACGAAATTTGGCATGGATTTGGAGGAATGATAAATGTCTCAGTCCAAAAAGTAGAATTACTTTTATGAGTATATCTTCTATATTTTAGTTTAATTTGCTTTATTTTAGTGTCAATATCCCTTTTTCTAAGTACACTAGATACTTAAGATATATTTCACTACTAATTAATAAGAGTTTTTGATTTCAATCCATGTTAACGTATGGCTTGCCAAACCCTAATATTATTTAGTAATTTCCTGAAACTTATCAATACCTTAATCAAACATCAAACTTGATGTTGCACTTCAAGTATGATGTTTGATTTTTTTTTTTTGTAACCTCCAAGACTTATAACATTTTCTGTTCTTCTTGAGCTGGGCGAAAAAGAGTTCATCATGTAGATGTCATTATTTTTCATAATGGTGATTTTATTAAAAAAACTTTTTCCCACACTGTCTCAACAATGTAAATTTTGTAACTGTTTAAAGGTACTTTTGATACAATATGCTGCAGACAAGAAAAATTTTTGCATTATCTTGACTGTTGTTGTTATGATGAAATAACTGTACCCGAGAAATATTGCTTCCTTCATCACGATCAGCGTCAGACAACATTGTGTAAACTTTACTTAATTGCTAATCGTATAATAAATTAAAAAAATTTTGGTAGGTGATGCAACTTAAATAATTTTTTTTTTCAGCATTTTGGAACATTGTTTTATAATTTTGATTAGTGATGAAATAATATCTTTTGCTTTTCTGCTTCCTATATAAACTTCGTTTATATGGTTCGTAATATTTTCAATAGTTAAATTTTTCCCTCTGCCTTTAATGTTAAATACTTTCGCTCATTTGTTACAATTTTCTTGGGTGCTTCTGTTGAAATAATCTTGTAAATTGTAAAAAAAAAATTTTTGTTATTCGGATGCCTATGCCAAAGTGTTTTAAAAATTATTTTACTATGTAATAAGTTGGCTTCTGACACTATAGTGAGTTGTTCCTTATATGCATAAAATATGTTTAGTATAGCTTGAGTAGTTTCAAACGCGGGTTCTTTTTCATTCACAATTAATTTAATGATTTCATCATTTATTATTAAAAAACCTTTGTCTACAAAACAAACTGATTCTGATATAATAACTTTAGCTTTGAGGTTTTCTATAGTCCAGCTTTTTATTTGATTCAAAATTTTAAAGTATTTATTTTATCGACTACTTTAAAACCTAATACCTTACCTGCCTTGTCCAAATTTGCTTGGGTACTGTTGTTGAAAAAATCATTTAATGCATGAAATATAGTAAAATCTTCAATGATGATAATAAATTTTTTGCAGATTTTCGAAGCAACTTTTTTTATATCAATATACGCTTTGCAAGCAATAAGAAAATATCAACATAATTTTTTATTTTTGTTTTACTGTGGCATATAAATACCTATTAAAACTACAGAAAACTCAATAATTTCGGTTGCAGTAAAAGAAGATTGATTATAAGTTAAAAAATTATTTACCGCTAAAATAATAAGGCTGTGACTATAACCTGTGCTTAACTTTGCTTTTTTATATGCTCCAAAAAGACTTTGATCGTGTAAATTTGTATTACTAAATTATACATGATATTGCGCGTTGCACATTTTTTCGCAGATAAAGTAACGGCTGGAAGATCCTGCTCATCAATATGAACTATCGAAATCGTAAATTGTATGTTGCTTGAACATATTTGTAAGGATACGACTTTTACTGGTAAGTAAGTAGGAGGTAAATTTTTTATCAAATAACTTGAAGATTTTTATGATAATTTAATTGGAATTTTATTATAATAAAAAATAATAAGTAATTTGCAAACGTTATGAAAATTTTTATGTATGTTAATGCAAATGCCAATATATATGTTAATGCAAATGCTAATGATCACACCCACGCTGAACCAGATTTTAGTTTGATGAAATGACATAGGGTTGTGTCATACCTTTTTGAAATTGTTAGAACCATATCATTAAGGAAAAGTTAGTGAAAAAAATTATAAATCTAATCTTTAAAAAATATTTGGGTTTATACAAAACGGTTCCCGAACTTTGACGCCCCTCTGGTTGATCATGACACCAACCCGAGGGGGGAAAACAATTGTTTTATATTTTGTTAAATAATATAACTAGTTATTAGTTGCCCCTTCTAGATGGTTTAAAAAACAACCCGAGGGGCTTCAAAGTTCTTCACCTATTTTGACCCGTGTGTATATAATCATTATTAAACTTTATAAATAAGTTTATAAAGAACAAATAATATATTTTACTTTAAAAAAATATCAAAAATCACTTTATCAATCTAGTCAAATATGTCTTGATTGAAAAAATAAAATAAAAAAGCATACAAATATTGTACAGTAGTTTTATACTGAGCAATGGTTTTATACTGAACAATGCAAAACAGACCACAACTCATCATTAACACATGAGTAATGAAACTTCTTAATTCTGCATATTTTTATTTTGTTTTAACCTTAAAAATTGAAGCATAATAAACAACGCTTGTAAGTAATGTTAAATGGAATTTAATAAGGAACCTATATGCTGTTATAGTCAGCATTATTATTTGTATTATATTATGTTATATTTGTATAGTGTTTGAAACATTTTTTAAAGAATTATTATATGGTATATAAATCTTTATATTTTAGGTATAATAAAAAGTGTGTTTTTTTTGTGTTCTTAAATTGTTTTATTTTTCTAGATAGAATGAGTTTATTTAAACCGACCTGTACTCATGAGGAAAACAGGAGAAAAGTGTGTTTATATTGTGCCAAAAAATAAATAAACTTAACGATATTAATGTACCGTGGATTAAAAATTTAGTGAATTTTAAATACAACATTAAAAATTCATTATATCCTAAAGCTATTTGCGAATCTTGCAAAAGCAGTATAAGAAGAGGAAAAGAGCTTTACACGTAGAATAAAATGAAATAACCCGTTTAAACTAGAAGTGTTTTTGTATGTAAATGCAAAATATGTATAATTGGATCTACCCAAGGAAGACTTAAATAATTGAAAAAGGGACGTAAATGTAACGCGCAACCTCCAGTTATTAGTCTAACTTGTCAAACTTGCTTTTCAATTATTAGCAAAGGAATTACCCACAAATGCTCTTTAGCTGTACTTAAATGTAATGTAATGCAAAAGCTTGCAAATAATGTCAAGAAAATTGAACAAATAGCTAATTCTTTAATAAAAGACAAAATAGACAAAAAGGGTAAAGCGATACTTGCTACTGGTGGTAAAAAAGTAAGTTTTACACTTAAGAGAAACCATGATACTAGTAATATACAACAACTGTCTATAAACAGTAAGATTGACATACATACAACTTTAGAATTAAGTAGCACAAAAATTTTAAAGCCAGCAAAAGAATGACGATTCAAAACACAAAATAGAAAAATTGTACAATCAGGGTTAGCAGCAGAGCCCAAACGTATTGACCAGCAACTTGATGATTGTTTTGTTGAGGATTTTGAACTTTTTAATATTAAATCTGTAGAGTAAAAAAGTTTGTTTAAACTCCATTTATCAGAACAACAGATGTCAATGAGCTTCTGTGGCAAATAATAGATAAAAAAGGAGCCTATCCTCAAAACCAGTATATAAAAATTTCCATTGACGGAGGTCGGGGATTTCTTAAGGTAATTTGATTTTATAATGTGCCACTTTTTTTTTATAATTAAAAATAATAAAAAGTGTAATTTATTATAAAATATTCAGGTTTACTTAAATTTTGTATCAAATCCTAGTGAAACAATTAAAAACAAAAAGAGAAAATATAGAGAAATTAAATCACCAAATTTCAAGGAAGGATCTGTGAAAGCATCATTTATTATAGCACTGGTACCAGATGTACCAGAGACAAACCATAATGTTAAAATTCTGCTTAACAAACTCTGTTTGGATAAAATAAACTTTACTTGTGTGGCAGATATCAAACTCTGTCAAGTCATGTGTGGTATGTCTCCGAGTTCCATGGCAACTCATCCGTTGGTATATTTGTACATGAAACAGAACAGAGGTTTTTAAAAATGATTGCACTGAGTTACGAACACTTGGGTCACTAAGAATAAGCAGTAAATTGTATAAATTGAGCTGATCAAAGAAAATTAGAGCAAAAGAATATTTTAACTGTATTAATGAAGTTCTTTTAATTGTTGATGATAACGATCTAGTTGTTAATCATCTTTTTCCTCCAGAACTTCATTTGATGGAAGGGGCAACAAACCATATCTTTAAAACAATAAACAAATTAGCTGAGCTAGTACTATTAAAAAAGATCGAAAATGACTTAAATAGTTCTAAATCAATGAGAAATGGGTCATATAATGGAAATGGTTGTCAAAAAATATTAAAAAATTGGGTGAAGTTCTATAACTTGTTACAAAGTTCTATAATCTTGTAACAAAGAAAATTAGAGCAAAAGAATATTTTAACTGTATTAATAAAGTTCTTTTAATTGTTGATGATAACGATCTAGTTGTTAATCATCTTTCTCCTCCAGAACTTCATTTGATGGAAGGGGCAACAAACCATATTTTTAAAACAATAAACAAATTAGCTGAGCTGGTACTATTAAAAAAGATCGAAAATGACTTAAATAGTTCTAAATCAACGGGAAATGGGTCATATAATGGTAATGGTTGTCAAAAAATATTAAAAAATTGGGTGAAGTTCTATAACTTGTTTCCAGTCCAATTAAAACATTTTTTTAAGACATTTTATATAAAAACTATTTTTGTATAGATTAGATTTTTTTATAGGTTTTTAAAATACGCTTAATTGAACATTTTGACATTGTAAAAATACGACTAATAAAAATCGCCGCGTAAAAGAGTTTAAGAGACCTACTTCTATTTTTTAAAATAAATTTAGGGGTGCTTAAGTCATGGATGATCTCTAATTTGATTTCGTTATTATAAAACCTTATTTTTTAAATATATTTGTTTCTATATTATTTTATTTTGTTGTAAAGTTTTATTTTTTCAATAAATTTGTTTCTATAATAATTTCATTTTTTCACCGTTAAACCCCTTAATTCCGGATGGTTTAGTACTTAAATCCTTATTACTCGCTCATTATAAAAGACTGGAATAATTTTTTTGAATAAATTAACTTCATAACAAATGGAACGATAAAAAAAACTTTGTTTTTGTAATTTAAACCTCTATTTTATATTATTTATCAAGCATTTTAATAACAATCTGAAAAAAAAAATGCTATAAAATTATAAATATCTATGTTTTTTTAGTGATTATCCAAAAGCTTATCGAAAATTTGTCATTAAGTCGAAAATTTGTCATTAATACTTACCTGTACTTTAAAATAAGAGTAATTAAATACCACACTTTTCAGGAATAGTTAATTACTGATTACATATCTCGAAGATGCAGAGAAAGTTTTAAAAACATCTCTAGGTGTAACTTAGTAATATCTTTAGTGTTTTCAAAAATTTTTCTTGTATCTTCGCGAAGTTCCAAACTTTGATTTTGTTATATTTCAAGAAGTTCATTAACTAATGAACTGGTCCGATTATTTTCAATAGCACAATCTTGTCAATTAAAGTCAATGAAAGATATTGAAGTCTATTAAACTATCAGGATAAAATCTCTGTATCATTAATAGGTTTTCCTTTTGAAAAATATGATTCTGCATGAGATTTTGCGATGTCTAAATCTTTTAAATAAACAGAACACGGCTTTTGATATAGTATATTAAGTATTATATTTAATATAGTATATCAAGTATAATACTTGATATATAGTTAAATAGTTTAAAATTGAATATATAAATTAGCATAACTTGTCTATGCGTCACTCTTCATTTATTATTTCGAGATGCCATAAAAAACTCTTTTTACATTTGAATGTTCTTTTACCCTTGAAACCTTTTTCTACATTTGTATTAAAAAGGTTGGCATAATGGCATAATGGTTCTGAAAATTTGGCATAATGGCAAAAGGAAAAAGGCATAATGGTTCTGGAAATTTGCAAAACTGCTTTTAGGAGCTGAAGCTCTTGCGATAACAACAATTAAAAATATTTTTAGGAACTAGAGCTGGTAGTTACTTTTAACTGCGCGGGAAATTCAGAAAGCCAACACATTTTCTAAAAGCTGAAGTCGCAAGATCCTATGCAATTTATATTTGACTAGGGAGTGTTTAGGCCTTGCAAACTCAAATGTTTTATTTCACTTTGTGGAAACCCTATCGATTCAACAAATGTTTTAACCAATTTATCTACAGGTATATTAGAGTTCTATTCTAATATTTATGCTAGCAACTACCTGAGTAAAGTAAGCTTCAAATGCAGGTATTATTGTGATTTAAAATATTTTAAATTATTTTTAGTACACACTTTGTTCTGGAAGAACCTACGCTCAGAATAAACTTCGAATTGTATATGAGGCTGCAAAAAAGCTGTGAAAGGCACTTTTGTCTAAAGCTGCTCGTGCTGTGCTCTCCGTCCTAGCATCTTCTGCAGCATCAAAAAGAGTTTTTTCAGAAGCAGGAAATGTTGTAACTCCACTACGAATTCGTTAGGACCCAACTAAAAAGGCTCGTCTGGTGTATATACATCACAACAGCAGCAAAGTCATAATTCAGTGGGATTTACAATTTAAAATTTTAAAAAAAATTATAAAACTATCGAAAAGTTTATTTAAAAAGTTAGATTTTATTTTTCATGCAAAATTTTAAATTAACTGACTAAATCTAATAGGAAATAACATATTTTAATCATATTTTAATGTAAAGTATCAAGAAAAGTAAAAATGCTGAAACAATGTGATTTAGGTCAACATGATGGTCCATCTAAGTCTGATCAGCATCAAAAAGCAGCCAGCTCCGGATATTTAGATTCTCTAATGAACAGTTCCATGTCTGCTGCCTTCTCAAGCAGAACCTCAACTCCAGTTAATGCATGTCATAGCCAATTTGAAGAAATAGATTCAGATGACAATGAAAATCAACTTAATCAGGTCTGCAGTGGTTCAAGTCAGATTTTTGATGATAATGATGATTACACATCACCCTGAATTCAAACAAAGGCAACTTTAATGTGCAAGTATTTATTCATTGGAAATATTTAAATATCTAATAGTCTTATCCTTATACCAAAATCTTATTAACACAACTCATTCCAGTATAACTTTTAGCAATTAAATACTTTGTAAGAAAAAGTATGAAATATTTGGAAAAATAATGAATATGAAAATATTGTTGAAAATAGTACGGTTAATATTTTGTTTTATTTTCAGGTCTTAAAAGCATCAAGAAAAATCTCCGTTTGGCTCTTCGTTTTGTCATCATTAATATTTTATGTTGGTTCTTCAACTTTTCAAGACATTAACATTTTTATTTAAGAAGAATTATTATGCTTAACTGTTTGTGTAACTAAAGTTAATTTTCATATATATTTTAAGTTCCTTTGCAGCATTAAAATCAAGAGGAAAAATTAAAAGGGCTGAACTAAATAATTTATCAATCTCATTTTTCATAATAGTAAGGCTAACAACAGACAGGCACTATTTAGCGTCCATTTTGAGCTTAAAAATACATAAAGATAAGTGATGCGAAATCTAAATAGGAAAAAAAATAAAGTTTGCAATATATTGCAAATCCGTGAATAAAACATAGAAAAAATGACAGTAAGTGCGTCAGAGATGAATATAAATACGTTAAAATATGTTAGCTTTTCTACTTTAATGTAAAGTAATATACTACAATAGTATTAGTAATTGTTTTCATCAAAACAATAAAACAGTTATTGTTATTTTATTTGATTAAAACAATACCTTACAATAGTTCTCGAATTTTATTGCATTATTAGAAAAAAAAGCACAATACATTACTTATTGTAATTGTTTTTCATCACAGCAATACAATACCAAAATAAAATATTTTTATTGTTTCTTAATATTACAATACAATATTGTAGTACTGAAATGTGTAATTCAATTTAATTTTTAGAATTGCAATTACAATAGTTCTAACCCTATTTCTGACAATTGGCTATATTACTACATTGTAATATAATATACATTTATTAAAAATGGATCAAATGTTTAGAATAAAAACTTATATTAGTCAATATTGTAAACGTTTAATCGACGTTTAATAGACGTATGCATTAAAAGATTTAAAGCGTAGATTTTAAATCTAAAAATGTTTACATTTGATTAAGGTCGATTAAAGGTTTACAACATCGACTAATGTAAGTCAATATTTTAAACGTTAGATTGACTTTTAGAAAACGTATATATATAAAAGTTTAAAAAATTTATATCAAATAAAGCGTCTATTCCTAATCAATAATAGGTCGCTAAACATTTCTTTCATTTTTCGAGCGATTTCGACTAAATATTGACGAACTCTAAACTTATCTATGCTAACTGCGTAGTGGAGGCATTAAAGACATACATATCTGGTACCAACATATATAAGTTTTTTTTTTTTTCTATTTAGAATGGAGAATACAAAAATTTATTGTTTATATTTGCACAACCCTTATCTATCTAACAATTAAGTAGCAAATAAATACAATACATCACGTTCTTTTGTGCAAAAGGTGAAGAGTTTTTATGGTAATCACTATTAGCGTAAAATAAAAATCCAAACAGTACCGTAAATCAGCAAAAATGTTTCAAAACGCGAGCGAGAAAACTGTACGACAACATTCTAACAAAATTTTATGGCTGCCTAATTCTTGAAGATGAAACCTATATCAAATTAGACTTTAGACAAATTCATGGTCACAGATTTTATGCTGGCATGCGTGGAGCTGTCAACGATAAATATAAATATATCAGGCTCGATAAGATTGAAAGTAACCGATAAACACACAAACGTCTATTAAACCTTAAAACAATGTTTCGAAAAAACGTTCAGATTTGGTTGATTATTCGTTTAGAATGAATTTAAGATTAACGTTTATAACAAACGTCCTTAAAACGTCTATTTTCAAACGTATTTTAAACTACTATTATAGGATTATAATAAGTATATAAAGCGTTTAGAGAAAGTTACGTTTAATATAGTCTAAATAAGGTAAATTTAGTCAAAACTAAAATATTAAACTTTTTTAATTTAATATTTTTACTTAGACTAAATAAATTTAGTCTAAGTAAAAGTATTAAACTTTTTGAACTTGTATAATAGTTTCTTTGATTTAGTTAACGTAATTTTAATTAATTTAAGTTTTAAAACTAATATAAATTAAAATACTTTTTAACTTAATATAAGTAATAAGAGCTTTATAGGTCTTGAAATTTACAAATAAGATATAATTATAAAAGTAATGAAATTTATAAATAAGATATAGTTACTGAACTGCCGTGCTAAGCGAAAAAGCAGTCTCTCCATTTTGGTCAAAATTGAGATATTGCTACCAATAGTTAACAACGTGGTTTTATACCATTTTTTGCAACAAAAAAGCAGTATATCCAATATTTAAACATTAAAAATGAGTATTTGAAACGAAGAAATTAAACAGTAAGTACATATTTTTTGTGAAACTAGAAGCAAAAATACAGTAAATCCCAATAAATAGCAAATAAGCAGTAAGTGACGTGGAGTTACTGTTATTTCGCTTAGTTTCAAAATATTTTAATCGTAACGAAAAACATTAGTATCTATCCGTATGTACTATTTGATACTTAGTGTATATTCTGTAGTCACCACCACAGTTTCAGATATATATTAAAGTTATCAATCGAGGCCGCAACTTACACACGGCTGATATGTTCATTATCAATTTGATGTAATTCTAAATTATTAAAAAATAATATTCTATTTTTAGGCTATGTTATCACAGATTAGTAAATTGTTGTTGTTACAAAATACAAATATGCATCACTGAATTATTATAATTTTGTAACTGTAATATCGTTGACGTTTTGTAGATTGTTTAATAGTAAAAACTAAAAGTATAAATTACACAAACTTGTTGTTAAGACCGACAACGATTTAATAATGCTAAATAAACAGCTAGAAGAGGATGGAAAAACTATAATGGTTGTGAGTATTTAAAAACAGTTTTTTTGATACTAAATATAATTTTGATTGTAATTTTGATATATTATAATAATTAGCTAAATATATACTTAATTGTTAAAGGGATTAGAAGAACTTGTAGATAAAGATTGACAGTAGATCTTTTGGAACAAACAATATTTGTAGTCTACATGAGTATGGCCAAATAAGTAGTGACGATAAATTTAAAAATTATGACAGTGAAAAGGAGATTATACTTTACAAGAAGAAGAACAGGTAAACAATATTGCAGTGTTAATAAAATAATTGATGATATGCCCATATCGCAAAATCAAGTTATCATATTCCCTCCCTCCCAACCAACCATCGCGTCATGAAATTAACTTTTTTTTTTAATAAAAAAAAAATGTTAATCTCTTTTTTTGTTTAGAGTTAATTCGGCGTAACAAAAAAAATACATATAAGAAGAAATTTTGATGTTATTAAAATCAGATGGAATCAAAGAACAAACCATTACAACGTATTAATAAAACGCTTGGAAAATTTTGTTAATTATTATATATTCAATTATTTACGATAAATTTAATTTAAAACACGAGCATGTTGTAATACAATATTTATTAAATTAAAATGAGACAAAAAAAAAATTATTTTCCAATTTGATTGATTCCATAAGATACTCCTCCCGAAACTGCACCACCCAAAGCGGCTCTTCCAATCAAAGGTAAAAGTCTTGGTAAAAGTCTTGAAGCAATTGCTCCTATTGCTCCTAAATATTTTCAACGCATTTGTTTTTTGTAACGTCTTTTTACACGTCTTTTATGTCTTTTTCCTTTTAGTCTTGTACGCATTTTGAAAATAAACTTTTTGAACAAGTTTTTTTTTAGCGTAATATAGAAGATAGAAAACTACCTCCCAATAAAGCGCCTAATATCGGAAGAAATTTACCGCGTATTCGTTTCCTTCTACCGGCTCCTTTTAACGGAGGTAAATAAACTATTCCTTTTCCTCGTCTTTTATGAATTCATTTTTTTCTACACAATCTACACATTACGTTGTTTTTGCAAATAATCTAACGCTAAACTTCCTACGTCTGATCGAAAGTAAACGTCTGGCAAGATTTTTAACTCCAGTTATAATTTTTCCTTTACCTCGATGTTTGCGACCTCTTTTTTTACGATAACGTCTTCGCGCCATATATATTTAGTTTTGAGAAAGAGCAAATATAAATGTTTTTTTTTTATATACTTTTTAAATTAAATAGTCGTGCGTGCATAAAAAAATACAATTGAAACATGGTTAATTTTACCAAAACAAAATTGTTAAAAAAGGTGTTATGATGATTTAAATTTGAAAGGATAATATGTGTAATTTTTGTCTTCTCCTGATCCAGTTTGAATCAATTGTGCCGCATTTTGAAGGTACAGAGTTATTATACTTTTGAAATCGGTAACGAAATCAACAGTAATTTGTGAGGAATTGTTTCCTTGAATGGTAGCCGGAGGTTTGTCGTTAATAAAGTTAGTCGCTAGTCGTGTCTATAGCTAAATGTTCTGTTAAACTACGCGTTTTACTGAAATAATCAGAAGATCTAATAAAACTGTCGTCGTCAGTTGTATAAAAATCTGCATAATTATTAATATAAGGAGTAGAAGGTGTATTTCCTTTACATCAAAAAACATAACTACGATAACATAATTGTTGATTTTCTACTTTCTTTTCTAAATCAATTTCATAAGTGTCACCTGAAGAATTGACAAAAATTCTTCAGAAATTATGAAAAGTAATTTTTTTTGTCATAGTGCAAGCCATTTCAACAGGTGTCAAAGAAGCTTTGGTAAGATGATCACTTTCCTTTTTTGATTGAACAGAAAACAAAACACAATGAGGTACCATGTCGGATGTTTTTATATTTCCTAAGCTTATAGTAACGGTATCCGTACCTTATACGTTAGTTATAACTTGTTCGTAATGAGCAAAACGAGATATAGTATAAGGCTGGTCTGGGTAACTATTTATGTATAAAGATTTTTCTAAAGGTAAACTGGCTTTGATTCGGTAAGTATTAACCCAAATTGCAGGGTTTCTTATTTCTAATCCGACATTAGCAAAAGCCTCTAATTGGGCAGCAGTTATAGGTCTTATATATTCTAGAAGTTGATTAGTATCTTGTTCAACAGTAAATTCGATTTTTAATTCTTTACCTTTTCTGTAATAACTTTTAATTTGAAAAAATTCACAAAGTAAACATAACGGTACTCTGAAACGATAACCTTTTTCTGCGTTCATCAAGGTATTATAAGTATCTTGTAGAAATGTTTGATATTCAGGTTTATCGTCATCATCCAATGTTCTTATGAGAGTATTAAGATCGTTAGATTTCATAAGATTTTTTGTTTTTTCCCAAGTTGCTCTGTTAACTGTTTTTTCTGTAAATCCTAAATCATGGTTAAGCATATTCTCTCTAAATGATTTCATATAACTCTTTTCAATAAATATTGTTTTAATTCGTCAAAATGCTCGATTATTTAAAACGTTATTAGCAGGCATAGAGTTGTTTTTTTGATAATTTGGATATACTCTTATATTTTTGTATGTATAAAAAGCAAAACCTTCTACCAAACAAATTTGTTTTATTAATTCATGATCTGCGTGATTTGCCGTTGTAGCAAATCTTGTTTTTGTGTTTATGTTTTTAAATAAATGAACATCAAATTCAAATATATAGTCTTCCGGTATTGTCCACTCGTTGAATTTAATAGTAAACGTAATTAAACTTTTTAATTCTGAAGTTTAATCATGAGTAAATTTTTGATAATTGGTCGCAATGACTTTGTTTTGAGCTACAGCAGTCTTAAAACCAGGATATTTTTCGTTTAATGCTGCGGTCATTTATGCGCTAATGTTACCGCTTGTCGCTTCTTGCAAAAGACGATTTCGTCTTCTGCTTTTTGTAAAACGTCATCAATGATAACGGGACCGTTATGGTTAGGTGTATAACGGTTGTCGTTTCCCGCGCTCATATATTTTGCCAAAGAACCCATCTTGATATAATTTTTTTTTTTCTTCTTTAAAAATAAAAAAAACAAGAATAAATTTTTTTTTATAGTATATTTTTTAATTCTATTTATTCATCTTCCGAGTTGGAAGTATTTTTTTTTAAAAGTAATTTTTTGTTTTTAGCGTCTTTTAAAGCTCGCGTGTAACCCAGTTTAGTTAAACTTTTTTTATTCATTTTTTCTTTTTTTTTTCAATGTTATTCTGCATAAAAGGACTGGATAAAATAGCTCTTTGTTGTATAATGCAGTTTCTGCACAAACCGTAAACAGCGTCTACGGCTTTAACTTCTTGAAAACATTGAGCGCAAACGTGTGAAATTAACTTGACTTTTTTTGGTGGTTTTTTTTCAACAATTCTTTTTCAGAACTTTTGCTTTCTACTTCTGAATATTTTCTTTTTTACGTTTTGGTTTTTCAGTTTCGTTTTTTTTTTTAAACATTTTTTTTACGTTGAGGTTTTCTTCGTGTTTTGAGTCTTGCTCTTTTTGTTGTTGTTTTAATTTTTTTGTTCGAATTTTTCATCCAATTCTGATTTGATATTAAGAACGTCTGCTTTAGTAGAAAAAAGAGACAGTTGATTTTGAAGATGATAAAATTTGTTTTGACTTTCGTTCATTTGACTTTTTTGCGGATCTTTTAAAGTTTCTGGAATTTTCTTGTTTATTAAGTTTTTTTCACATATTCCTTTTGCTCGAAAAAGATACATTTTTTATATAATTTATTTTTGTTTTAAAAAAAAGACATCTTTTATAACAAAATTTATATTAATCAAATTAAAACACTTTATTTTATACAAATGTAAAAGGCCAAGTTTTTTTTTTTCATAACGTCAGTTCTAGTTATTTGTTTTTTAAAGCAGTTCATTAGAGATCCTTTGTTTTTCTTTTTGATTTTTAATCGTTTCTCTTAACTTCAACGCTTCGTATTGCATCGATTATATTTGTGATTGAACATCCTCACTCACTTTTTCCATTTGTTTTTTTATCTTGTAAAACTTTGTTTTATTACAACAAAGACAATTACAATCAAATTAATCTATTCCTTTCAACATTTTTCAAAAAACTAATTGTAAAATGGTAACGTTTGTATTTTGAAAGTAGGATGAAAAAAAAACAGCAGTACTTAAATTGTTAAATTTGAGCTGTTTATTATTAGTGTTAAAAAAAGTCCGTTTAGTTTTTTTCTAATCTTCAACGTCGTCAATATCAAACGTTGTCAATTGTCCTCGTATTTCTGTTTTGCGATTTTTAGTAAAATCGATATTGACTGTTATTTGAGTAGCGTTGTTTTAATTTTCCAAATTAAAATTAGAAACAATTCCAGTTTCGTATCTTCTGTTCATGTACATTCCGAAATTGCTAGCTTAATCGCATTAAATAAATATAAGGTTGTCTCTAGTAGTAGGAAAATTAGATACAGAGTTATTAAAGTTACTTATTTGCATCTAAGTTTATTTTAAAAAAACAAGTTTTCTTTTTTGTATTTTAAAATCTTAGGCCATTGTATAAACCATATTTTGATCTATATCTATATTAAACGAATTGATTTCGTTTGTCAAACTGTATTGATCTTTTTGCAATAGCAAAGTATAAGGTACAGGATTGTTTCCAATGGGTTGATACATTTTTAAAATAATGTTTTTTAAAGGTAAACTGTTAGACCAAGAATTTATGACAGAACCGTCAATTTTTTTGATGAATAAATTGCCCGTTGAGAGATGTGCAATAAAATACTAATTCGTTAATGTTATTACCTTGCAATATAGCTTTTGATCCGTTTAACCACGTTTTATAACTAGGTGTAGACGCTCTTTCAAAAGCTGCCGTATTAACAAGAGGTACTTTTAAAGTTGAGGAAAAAATATATTTAGTTTGTTCGCAATACACCAAAACTTCGATAAATGTTTCTGAATTGTATTTAGCAGTCAATGTCCAATCTGCTGTTATTATTTTATAAATTTCTTCGGGTAAATTAGAAGGAGATGTAGAAAACGTATTGAGTGAACCAAATTGAGCATGATACGGTGAAATTTGGTTGCCTTTTATTTTAAAGTAACTGTTATATGTATTTTTTGAAGCGATTATAGCTTTAGAAATTTGTATTGGTGATTTTAAATTGATTTCGTGTCTATTTCGTTTAAATGAAGGTAAACACAAAAAAGTATAATAATTTTTATAATAGTCGTTAGGAATGGATGAAAAATTGTGTTGATTGAGAAATTTTTGATAAGAGTAGATATTAGTACCTTCATAAACAAATTCGTCAAAAGTAAGATTATTTATCTTTAAATTAAGTAAATTGTTTGGCAAGTTGTAATTTATACTTTCAGTAAAAACATCCATCATTTTTAATTCACGTTTAGGCCATATGATTTGATCGACGTTAAAAAAAGGTATAGGTAAAGAAGCTAGCGGTATGTTTTGTAAAGTAAATTGATAACATTTTCTTTGACTTATTTTTGGAAAAAAAATTTAATAAAAGCAAGCAAACAATTCTGTAGGTTCTACACCTATAGCCGACGGAGAGATGTAGAAAAGCTTTGTATCAAAAGTACTAAAAGCGTTTATTAAAATGTCTACAAAACTAGTCAACGTCATTTTTTCTTCTGTATAGTTGTTGTTAGCGTCTTTAACGTTAACTTGATCGTTCCAAAATTTTCCATAAAGCGTTCATTTGGATTGGAATTTTGTTAAGATCAGTTTCTATATTATATATGTTACCTTCAGATTTTATTGTGTTTGTGTTGGTCATTATTTTTAACAAAAAGAAGGCAATTTGCCAAGGAACAATTTGTTTCATTTTAAATGATTTTACACTTTCTGAACTTGGTAATAAGTTATTAACATAAACATCTAAATCGGCACCTAAAATATTAGCATCGCGTGCGTCTGGAAAAAGCGGACTGTTTTGTGAATTTTGAACAAGCGCTCCTCCGTATTTAGGTGTTACCATGATATGAACAAAAGGATGAACAAAAGTTTCTTCTGTATTATTTAAAATAACGGCTCTTTCAGGAGTAAGATTAGCTATATCTCATAGTGCTACTTGTAGATGTTTTACGTAAATCAAATATTTTTTGCTTGTTTAAGTGGATAATGCAAAGTTGTACAAGTTATCATATCTTGATTTAGAAGATAAATAATCATATTGTATTGATGATGTAAAATCTTGTACTACGTATTGTGATGCATTTGTTCGGTTAGAAAAAAAAAACCAAAACAAGTTATTCCTCGCTCGTTTGATTTAGTAGAGATATTAGATCTCGTACGATAAAAATTAGAAGGGTCGTTTGAGTTTTTTTTTTTTTTTTTTTTTCAAATACCATACAAAATTATAATTCAGTGCGTTAATGTAAGAGTAATTTTGTATATACTGTTTAACATTTCCGTAAACTTTTAAACCTAATTTTGAAATGATGTATTTTTGTTATGAGTAACATAACGTAAATGTGTGTTAGTGTCAAATAAATATTTCAAATTTAAATATTTTTGAATGCTAATATTATTACTTTTGTTTTGATAATTTGAAAAAAAATCTGCAAAAGTCAATCTTTTATTTATAGTCGTATTAAAAAGCTCTAATCGTCTAATTAAGAAATCGTCTTGATAAGGACTTGGAAATTTTACATCAAATAGTTTACCATAACAACAATCGAACACATTATTTCTAAATGAAAATCTGACATGTGTTCAACTCTTAATAGGTCATAGTTTTGAATCGTGTCTCCTGGCAAAACAGCAAAATTGGTATACAAAGTAATTTTTTTAGTTACAAGATAAAAAGGAATTTACCGGTGTAGTATGAGATTTTTACTCCCGTGTTTTTTTTACTCCCCAATAAAAATATCGTATAAAGTTTTTACCGCGGAGAAAAAAAAGCATATGAGATTTTTACTCTCACTATTTTATTTTTACTCTCAAGTTGTTATTAGCGGAATTGCATATCAATAAAACATGCACTCTAGATTTGCAGACATTTTTAGTTACTTAAAATACCAAATATATCCAAAAGAAGTTTTAAATAAAGGCGATAAAGCCAATTTTAGAAAACAAACTAAGCCATTTATAGTTGATAATAATGAGTTATATCATTTAAATAAAGCTGCAAAGGTATGCTATTATTTCAAAATGTTTTAATAGTTTTGCCATTTTGCAACTAGAATCTAGTCACCAAATAAACACGAATATTTACAAATAATTTATTTAATAAATAATGAAAATTAATTTAATTTTGATTCTCATTATATTGATGGTTTACAGCTTCTTTTTTTTATAGAGAAAAGTTATTTGGAGTAGAGATGAACAACAAAACATAATAAAGTTTGTTCATGAAGGAAACGATGTCTCTGTTGAGTCTAAAGCTTTATCTGGTCATACAGGTATTAATAACACAACCTATCACATTCAAAGTAGATTTTTCTGGTATAGAATGATAAAAGATATTACAACTTATGTTTCCAAATGTGACCAATGCCAAAAGTCAAAGAACAGAAAACTTCAGTCGAAACCATTGCTGCAAAATATTTCAATTCCTAAAGGCAATATGAAGCAGGCAGGAATCGATTTAACACAGCTACTAGAAGTTAACGGTTGCAAATATCTGGTTGTATTAATCGACTACTTTAGTAAATGGGTTGAAGCAGAAGCACTTACCGATAAAACTGCTACAGCTGTGGCTTTTTTTTTTTGTATAAACAGATTTGTCGACATGGCTGTTTTGAAATTCAAATAAATGACCAAGGTCGTGAGTTTGTAAATGCAATTTCTAAAGAACTTTACTCAAAAACAGGAACAATTCAAAGAATTACAAGTGCATATCATCCTCAAGCTAATGGATTAGTAGAGAGACAAAATCAAACAATTAAACGTATATTAGTAAAAGTGCTTGATGAGGCTGCTTTGGAATGGCCATACATTATTGATAGTGTTTTGTTTTCTTTAAGAGTTAGAAAGCACAAATCTACTGGGTTTTCACCGTTTGCATTGCTTTACCAAAGGGAAGCAGTTCTTCCTATTGATATAGATTGCAATTTAATTGACTTTAATGATAGTAACGCTCTTAGCAATGATGATTTCTCTAACAAAAAAATAGTTTCAGATACCTTTCATGCAATGAATAAAATGAAGAATAAAATTTTTGACGATGCTTATAAAAATATTGAAAAATCTCAAAAAAGACAAAAACATGATTACGACAAGAGAATTGCACCAAATAATGAAATTAGCATAAATAAAAAAGTGTTACTAAGAAATAGCAAACGTGATGATAGAAAAGGTGGTAAACTTGTAAAGCCTTGGACTGGACCATACATTGTAACTTCTATTTCTAGCACAAATAACTGCACTTTGAAAAATCTAAAGGGTCAAATTTTGAAAACAAAGTACAACTTGACAAAGTTATGTTTATATAATGAAAAAATAACTAATGATGAACAAGAAATCACATTTGATGAAATTAATATGCAAATTTCTAATGATAAGATCGGAAAATATGCAACTATTGAAATGAGAACTTCTATTTCTGAAAAATTTGAAATTATTTTTATTAAATTGGTATTACCAAAAATATTTTTATTGCAGATATTAATCTACTTTTGCGTCCGAAACAAATTCACAAAACCATAGGCGATGGTAATTGCTTTTTTAGGGCAATATCGTATATCATTACAGGCAGTGAATGCAGTTATGAAATTATAAGAGAAAAAGTTGTTAAACATATGTGTACTCATACTAATAATGAAATGACTTTATATATGAATTAATCAATAATAACGTATCTAAATGAAAGTGGTATGAGTGATAACACAACTTGGGCAACTGATGCAGAAATAATTGGGTGTGCCTCGTTCATGGGTATTGATATAAAAGTATATAGCAAATATGGAGAGAAGTTGAAATGGCTGACTTACCCATGTAGTTTAACACTTACACAGCTTAGTGAACATGCTATATTCCTTGACAATTCAACTGCAAGTCACTTTAATGTTGTACTGTTGTAAAATATAATCAAAAAAAAAATAATTTGTAAATTATCTTCTTTTCATAATTTTTAGACATTTTTTAAATATATTTTTATTTTAAGTCTGTAAACAAATGTTTTAAAAACGTAAAAATAAGCGAATTTACAACGGTATGTAGGAGAAGGAATAAAAATGTTTGTCTTTTTAAATTTGGTGGCAATACTTTTTCATATGCCTGACTGATTCCACATTAGTAAAGCGAAAGCAAAGTATCCAGAAATAAACCTATATAACAATATGTGTTTAATTAAAAAAAAAATCTTAACCCTATCTGATACATAGGGTAACCTACGATAAATTTTTTTTTTTTTTTTGCAGATGTGAATTGTTAAATAAAAAAAGTCAGAAAGAAATAAAAAGCTTCAATTTTCAGATTCTGCAGGTTAGCAAGGTAAACTTGTTGTTTAGAAAACTCCTTTTCTAACAAGTTTGCAACAAGTACCATAGCCTAATAGTAAAATAAAACAATTTTGGATATTCCCCTTCATTTTTTAATAAAACAAGTACACATTTTGATCAAACAAGTACTTGCATATTCTATGATCTTTAAGTTTAAAAAAGATTATCTGTAAAATTTATATTTTCACCGTTTATTTAAAATATTATAAGAAATTTTACTCCCACTAAAATGTAGAAAAAAAATTAAGTTAAAAAAGTTTATTAAAAGCCTAACTTTTATAAAATATATTAATTAAGCACTATATTAACATAACGGTAAAAATATCTAATGAAAGTAAAAATCTCATAAAGGGAGTAAAAATTTCATACGCATTTTTTACTCCGCGGCACAAATTTCATATAAAATTTTTTTAGGGGAGTAAAAAAATAATGGGAGTAAAAATCTCATACTACACCGGTTGGGATTGGATATCATATCGTTTTGAATATCTGTCATCATTTGTTTTATAGAAGGTTTCGTTTCCATTCTTGTTCCGTAACTGTTTTCGGTTAACGACATGTTTTCGTCTATACGTGTTAAATTAGTTGGAACGTCCATAGATGTTAAATGCATAATAGTATTGTTTTTAAAAAAAGGTTTATCTAGATCGTTAGTAGATAAGGGTAAACTAAAATCGTTCAAAACGTTATAATGAACACTTTCTTGCTCTTTAATTTTAATTTCACTAAAAAAATACGTACTACAATTATATTTATTTACATCTAAAACATCGTCAAACACTAAATTGTTCTTTTTTTTAACAGTTTTTTGCAAAGATTTTTTAAAAGGTTTATAAAAAGTGTCTACGTATTCGTTGAAGTTTTTAAAATAAATGTTTTGATCTTCTTCGTTAATAGGTAACAAATCTTCTCTCTTGACTTTATACGTTGTATTTATATCGCCTACTTGTCCTACTTTGTAATTATGAACCGGTAAATAACCTTGCACTGAAGGGTTTACGCGTTTGCTGACTTTCATGATAATAACGCATTTTGTTGTGTCCCAATACGGACGGTTTCGTGACTCGATTTGCTAAAGGTATCTTTAGCATCTTTTTTGTACTTTCTCAAATAGCGTTCTGTTCCAATAGACAAGTGTTATAATATTTTTAATTTTTGATTTTTGTGTTCTATTTTCTACGCGAGGCAACATGTTGAATGAAAAGTTATGTTTGCGTCTTTTGTTGCTTACCTATTGATCAATCATACGTAATGCTTTCCCTTTATTGTCATTTGCATCCAACTCTTCGGGACTTATACCGCTCGATATTTTTTCTTTCTCGTTTAGTTTTTGTTTAATTTCTTCAATGTAATAACTCCAATTAAATTTTTTTAATCGACCTTTATCTCTTAACTTTTGATATAACAGTTTTAAACGTCCAATGGCCGATTCTGAAA
The DNA here is from genome assembly GCF_022113875.1 of Hydra vulgaris. NCBI lineage: Eukaryota > Metazoa > Cnidaria > Hydrozoa > Anthoathecata > Hydridae > Hydra > Hydra vulgaris. The sequence continues at coordinate 40,953,738 of NC_061168.1, forward strand.
ATAGGCTTTTCTGTAATTTTTAGAATGAAAGTGATTCACGTTTTCGGCTTTGCACCATTCTTTCATTTTTGAATTGAAAAATTCTGTACCTTCGTCAGTTTGTAAATATATAAAACTTTTGTCGTCTCGTTTAATGTCTTTAAAAATGTGTCGAAAACTGCTGACCGTTTTTTCTGCAGTCTTTTTTTTCATCACCCTCAAATACACCTTGCCCGAAACACTGTCAACTACGACTAAACAATAATCGGGACGATAACCAGGATTAAAATTAAAACTCTCCATGTCTGTCAAATCGGCTTGAAAATATTGATGAGGTTTTTCGTAAGAAAACCGATGAGTCTCGTAAACGTATGGTTTTCTCGGCGTTTGATTTTTAACGTTTGCGTTGGCTGTTTTTTTTTAAAAGAAGGGTTTGATGCGACCAAGCTGTAATTATAACGTCCCATTTAGCAAAAACTGAATTTTTTAAAATTATTTTAAGTTTTTCATGAAATTTTAAATTGCTGACATTTTTATTCAAAGTGTTAAATTGTGACATTATTTTTTTAATTTTTGACAAGTTGGTTAAACCAAATAAACGACTAGATAAATCGTCAAGTTGAATTTCGATAAGACAATCCAATTTATCTCTTAATGCGTCTTCCATTTTTTTTAAATATCTTTACTTTTTCTTCTTGTCGGATATTTTTTTTCCAATAAACGTTTGGGTTTTATATCGGTTTCTTTGTTAGTATTTGGTGCAGCTTCAGTAGGTAAAGCGGTAGCACCAACAGATTTTTTTTTTCTTTATATTACCAAGATTCTTCTTTCGGAGTAGATTCTAAGCAAGATTTTTCTTTAGAAGTAGATTGAGACAAAGGTGTATCGGCTAAAGATTTGGGGGTAGATAACACAGACTTTTTTGAAAAAAATAGTTTCTTTACAGAAGAAAGGTTTAAATCAATTTTTGGATGTAAAAACAAATTGTTTGTCTTTAATGAAGTAACAGATTTTAAAGTTAATGCAAAATTTTTAATTTCATTAGAATTTAAAGAATGAATTTCAAAACAATTTTTAAATGACGAAGAGTTGAGAACTGTATAAAGAACCCATTATCATCATCATTTTGATGATTGTTTTTTGTTTAATATTGATTTCTGTATTAAAAAATTGATTCGAGTTGCTTTTAATTTGTTCTAAAAAAAACTTGCATGTTCGCTTGTATGCAAGCGGTTACTACATTGTCTTGTAATTGTACGACGTCGTCTACATCTCTATATGGTAAAGAAGGAGGATTTGAAAAAAACGATTTAAAGTAAAGATATAACATGTGTTCGCCAATTGATGTGCTTTGCATTGCATTTTCGTTGTAATTGTTAATCATTACATTACAAATATTTTTGTCAAGCATGTAAACGCTGTTAGATATGATGTAATCGGTTAATATGTTAAAGTTTTCTATTAAATAAAAATTGTCAAAACCAATTTCTTTTAATTTGGTTTCGAGTTGTTTAACAGATAACATTTGATCAAACAAATTATATACCATTTTTTTTTACAATTATTTTTTAATTACAATTTAAAAAATTTTTTTTCATCACGATTTACAGTTTTTTTTAAATCATATAATAAAGGTATTAAAACTTCGCGATTAAACGTAATCATTGTGTTGTATCGTTCCAATAATTTTATTATATTTTTTCAATTTGGAGTAACGCTTGTATATGTTTATCGCTACAAATTTTTTCGATATCGGGTAAAACTTTTAAATTAGCTTCTCAAATCGGATTTAAGCGATAACAATCGCGTATTTCTGTAAACAAATCGTCATCAAATACATAATTTTTTTGAGTATTTTTTTTAAAAATTTGATAACGTGTTCGTTAATGGTTACCCTTTTAAAATTTAAATTTAGTCGGTTTTGTACAAAAGGTTATAGTTCGTTTTCTAATTGATTAAGTATATTACAAAATAATTTTTCGGCTGTATGCGTATTAAACCCGTTTATGTAATGCGTATAACACAATTTGTAACTGGATAATCCTTTTGCTCTGTTTTTGTGTTCGTCTTGACCTTTATCTTGAATTTCTTGATTTTTTTTTGATAATATGCGACTGTAACATTTAGGTGCCCTAGCAAAAATCTGTCCAATATAAGACAGAGGAGGAACTTCGTTTTGAAAGTGATCGCTTTCTTTACCATATAAACTCGAACAAAATTCGTATGTTTTAGGATAAATGGAATAATCCATCCAATGATGTCCAATTTTTGAAAAATAAATCCATTCTTCTACTTTTGAACAAAAATTTCTTGCTTGTCGTCCATTCTTTTAGTAATAGAAAAACAACCTGAATCTGTGTCTGTAACTACCGAATGTTTTTCTGCATTATGATACCTAAACACTTCTGCCAGCTCCTATGCAAAACAAGTAACGTTAAGTTTGGACCAAGATAATATTTGACAAGCAACGTAACCCATTTGTTTGTTTATCAAAGTACTTTTTTCGCTACTCACAAAAACTGACAGCTATCAAATGGCACACAAGTACCACCAGTGCTAGTTGGTGATAATATTTTTGCGATAAAATCTTGGTTAATGAAACCTTTTTCTGGTAAAAACTTAACAATCAAAGAACGTAAAGTTAACTATCGATTATCTAAGACTAAAACAACAATTGAAAACTCCTTTGAATTATGGTACCTAAAAATGGAGAATACTTAGATGTCCAATAAAAGCGACCCTTAAGAATATTGAAAACATCATGAAAGCTGCAATTTGTCTATATAATTACTTAAAACTAAATGACAGCATTCACTATGAACTATCTGGATTTGCTTGTTTACAAACAAATTTTAGTGAACTTATTCCTGAAGACTGGAGAAAAATTGCGCTTGATGGTAATGCTTTAAACATTTTACCTTGATGTATAAGCAATCGATACACAACAGATGCGAGCACTGTGAGATTAACGCTAACAGAATGTTTTAATCATCCTAGTGGATCCTTGTCATGGCAACATAATTATGTAACTAGTTGTAAGCACAATATAAAAGAAAAGCAAGTTTTTTTCTAATAGTGAAATAAACACATTCTTCTGTTTTAATAATATATTGTTGTAATAATATATTAAATTACTATTTAAAAATTACATTGACAAAATGTTGAAAGTCTTTTAAAGAATGTTAACAAAATATATTTCATGAAACAATATCTGGAAATTAACAGGCAGCTAAATATTGCTCAATGTTAATTTTAGCAACTCGTCGCGTTGGTTTGACAAGGTTCAAACTGACATTTTTGCCAAAAATCAACTTTATCATTTCATTAATTTATTTTGATCATGATGAACAATATAAACTGAAATTTACAGAGATATAGTGTAAAACAAGCAAACTGCTAATGTGCCAAAGTTCTATCTGCAACTTTAGTTAAATGATATTTAGTTTGACAAGGTTCTAATTAACAATAACTGCATAATCTCTTGCTCATTTTTATTCACTAATTATTATAATAAAATATCATATAACAAAAATCTTACACCGATGTAGAATAAAGTATCATTAAAGCTATTATTTGACATTTAAAAAAAATCTTATTTATAACATTCTGTAGCTTTATTAGAATTGACACCTCAACATTGAAAAACAAAATTCTGGTTTCTATTAGCATAGAAATAACTTTTATTATTCAAAACAAAAAGCGAAAGTATTTAACATCATAGGCACAGGAAAAACTTTAACTATTGAAAATATTACGAACCATATAAACGAAGTTTATATAGGAAGCGAGAAGCAAAAGATATTATTTCATAATTAATCAAAATTATAAAACAATGTTCTAAACTGCTGAAAAAAAAATTATTTAAGTTGCATCACCTACCAAAATTTTTTTAATTAATTATACAATTAGCAATTAAGTAAATTTTACACAATGTTGTCTGACGCTGATCGTGATGTTGGAAGTAATATTTCACGGCTACAGTTTTTTCATTATAACAACAACAGTCAAGATAATGCAAAAATATTTCTTGTCTGCAGTATATTGTATCAAAAGTACCTTTAAACAGGTACTAAATTTACATTGTTGAGACAGTGTGGGAAAACGTTTTTGAATAAAATCACCATTATTGAAAATAATGACATCTACATAATGATTTCTTCATCGCCCAGCTAAAGAAGAACAGAAAACGTTAAAAGTCGTTATAAGGTTACAAAAAAAAAAAAATATCATACTTGAAGTGCAACATCAATAAATTCTAGATAACCCTTTGTTAATTACTAGCTTTCAGCAAATTCTTAAAGGTCAAAATTGACATGAAAAATATCCAATGCAAACTGATTTTATATAAATCCTATAAGATCTTACCTATTTATTATTTTCTTGCAAAAATAACAAAAACCCTGAAACTTTATTTAGTAATATAATTTTCCTCGAACTAGTAAAAAACAAAGTATATTCAATCAACGAAATTGACGACCGCTTAACTATGGCAACACAAGGTGTGATTGAAATAGGAAAGTTTTATCATACACGGTAAAAAAAATTAATGACTATGGATTGTGCCATAAAAAACCTGCAAATTCTAGTGATATTATAAATCAAAGAAATTGCTTTACTAAATATAAATAGATTAACCCTAAAAAAAAAGTAGAAGTAAAAGCATTTGATCTTATAAACGAAAAAAACAAAATCAATAAATTTAAAAATAATCAAAAAATAAATGACTTAAAAAAACTAAAAGTATCGCTGACAAATACTCTGAGCGGAGTGTAATACAGAAGGAACACCTAACACCTATGCTTAATGCAAAATTGAAGTCGTCATAACTTTTTGAAGGCTTTTGAATTACATCTTTTGTCAACGCTACTCTTAGTAAAAATGATTTATATCCCTTTAAAGGAAGTATTTCAATCTTACTATTAAATGAATGTAAATGTCGAACATGAATTTTAAAACAATAATTATTAGAAAATTCCTAAATAATATAAGGTTTTCGAAAGCCATACGTTAACATGGATAGAAATCAAAAACTCTTAATTAGTAGTTAAATATATCTTAAGTATCAAGTGTACTTAGAAAATGGGGTATTGACACTAAAACAAAGCAAATTAAACTAAAATATAGTAGATATACCCATAAAGGTAATTCTACTTTTTGGACTGAGACACTTAATATACCTCCAAATCCATGCTATATTTTGTCACTTCAGACGATATTGGGAAATTATTAAAACCAATATACGTAAAACTTGTAAGTACTTGTAAAAAGTAGATAATTACCTACTTTTTACGAGTTTTTCATGTCTGAAATTATTATATTAAATATTGTCTGAAATTCAATTAATAAAAATAATTAATTTCACGCATTTGATTCAGATAATTAATTTATCTGAATCAAATGTCTGAAGTAATTTTTCTATCATAAATTAAATTTTTCGTCTACTTTAAACTGACTTCGCAGAAGTCGGCGCCGACGTCTGCGCAGATATGCGCATATTATGTCTGCGCAGATATGCGCATATTATGTCTGCGCAGGTGCATTAGCCTAACCCTATAAAAAATATTGCGAAAAAGGAGCATTTAACACACTAATTCCTGAGTTACGCCTTCATGACAGAGATTTTTTTATAGGTTTTACGGAACGTCTACTATAAGGTATGAACACTTGCTGTCAATGGTTGCACCTAGCATAACAAAAAAATCTTGTCGAAGCCGTCAAACTATATCATCTTCAGAACGATTGACTGTGACCCTGAGATATTTGACTACTTGGGATTCACAACAAACACAATCTTTTTATTTTAGACTGGACAGAACAACAATATCCAACATAATCAATGAAACAACAAAGGCTATTTGGGATGTTTTGCAATATCCTAAATAGCCTTTGTTGTTTAAGGCAACAGAAAGTTCAAATAGCCTTTGTTATTTAAGGCAACAGAAAGTTCAGATGGGTGGGAAAAAATAGCAAATGAATTTGAAAATGAGTCGATGAAGTGGAAAACGAGTGGAATTTTCCTAATTGCATTGGGACAATTGTCGGTAAACATGTATGCATTAAAAATGCTGTTTCAAGTGGATCCGCTCACTACAACTACAAACACTATCATAGTATGGTATTGCAAGCCATATGTGATGCAAAATACTGCTTTACTTTGGTAGATATAGGTAGTTATGGTAGAGATAATGATGCATCTAACTATTTAATGAAAGTAAAGTGGGTAAAGCATTTAAATATAAATTGTTCAAACTTCCCAAAAACTGACAGCTATCAAATAGCACACAAGTACCATAAGTGCTATTTGGTAATAATATTTTTGCGATGAAACCTTGGTTAAGGAAACCTTTTTCAGGTAAAAACTTAACAATCAAAGAACGTAATTTTAACTATCGATTATCTAGGACTAGAAGAACAATTGAAAACTCCTTTAGAATTATGGTACCTATATGGAGAATACTTAGATGTCCAATAAGAGCGACCCTTGAAAATATTAAAAATAACATAAAAGCTGCAATTTGTTTATATAATTACCTAAAACTCAATGACAGCATTCACTATGTACCATCTGGGTTTGCTTGTTTAGAAACAAATTTTGGTGAACTTATTCCTGGAGACTGGAGAAAAATTGCGCTAATGCTTCAAACATTTTACCTTGATGTATAAGCAATCGATACACAACAGATGCTAGCACTGTGAGATTAACGCTAACAGAATGTTTTAATCATCCAAGTGGATCCTTGTCATGGCAACATAATTATGTAACTAGTTGTGGGCACAATATAACGGAAAAGCAAGTTTTTTTCCAATAGTGAAAAAAAACATTCTTCTGTTTTAATAATATATTGTTGTATTAATATATTATATTACTATTTAAAAATTACATATGACAAAATGTTGAAAGTTTTTAAAAGAATGTTAACAAAATATATTTCATGAAACAATATCTGGAAATTCAAAGGCAGCTAAATATTGCTGAATGTTTATTTTAGCAACTCGTCGCGTTGGTTTGACAAGGTTTATCTGACATTTTTGCCAAAAACGACTTTACAATTTTATTAATTTGTTTTGATCATGATGAACAAAATAAACTAAAAGTTACAGCGATATAGCGTAAAACAAGCAAACTGCTAATAGGCCAAAGTTCTTTCTGCAACTTTAGTTAAATGATATTTAGTTTGACAAGGTTCAAACTAACAATAACTGCATAATCTCTTGCTGGTTTTTATTAACTAATTATTATAATAAAAAATATTATATAACAAAAATCTTACACCGATGTAGAATAAAATATCATTAAAGCTATTATTTGACATTTAAAAAAATCTTATTTATAACATTCTGTAGCTTTATTCGAAATGACACCTCTAACATTGAAAAACAAAACTCTGGTTTCGATTAGCATAGAAATAACTATTATTATTCAAAACAAAAAGTGAAAGTATTTAACATCATAGGCACAGGAAAAAATTTAACTATTAAAAATATTACGAACCATATAAACGAAGTTTATATAGGAAGCAGAAAAGCAAAAGATATTATTTCATCATTATTCAAAATTATAAAACAATGTTTTAAACTGCTTAAAAAAAAAAGTTATTTAAGTTGCATCACCTACTAAATATTTTTTAATTTATCACACGATTAGAAATTAAGTGAAGTTTACACAATGTTGTCTGACGCTGATCGTGATGTTGGAAGTAATATTTCTCGGCTACAGTTTTTTCATTATAACAACAAAAGTCATGATAATGCAAAAATATTTCTTGTCTGCAGTATATTGTATCATAAGTACCTTTAAACAGTTACTAAATTTACATTGTTGAGACAGTGTGGGAAAAAGTTTTTGGAATAAAATCACCATTATTGAAAATAATGACATCTGCATAATGATTTCCTCATCACCCAGCTTAAAAAGAACAAAAAACGGTAAAAGTCGTTATAAGGTTACAAAAAAAAAAAAAAACTTCATACTTGAAGTGCAACATCAATAAATTTTAGATAACCCTATGTAAATTACTAGCTTTTAGCAAATCCTTAAAGGTCAAAATTGATATGTAAAATATCCAATGTAAACTGATTTTACATAAATCCTATAAGATCTTACCTATTTATTATTTTCTTGCAAAAATAACAAAAACACTGAAACTTTAATTAGTAATATAATTTTCCTCGGATTAGTTAAAAACAAAGTATATTCAATCAACGAAATGGACGACCACTTAACTATGGCAACACAAGGTGCGATCGAAATAGGAAAGTTTTACCATACACGGTAAATAAAGTTAATGACTATGGATTGTGCTATAAAAAACCTGCAAATTTTTATGATTTTATAAATCAAAGAAAATGCTTTACTAAATAAATAGATTAACCCTAAAAAAAAAGTAGAAGTAAAAGCATTTGATCTTATAAAGGAAAAAAACAAAATCAATAAATTTAAAAATAATCAAAAAATAAATGACTTGAAAAAATAAAAAGTATCGCTGACAAATGCTCTGAGCAGAGTGTAATACAGAAGGAACACCTAACACCTATGCCTAATGCAAAATTTAAGTCGTCATAAGTTTTTGAAGGCTTTTGAATTACATCTTTTGTCAACGCTACTCTCAGTAAGATGATTCATTTTCCTTTAAAGTAAATATTTCAATCTTACTTTTTAATGAAGGTAAATGTCGAACAATAGGTTTAAAACGATAAATATTAGAAAATTCCTAAATAATATTAGGGTTTGGCAAGCCATACGTTAACATGGATTGAAATCAAAAACTCTTATTAATTAGTAGTCAAATATATCTTAAGTATCTAGTGTACTTAGAAAATGGGGTATTGACACTAAAACAAAGCAAATTAAACTAAAATATAGTAGATATACCCATAAAGGTAATTCTACTTTTTGGACTGAGACACTTACCATTCCTCCAAATCCATGCCAAATTTTATCACTTCAGGCGATATTGGAAAACTATTAAAGCTAAATTACGTAAAACTTGTAAATACTTGTAAAAAGTAGATAATTACATACTTTTAACGAGTTTTTCATGTCTAAAAGTATTTTATTAAAAATTGTTTGAAATTAAATTAATAAAAATAATTAATTTCACGCATTTGATTCAGATAATTAATTTATCTGAATCAAAGCGACCCTTAAAAACATTAAAAACATTATAAAAGCTGCAATTTGTTTATATAATTACTTAAAACTCAATGACAGCATTCACTATGTACCATCTGGATATGCTTGTTTAGAAACAAGTTTTGGTGAACTTATTCCTGAAGACTGAAGAAAAATTGCGCTTGATGGTAATGTTTAAAACATTTTACATTGATGTATAAGCAATCGATACACAACAGATGATAGCACTGTGAGATTAACGCTAACAGAATGTTTTAATCATCCAAGTGGATCTTTGTCATGGCAACATAATTATGTAACTAGTTGTGGGCACAATAAAACGGAAAAGCAAGTTTTTTTCCAATAGTGAAAAAAACACAATCTTCTGTTTTAATAATATATTGTTGTATTAATATATTATATTACTATTTAAAAAGTACATATGACAAAATGTTGAAAGTTTTTAAAAGAATGTTAACAAAATATATTTCATGAAACAGTATCTGAAAATTCAAAGGCAGCTAAATATTGCTGAATGTTTATTTTTACAACTCGTCGCGTTGGTTTGACAAGGTTTTAACTGACATTTTTGCCAAAATCGACTTTACCATTTTATTAATTTATTTTGATCATGATGAACAAAATAAACTGAAATTTACAGCGATATAGGGTAAAACATGCAAACTGCTAATGTGCCAAAGTTCTATCTGCAACTTTAGTTAAATGATATTTAGTTTGACAAGGTTCAAACTAACAATAACTGCATAATCTCTTGCTGGTTTTTATTAACTAATTATTATAATAAAATATCATATAACAAAAATCTTACACCGATGTAGAATAAAATATCATTAAAGCTATTATTTGACATTTAAAAAAAATCTTATTTATAACATTCTGTTGCTTTATTCGAATTGACACCTCTAACATTATAAAACAAAATTCTGGTTTCGATTAGCATAGAAATAACTATTATTATTCAAAACAAAAAGCGAAAGTATTTAACATCATAGGCACAGGAAAAACTTTAACTATTGAAAATATTACGAACCATATAAACGAAGTTTATATAGGAAGCAGAAAAGCAAAAGATATTATTTCATCATTAATCAAAATTATAAAACAATGTTTTAAACTGCTGAAAAAAAAAATTATTTAAGTTGCATCACCTACCAAATATTTTTTAATTTATTATTCGATTAGCAATTAAGTGAAGTTTACACAATGTTGTCTGAGGCTGATAGTGATGTTGGAAGTAATATTTCTCGGCTATAGTTTTTTCATAAAAACAACAACAGTCATGATAATGAAAAAATATTTCTTGTCTGCAGTATATTGTATCATAAGTACCTTTAAACAGTTACTAAATTTACAATGTTGAGACAGTGTGGGAAAAAGTTTTTGAATAAAATCACCATTATTGAAAATAATGACATCTCCATAATGATTTCTCTATCGCCCAGCTTAAGAAGAACAGAAAACGTTAAAAGTCGTTATAAGGTTACAAAAAAAAAAAAAAAAATCATACTTGAAGTGCAACATCAAAAAATTTTAGATAACCCTATGTAAATTACTAGCTTTTAGCAAATCCTTAAAGGTCAAAATTGATATGTAAAATATCCAATGTAAACTGATTTTACATAAATCCTATAAGATCTTACCTATTTATTATTTTCTTGCAAAAATAACAAAAACCCTAAAACTTTAATTAGTAATATAATTTTCCTCGGATAAGTTAAAAACAAAGTATATTCAATCAACGAAATGGACGACCACTTAACTATGGCAACACAAGGTGCGATTGAAATAGAAAAGTTTTACCATACACGGTAAATAAAGTTAATGACTATGGATTGTGCTATAAAAAACCTGCAAATTTTAATGATTTTATAAATCAAAGAAATTGCTTTACTAAATAAATAGATTAACCCTAAAAAAAAAGTAGAAGTAAAAGCATTTGATCTTATAAAGGAAAAAAACAAAATCAATAAATTTAAAAATGATCAAAAAATAAATGACTTAAAAAAACAAAAAGTATCGCTGACAAATGCTCTGAGCAGAGTGTAATACAGAAGGAATACCTAACACCTATGCCTAATGCAAAATTGAAGTCGTCATAAGTTTTTGAAGGCTTTTGAATTACATCTTTTGTCAACGCTACACTCAGTAAGATGATTCATTTTCCTTTAAAGTAAATATTTCAATCTTACTATTTAATGAAGGTAAATGTCGAACAATAGGTTTAAAACGATAAATATTTGAAAATTCCTAAATAATATTAGGGTTTGGCAAGCCATACGTTAACATGGATTGAAATCAAAAACCCTTATTAAATAGTAGTGAAATATATCTTAAGTATCTAGTGTACTTAGAAAATGGGGTAATGACACTAAAACAAAGCAAATTAAACTAAAATATAGTAGATATACCCATAAAGGTAATTCTACTTTTTGGACTGAGACACTTACCATTCCTCCAAATCCATGCCAAATTTTGTCACTTCAGGCGATATTGGAAAACTATTAAAGCTAAATTACGTAAAACTTGTAAATACTTGTAAAAAGTAGATAATTACCTACTTTTAACGAGTTTTTCATGTCTGAAAGTATTTTATTAAAAATTGTTTGAAATTAAATTAATAAAAATAATTAATTTCACGCATTTGATTCAGATAATTAATCTATCTGAATCAAAGCGACCCTTAAAAACATTAAAAACATTATAAAAGCTGCAATTTGTTTATATAATTACTTAAAACTCAATGACAGCATTCACTATGTACCATCTGGATATGCTTGTTTAGAAACAAGTTTTGGTGAACTTATTCCTGGAGACTGAAGAAAAATTGCGCTTGATGGTAATGTTTAAAACATTTTACATTGATGTATAAGCAATCGATACACAACAGATGATAGCACTGTGAGATTAACGCTAACAGAATGTTTTAATCATCCAAGTGGATCCTTGTCATGGCAACATAATTATGTAACTAGTTGTGGGCACAATAAAACGGAAAAGCAAGTTTTTTTCCAATAGTGAAAAAAACACATTCTTCTGTTTTAATAATATATTGTTGTATTAATATATTATATTACTATTTAAAAATTACATATGACAAAATGTTGAAAGTTTTTAAAAGAATGTTAACAAAATATATTTCATGAAACAATATCTGAAAATTCAAAGGCAGCTAAATATTGCTGAATGTTTATTTTAACAACTCGTCGCGTTGGTTTGACAAGGTTTTAACTGACATTTTTGCCAAAATCGACTTTACCATTTTATTAATTTATTTTGATCATGATGAACAAAATAAACTGAAATTTACAGCGATATAGGGTAAAACAAGCAAACTGCTAATGTGCCAAAGTTCTATCTGCAACTTTAGTTAAATGATATTTAGTTTGACAAGGTTCAAACTAACAATAACTGCATAATCTCTTGCTGGTTTTTATTAACTAATTATTATAATAAAATATCATATAACAAAAATCTTACACCGATGTAGAATAAAATATCATTAAAGCTATTATTTGACATTTAAAAAAAATCTTATTTATAACATTCTGTAGCTTTATTCGAACTGACACCTCTAACATTGAAAAACAAAATTCTGGTTTCGATTAGCATAGAAATAACTATTATTATTCAAAACAAAAAGCGAAAGTATTTAACATCATAGGCACAGGAAAAACTTTAACTATTGAAAATATTACGAACCATATAAACGAAGTTTATATAGGAAGCAGAAAAGCAAAAGATATTATTTCATCATTAATCAAAATTATAAAACAATGTTTTAAACTGCTGAAAAAAAAAATTATTTAAGTTGCATCACCTACCAAATATTTTTTAATTTATTATTCGATTAGCAATTAAGTGAAGTTTACACAATGTTGTCTGAGGCTGATAGTGATGTTGGAAGTAATATTTCTCGGCTATAGTTTTTTCATAAAAACAACAACAGTCATGATAATGAAAAAATATTTCTTGTCTGCAGTATATTGTATCATAAGTACCTTTAAACAGTTACTAAATTTACAATGTTGAGACAGTGTGGGAAAAAGTTTTTGAATAAAATCACCATTATTGAAAATAATGACATCTCCATAATGATTTCTCTATCGCCCAGCTTAAGAAGAACAGAAAACGTTAAAAGTCGTTATAAGGTTACAAAAAAAAAAAAAAAAATCATACTTGAAGTGCAACATCAAAAAATTTTAGATAACCCTATGTAAATTACTAGCTTTTAGCAAATCCTTAAAGGTCAAAATTGATATGTAAAATATCCAATGTAAACTGATTTTACATAAATCCTATAAGATCTTACCTATTTATTATTTTCTTGCAAAAATAACAAAAACCCTGAAACTTTAATTAGTAATATAATTTTCCTCGGATAAGTTAAAAACAAAGTATATTCAATCAACGAAATGGACGACCACTTAACTATGGCAACACAAGGTGCGATTGAAATAGAAAAGTTTTACCATACACGGTAAATAAAGTTAATGACTATGGATTGTGCTATAAAAAACCTGCAAATTTTAATGATTTTATAAATCAAAGAAATTGCTTTACTAAATAAATAGATTAACCCTAAAAAAAAAGTAGAAGTAAAAGCATTTGATCTTATAAAGGAAAAAAACAAAATCAATAAATTTAAAAATGATCAAAAAATAAATGACTTAAAAAAACAAAAAGTATCGCTGACAAATGCTCTGAGCAGAGTGTAATACAGAAGGAATACCTAACACCTATGCCTAATGCAAAATTGAAGTCGTCATAAGTTTTTGAAGGCTTTTGAATTACATCTTTTGTCAACGCTACACTCAGTAAGATGATTCATTTTCCTTTAAAGTAAATATTTCAATCTTACTATTTAATGAAGGTAAATGTCGAACAATAGGTTTAAAACGATAAATATTTGAAAATTCCTAAATAATATTAGGGTTTGGCAAGCCATACGTTAACATGGATTGAAATCAAAAACCCTTATTAAATAGTAGTGAAATATATCTTAAGTATCTAGTGTACTTAGAAAATGGGGTAATGACACTAAAACAAAGCAAATTAAACTAAAATATAGTAGATATACCCATAAAGGTAATTCTACTTTTTGGACTGAGACACTTACCATTCCTCCAAATCCATGCCAAATTTTGTCACTTCAGGCGATATTGGAAAATTATTAAAGCTAAATTACGTAAAACTTGTAAATACTTGTAAAAAGTAGATAATTACCTACTTTTAACGAGTTTTTCATGTCTGAAAGTATTTTATTAAAAATTGTTTGAAATTAAATTAATAAAAATAATTAATTTCACGCATTTGATTCAGATAATTAATCTATCTGAATCAAAGCGACCCTTAAAAACATTAAAAACATTATAAAAGCTGCAATTTGTTTATATAATTACTTAAAACTCAATGACAGCATTCACTATGTACCATCTGGATATGCTTGTTTAGAAACAAGTTTTGGTGAACTTATTCCTGGAGACTGAAGAAAAATTGCGCTTGATGGTAATGTTTAAAACATTTTACATTGATGTATAAGCAATCGATACACAACAGATGATAGCACTGTGAGATTAACGCTAACAGAATGTTTTAATCATCCAAGTGGATCCTTGTCATGGCAACATAATTATGTAACTAGTTGTGGGCACAATAAAACGGAAAAGCAAGTTTTTTTCCAATAGTGAAAAAAACACATTCTTCTGTTTTAATAATATATTGTTGTATTAATATATTATATTACTATTTAAAAATTACATATGACAAAATGTTGAAAGTTTTTAAAAGAATGTTAACAAAATATATTTCATGAAACAATATCTGAAAATTCAAAGGCAGCTAAATATTGCTGAATGTTTATTTTAACAACTCGTCGCGTCGGTTTGACAAGGTTTTAACTGACATTTTTGCCAAATTCGACTTTACCATTTTATTAATTTATTTTGATCATGATGAACAAAATAAACTGAAATTTACAGCGATATAGGGTAAAACAAGCAAACTGCTAATGTGCCAAAGTTCTATCTGCAACTTTAGTTAAATGATATTTAGTTTGACAAGGTTCAAACTAACAATAACTGCATAATCTCTTGCTGGTTTTTATTAACTAATTATTATAATAAAATATCATATAACAAAAATCTTACACCGATGTAGAATAAAATATCATTAAAGCTATTATTTGACATTTAAAAAAAATCTTATTTATAACATTCTGTAGCTTTATTCGAACTGACACCTCTAACATTGAAAAACAAAATTCTGGTTTCGATTAGCATAGAAATAACTATTATTATTCAAAACAAAAAGCGAAAGTATTTAACATCATAGGCACAGGAAAAACTTTAACTATTGAAAATATTACGAACCATATAAACGAAGTTTATATAGGAAGCAGAAAAGCAAAAGATATTATTTCATCATTAATCAAAATTATAAAACAATGTTTTAAACTGCTGAAAAAAAAAATTATTTAAGTTGCATCACCTACCAAATATTTTTTAATTTATTATTCGATTAGCAATTAAGTGAAGTTTACACAATGTTGTCTGAGGCTGATAGTGATGTTGGAAGTAATATTTCTCGGCTATAGTTTTTTCATAAAAACAACAACAGTCATGATAATGAAAAAATATTTCTTGTCTGCAGTATATTGTATCATAAGTACCTTTAAACAGTTACTAAATTTACAATGTTGAGACAGTGTGGGAAAAAGTTTTTGAATAAAATCACCATTATTGAAAATAATGACATCTCCATAATGATTTCTCTATCGCCCAGCTTAAGAAGAACAGAAAACGTTAAAAGTCGTTATAAGGTTACAAAAAAAAAAAAAAAATATTGTACTTGAAGTGCAACATCAATAAATTTTAGATAACCCTATGTAAATTACTAGCTTTCAGCAAATCCTTAAAGGTCAAAATTGATATGAAAAATATCCAATGTAAACTGATTTTACATAAATCCTATAAGATCTTACCTATTTATTATTTTCTTGCAAAAATAACAAAAACCCTGAAACTTTAATTAGTAATATAATTTTCCTCGGATAAGTTAAAAACAAAGTATATTCAATCAACGAAATGGACGACCACTTAACTATGGCAACACAAGGTGCGATTGAAATAGAAAAGTTTTACCATACACGGTAAATAAAGTTAATGACTATGGATTGTGCTATAAAAAACCTGCAAATTTTAATGATTTTATAAATCAAAGAAATTGCTTTACTAAATAAATAGATTAACCCTAAAAAAAAAGTAGAAGTAAAAGCATTTGATCTTATAAAGGAAAAAAACAAAATCAATAAATTTAAAAATGATCAAAAAATAAATGACTTAAAAAAACAAAAAGTATCGCTGACAAATGCTCTGAGCAGAGTGTAATACAGAAGGAATACCTAACACCTATGCCTAATGCAAAATTGAAGTCGTCATAAGTTTTTGAAGGCTTTTGAATTACATCTTTTGTCAACGCTACACTCAGTAAGATGATTCATTTTCCTTTAAAGTAAATATTTCAATCTTACTATTTAATGAAGGTAAATGTCGAACAATAGGTTTAAAACGATAAATATTTGAAAATTCCTAAATAATATTAGGGTTTGGCAAGCCATACGTTAACATGGATTGAAATCAAAAACCCTTATTAAATAGTAGTGAAATATATCTTAAGTATCTAGTGTACTTAGAAAATGGGGTAATGACACTAAAACAAAGCAAATTAAACTAAAATATAGTAGATATACCCATAAAGGTAATTCTACTTTTTGGACTGAGACACTTACCATTCCTCCAAATCCATGCCAAATTTTGTCACTTCAGGCGATATTGGAAAATTATTAAAGCTAAATTACGTAAAACTTGTAAATACTTGTAAAAAGTAGATAATTACCTACTTTTAACGAGTTTTTCATGTCTGAAAGTATTTTATTAAAAATTGTTTGAAATTAAATTAATAAAAATAATTAATTTCACGCATTTGATTCAGATAATTAATTTTTCTGAATCAAAGCGACCCTTAAAAACATTAAAAACATTATAAAAGCTGCAATTTGTTTATATAATTACTTAAAACTCAATGACAGCATTCACTATGTACCATCTGGATATGCTTGTTTAGAAACAAGTTTTGGTGAACTTATTCCTGGAGACTGAAGAAAAATTGCGCTTGATGGTAATGTTTAAAACATTTTACATTGATGTATAAGCAATCGATACACAACAGATGATAGCACTGTGAGATTAACGCTAACAGAATGTTTTAATCATCCAAGTGGATCCTTGTCATGGCAACATAATTATGTAACTAGTTGTGGGCACAATAAAACGGAAAAGCAAGTTTTTTTCCAATAGTGAAAAAAACACATTCTTCTGTTTTAATAATATATTGTTGTATTAATATATTATATTACTATTTAAAAATTACATATGACAAAATGTTGAAAGTTTTTAAAAGAATGTTAACAAAATATATTTCATGAAACAATATCTGAAAATTCAAAGGCAGCTAAATATTGCTGAATGTTTATTTTAACAACTCGTCGCGTCGGTTTGACAAGGTTTTAACTGACATTTTTGCCAAATTCGACTTTACCATTTTAATTATTTATTTTGATCATGATGAACAAAATAAACTGAAATTTACAGCGATATAGGGTAAAACAAGCAAACTGCTAATGTGCCAAAGTTCTATCTGCAACTTTAGTTAAATGATATTTAGTTTGACAAGGTTCAAACTAACAATAACTGCATAATCTCTTGCTGGTTTTTATTAACTAATTATTATAATAAAATATCATATAACAAAAATCTTACACCGATGTAGAATAAAATATCATTAAAGCTATTATTTGACATTTAAAAAAAATCTTATTTATAACATTCTGTAGCTTTATTCGAACTGACACCTCTAACATTGAAAAACAAAATTCTGGTTTCGATTAGCATAGAAATAACTATTATTATTCAAAACAAAAAGCGAAAGTATTTAACATCATAGGCACAGGAAAAACTTTAACTATTGAAAATATTACGAACCATATAAACGAAGTTTATATAGGAAGCAGAAAAGCAAAAGATATTATTTCATCATTAATCAAAATTATAAAACAATGTTTTAAACTGCTGAAAAAAAAAATTATTTAAGTTGCATCACCTACCAAATATTTTTTAATTTATTATTCGATTAGCAATTAAGTGAAGTTTACACAATGTTGTCTGAGGCTGATAGTGATGTTGGAAGTAATATTTCTCGGCTATAGTTTTTTCATAAAAACAACAACAGTCATGATAATGAAAAAATATTTCTTGTCTGCAGTATCTTGTATCATAAGTACCTTTAAACAGTTACTAAATTTACAATGTTGAGACAGTGTGGGAAAAAGTTTTTGAATAAAATCACCATTATTGAAAATAATGACATCTCCATAATGATTTCTCTATCGCCCAGCTTAAGAAGAACAGAAAACGTTAAAAGTCGTTATAAGGTTACAAAAAAAAAAAAAAAATATTGTACTTGAGGTGCAACATCAATAAATTTTAGATAACCCTATGTAAATTACTAGCTTTTAGCAAATCCTTAAAGGTCAAAATTGATATGAAAAATATCCAATGTAAACTGATTTTACATAAATCCTATAAGATCTTACCTATTTATTATTTTCTTGCAAAAATAACAAAAACCCTGAAACTTTAATTAGTAATATAATTTTCCTCGGATAAGTTAAAAACAAAGTATATTCAATCAACGAAATGGACGACCACTTAACTATGGCAACACAAGGTGCGATTGAAATAGAAAAGTTTTACCATACACGGTAAATAAAGTTAATGACTATGGATTGTGCTATAAAAAACCTGCAAATTTTAATGATTTTATAAATCAAAGAAATTGCTTTACTAAATAAATAGATTAACCCTAAAAAAAAAGTAGAAGTAAAAGCATTTGATCTTATAAAGGAAAAAAACAAAATCAATAAATTTAAAAATGATCAAAAAATAAATGACTTAAAAAAATAAAAAGTATCGCTGACAAATGCTCTGAGCAGAGTGTAATACAGAAGGAATACCTAACACCTATGCCTAATGCAAAATTGAAGTCGTCATAAGTTTTTGAAGGCTTTTGAATTACATCTTTTGTCAACGCTACACTCAGTAAGATGATTCATTTTCCTTTAAAGTAAATATTTCAATCTTACTATTTAATGAAGGTAAATGTCGAACAATAGGTTTAAAACGATAAATATTTGAAAATTCCTAAATAATATTAGGGTTTGGCAAGCCATACGTTAACATGGATTGAAATCAAAAACCCTTATTAAATAGTAGTGAAATATATCTTAAGTATCTAGTGTACTTAGAAAATGGGGTAATGACACTAAAACAAAGCAAATTAAACTAAAATATAGTAGATATACCCATAAAGGTAATTCTACTTTTTGGACTGAGACACTTACCATTCCTCCAAATCCATGCCAAATTTTGTCACTTCAGGCGATATTGGAAAACTATTAAAGCTAAATTACGTAAAACTTGTAAATACTTGTAAAAAGTAGATAATTACCTACTTTTAACGAGTTTTTCATGTCTGAAAGTATTTTATTAAAAATTGTTTGAAATTAAATTAATAAAAATAATTAATTTCACGCATTTGATTCAGATAATTAATCTATCTGAATCAAAGCGACCCTTAAAAACATTAAAAACATTATAAAAGCTGCAATTTGTTTATATAATTACTTAAAACTCAATGACAGCATTCACTATGTACCATCTGGATATGCTTGTTTAGAAACAAGTTTTGGTGAACTTATTCCTGGAGACTGAAGAAAAATTGCGCTTGATGGTAATGTTTAAAACATTTTACATTGATGTATAAGCAATCGATACACAACAGATGATAGCACTGTGAGATTAACGCTAACAGAATGTTTTAATCATCCAAGTGGATCCTTGTCATGGCAACATAATTATGTAACTAGTTGTGGGCACAATAAAACGGAAAAGCAAGTTTTTTTCCAATAGTGAAAAAAACACATTCTTCTGTTTTAATAATATATTGTTGTATTAATATATTATATTACTATTTAAAAATTACATATGACAAAATGTTGAAAGTTTTTAAAAGAATGTTAACAAAATATATTTCATGAAACAATATCTGAAAATTCAAAGGCAGCTAAATATTGCTGAATGTTTATTTTAACAACTCGTCGCGTTGGTTTGACAAGGTTTTAACTGACATTTTTGCCAAAATCGACTTTACCATTTTATTAATTTATTTTGATCATGATGAACAAAATAAACTGAAATTTACAGCGATATAGGGTAAAACAAGCAAACTGCTAATGTGCCAAAGTTCTATCTGCAACTTTAGTTAAATGATATTTAGTTTGACAAGGTTCAAACTAACAATAACTGCATAATCTCTTGCTGGTTTTTATTAACTAATTATTATAATAAAATATCATATAACAAAAATCTTACACCGATGTAGAATAAAATATCATTAAAGCTATTATTTGACATTTAAAAAAAATCTTATTTATAACATTCTGTAGCTTTATTCGAACTGACACCTCTAACATTGAAAAACAAAATTCTGGTTTCGATTAGCATAGAAATAACTATTATTATTCAAAACAAAAAGCGAAAGTATTTAACATCATAGGCACAGGAAAAACTTTAACTATTGAAAATATTACGAACCATATAAACGAAGTTTATATAGGAAGCAGAAAAGCAAAAGATATTATTTCATCATTAATCAAAATTATAAAACAATGTTTTAAACTGCTGAAAAAAAAAATTATTTAAGTTGCATCACCTACCAAATATTTTTTAATTTATTATTCGATTAGCAATTAAGTGAAGTTTACACAATGTTGTCTGAGGCTGATAGTGATGTTGGAAGTAATATTTCTCGGCTATAGTTTTTTCATAAAAACAACAACAGTCATGATAATGAAAAAATATTTCTTGTCTGCAGTATATTGTATCATAAGTACCTTTAAACAGTTACTAAATTTACAATGTTGAGACAGTGTGGGAAAAAGTTTTTGAATAAAATCACCATTATTGAAAATAATGACATCTCCATAATGATTTCTCTATCGCCCAGCTTAAGAAGAACAGAAAACGTTAAAAGTCGTTATAAGGTTACAAAAAAAAAAAAAAAATATTGTACTTGAAGTGCAACATCAATAAATTTTAGATAACCCTATGTAAATTACTAGCTTTCAGCAAATCCTTAAAGGTCAAAATTGATATGAAAAATATCCAATGTAAACTGATTTTACATAAATCCTATAAGATCTTACCTATTTATTATTTTCTTGCAAAAATAACAAAAACCCTGAAACTTTAATTAGTAATATAATTTTCCTCGGATAAGTTAAAAACAAAGTATATTCAATCAACGAAATGGACGACCACTTAACTATGGCAAAACAAGGTGCGATTGAAATAGAAAAGTTTTACCATACACGGTAAATAAAGTTAATGACTATGGATTGTGCTATAAAAAACCTGCAAATTTTAATGATTTTATAAATCAAAGAAATTGCTTTACTAAATAAATAGATTAACCCTAAAAAAAAAGTAGAAGTAAAAGCATTTGATCTTATAAAGGAAAAAAACAAAATCAATAAATTTAAAAATGATCAAAAAATAAATGACTTAAAAAAACAAAAAGTATCGCTGACAAATGCTCTGAGCAGAGTGTAATACAGAAGGAATACCTAACACCTATGCCTAATGCAAAATTGAAGTCGTCATAAGTTTTTGAAGGCTTTTGAATTACATCTTTTGTCAACGCTACACTCAGTAAGATGATTCATTTTCCTTTAAAGTAAATATTTCAATCTTACTATTTAATGAAGGTAAATGTCGAACAATAGGTTTAAAACGATAAATATTTGAAAATTCCTAAATAATATTAGGGTTTGGCAAGCCATACGTTAACATGGATTGAAATCAAAAACCCTTATTAAATAGTAGTGAAATATATCTTAAGTATCTAGTGTACTTAGAAAATGGGGTAATGACACTAAAACAAAGCAAATTAAACTAAAATATAGTAGATATACCCATAAAGGTAATTCTACTTTTTGGACTGAGACACTTACCATTCCTCCAAATCCATGCCAAATTTTGTCACTTCAGGCGATATTGGAAAATTATTAAAGCTAAATTACGTAAAACTTGTAAATACTTGTAAAAAGTAGATAATTACCTACTTTTAACGAGTTTTTCATGTCTGAAAGTATTTTATTAAAAATTGTTTGAAATTAAATTAATAAAAATAATTAATTTCACGCATTTGATTCAGATAATTAATCTATCTGAATCAAAGCGACCCTTAAAAACATTAAAAACATTATAAAAGCTGCAATTTGTTTATATAATTACTTAAAACTCAATGACAGCATTCACTATGTACCATCTGGATATGCTTGTTTAGAAACAAGTTTTGGTGAACTTATTCCTGGAGACTGAAGAAAAATTGCGCTTGATGGTAATGTTTAAAACATTTTACATTGATGTATAAGCAATCGATACACAACAGATGATAGCACTGTGAGATTAACGCTAACAGAATGTTTTAATCATCCAAGTGGATCCTTGTCATGGCAACATAATTATGTAACTAGTTGTGGGCACAATAAAACGGAAAAGCAAGTTTTTTTCCAATAGTGAAAAAAACACATTCTTCTGTTTTAATAATATATTGTTGTATTAATATATTATATTACTATTTAAAAATTACATATGACAAAATGTTGAAAGTTTTTAAAAGAATGTTAACAAAATATATTTCATGAAACAATATCTGAAAATTCAAAGGCAGCTAAATATTGCTGAATGTTTATTTTAACAACTCGTCGCGTTGGTTTGACAAGGTTTTAACTGACATTTTTGCCAAAATCGACTTTACCATTTTATTAATTTATTTTGATCATGATGAACAAAATAAACTGAAATTTACAGCGATATAGGGTAAAACAAGCAAACTGCTAATGTGCCAAAGTTCTATCTGCAACTTTAGTTAAATGATATTTAGTTTGACAAGGTTCAAACTAACAATAACTGCATAATCTCTTGCATGTTTTTATTAACTAATTATTATAATAAAATATCATATAACAAAAATCTTACACCGATGTAGAATAAAATATCATTAAAGCTATTATTTGACATTTAAAAAAAATCTTATTTATAACATTCTGTAGCTTTATTCGAACTGACACCTCTAACATTGAAAAACAAAATTCTGGTTTCGATTAGCATAGAAATAACTATTATTATTCAAAACAAAAAGCGAAAGTATTTAACATCATAGGCACAGGAAAAACTTTAACTATTGAAAATATTACGAACCATATAAACGAAGTTTATATAGGAAGCAGAAAAGCAAAAGATATTATTTCATCATTAATCAAAATTATAAAACAATGTTTTAAACTGCTGAAAAAAAAAATTATTTAAGTTGCATCACCTACCAAATATTTTTTAATTTATTATTCGATTAGCAATTAAGTGAAGTTTACACAATGTTGTCTGAGGCTGATAGTGATGTTGGAAGTAATATTTCTCGGCTATAGTTTTTTCATAAAAACAACAACAGTCATGATAATGAAAAAATATTTCTTGTCTGCAGTATATTGTATCATAAGTACCTTTAAACAGTTACTAAATTTACAATGTTGAGACAGTGTGGGAAAAAGTTTTTGAATAAAATCACCATTATTGAAAATAATGACATCTCCATAATGATTTCTCTATCGCCCAGCTTAAGAAGAACAGAAAACGTTAAAAGTCGTTATAAGGTTACAAAAAAAAAAAAAAAAATATTGTACTTGAAGTGCAACATCAATAAATTTTAGATAACCCTATGTAAATTACTAGCTTTCAGCAAATCCTTAAAGGTCAAAATTGATATGAAAAATATCCAATGTAAACTGATTTTACATAAATCCTATAAGATCTTACCTATTTATTATTTTCTTGCAAAAATAACAAAAACCCTGAAACTTTAATTAGTAATATAATTTTCCTCGGATAAGTTAAAAACAAAGTATATTCAATCAACGAAATGGACGACCACTTAACTATGGCAACACAAGGTGCGATTGAAATAGAAAAGTTTTACCATACACGGTAAATAAAGTTAATGACTATGGATTGTGCTATAAAAAACCTGCAAATTTTAATGATTTTATAAATCAAAGAAATTGCTTTACTAAATAAATAGATTAACCCTAAAAAAAAAGTAGAAGTAAAAGCATTTGATCTTATAAAGGAAAAAAACAAAATCAATAAATTTAAAAATGATCAAAAAATAAATGACTTAAAAAAATAAAAAGTATCGCTGACAAATGCTCTGAGCAGAGTGTAATACAGAAGGAATACCTAACACCTATGCCTAATGCAAAATTGAAGTCGTCATAAGTTTTTGAAGGCTTTTGAATTACATCTTTTGTCAACGCTACACTCAGTAAGATGATTCATTTTCCTTTAAAGTAAATATTTCAATCTTACTATTTAATGAAGGTAAATGTCGAACAATAGGTTTAAAACGATAAATATTTGAAAATTCCTAAATAATATTAGGGTTTGGCAAGCCATACGTTAACATGGATTGAAATCAAAAACCCTTATTAAATAGTAGTGAAATATATCTTAAGTATCTAGTGT
Organism: Hydra vulgaris; assembly: GCF_022113875.1. NCBI lineage: Eukaryota > Metazoa > Cnidaria > Hydrozoa > Anthoathecata > Hydridae > Hydra > Hydra vulgaris. The sequence goes on from NC_061168.1 coordinate 40,978,545, forward strand.
ACTTAGAAAATGGGGTAATGACACTAAAACAAAGCAAATTAAACTAAAATATAGTAGATATACCCATAAAGGTAATTCTACTTTTTGGACTGAGACACTTACCATTCCTCCAAATCCATGCCAAATTTTGTCACTTCAGGCGATATTGGAAAACTATTAAAGCTAAATTACGTAAAACTTGTAAATACTTGTAAAAAGTAGATAATTACCTACTTTTAACGAGTTTTTCATGTCTGAAAGTATTTTATTAAAAATTGTTTGAAATTAAATTAATAAAAATAATTAATTTCACGCATTTGATTCAGATAATTAATCTATCTGAATCAAAGCGACCCTTAAAAACATTAAAAACATTATAAAAGCTGCAAATTGTTTATATAATTACTTAAAACTCAATGACAGCATTCACTATGTACCATCTGGATATGCTTGTTTAGAAACAAGTTTTGGTGAACTTATTCCTGGAGACTGAAGAAAAATTGCGCTTGATGGTAATGTTTAAAACATTTTACATTGATGTATAAGCAATCGATACACAACAGATGATAGCACTGTGAGATTAACGCTAACAGAATGTTTTAATCATCCAAGTGGATCCTTGTCATGGCAACATAATTATGTAACTAGTTGTGGGCACAATAAAACGGAAAAGCAAGTTTTTTTCCAATAGTGAAAAAAACACATTCTTCTGTTTTAATAATATATTGTTGTATTAATATATTATATTACTATTTAAAAATTACATATGACAAAATGTTGAAAGTTTTTAAAAGAATGTTAACAAAATATATTTCATGAAACAATATCTGAAAATTCAAAGGCAGCTAAATATTGCTGAATGTTTATTTTAACAACTCGTCGCGTTGGTTTGACAAGGTTTTAACTGACATTTTTGCCAAAATCGACTTTACCATTTTATTAATTTATTTTGATCATGATGAACAAAATAAACTGAAATTTACAGCGATATAGGGTAAAACAAGCAAACTGCTAATGTGCCAAAGTTCTATCTGCAACTTTAGTTAAATGATATTTAGTTTGACAAGGTTCAAACTAACAATAACTGCATAATCTCTTGCTGGTTTTTATTAACTAATTATTATAATAAAATATCATATAACAAAAATCTTACACCGATGTAGAATAAAATATCATTAAAGCTATTATTTGACATTTAAAAAAAATCTTATTTATAACATTCTGTAGCTTTATTCGAACTGACACCTCTAACATTGAAAAACAAAATTCTGGTTTCGATTAGCATAGAAATAACTATTATTATTCAAAACAAAAAGCGAAAGTATTTAACATCATAGGCACAGGAAAAACTTTAACTATTGAAAATATTACGAACCATATAAACGAAGTTTATATAGGAAGCAGAAAAGCAAAAGATATTATTTCATCATTAATCAAAATTATAAAACAATGTTTTAAACTGCTGAAAAAAAAAATTATTTAAGTT
>NC_061168.1:40981009-41038838 GCF_022113875.1 Hydra vulgaris
TGAATCAAAGCGACCCTTAAAAACATTAAAAACATTATAAAAGCTGCAATTTGTTTATATAATTACTTAAAACTCAATGACAGCATTCACTATGTACCATCTGGATATGCTTGTTTAGAAACAAGTTTTGGTGAACTTATTCCTGGAGACTGGAGAAAAATTGCGCTTGATGGTAATGTTTAAAACATATTACCTTGATGTATAAGCAATCGATACACAACAGATGCTAGCACTGTGAGATTAACGCTAACAGAATGTTTTAATCATCCAAGTGGACCCTTGTCATGGCAACATAATTATGTAACGAGTTGTGGGCACAATATAACGGAAAAGCAAGTTTTTTTCTAATAGTGAAAAAAACACATTCTTCTGTTTTAATAATATATTGTTGTATTAATATATTATATTACTATTTAAAAATTACATATGACAAATTGTTGAAAGTTTTTAAAAGAATGTTAACAAAATATATTTCATGAAACAATATCTGAAAATTCAAAGGCAGCTAAATATTGCTGAATGTTTATTTTAGCAACTCGTCGCGTTGGTTTGACAAGGTTTTAACTGACATTTTTGCCAAAATCGACTTTATCATTTTATTAATTTATATTGATCATGATGAACAAAATAAACTGAAATTTACAGCGATATAGCGTAAAACAAGCAAACTGCTAATGTGCCAAAGTTCTATCTGCAACTTTAGTTAAATGATATTTAGTTTGACAAGGTTCAAACTAACAATAACTGCATAATCTCTTGCATGTTTTTATTAACTAATTATTATAATAAAATATCATACAACAAAAATCTTACACCGATGTAGAATAAAATATCATTAAAGCTATTATTTGACATTTAAAAAAAATCTTATTTATAACATTCTGTAGCTTTATTCGAATTGACACCTCTAACATTGAAAAACAAAATTCTGGTTTCGATTAGCATAGAAATAATTATTATTATTCAAAACAAAAAGCGAAAGTATTTAACATCATAAGCACAGGAAAAACTTTAACTATTGAAAATATTACGAACCATATAAACTAAGTTTATATAGAAAGCAGAAAAGCAAAAGATATTATTTCATCATTAATCAAAATTATAAAACAATGTTTTAAACTGCTGAAAAAAAAAGTTATTTAGGTTGCATCACCTACCAAATATTTTTTAATTTATCAAACGATTAGCAATTAAGTGAAGTTTACACAATGTTGTCTGACGCTGATCGTGATGTTGGAAGTAATATTTCTCGGCTATAGTTTTTTTATAAAAACAACAACAGTCATGATAAAGAAAAAATATTTCTTGACTGCAGTATATTGTATCAAAAGTACCTTTAAACAGTTACTAAATTTACAATGTTGAGACAGTGTGGGAAAAAGTTTTTGAATAAAATCACCATTATTGAAAATAATGACATCTACATAATGATTTCTCCATCGCCCAGCTTAAGAAGAACAGAAAACGTTAAAAGTCGTTATAAGGTTACAAAAAAAAAAAAAAAATCATACTTGAAGTGCAACATCAATAAATTTTAGATAACCCTATGTAAATTACTAGCTTTCAGCAAATCCTTAAAGGTCAAAATTGATATGGAAAATATCCAATGTAAACTGATTTTACATAAATCCTATAAGATCTTACCTATTTATGGCAACACAAGGTGCGATTGAAATAGGAAAGTTTTACCATACACGGTAAATAAAGTTAATGACTATGGATTGTGCTATAAAAAACCTGCAAATTTTTATGATTTTATAAATCAAAGAAATTGCTTTACTAAATAAATAGATTAACCCTAAAAAAAAAGTAGAAGTAAAAGCATTTGATCTTATAAAGGAAAAAAACAAAATCAATAAATTTAAAAATGATCAAAAAATAAATGACTTGAAAAAATAAAAAGTATCGCTGACAAATGCTCTGAGCAGAGTGTAATACAGAAGGAACACCTAACACCTATGCCTAATGCAAAATTGAAGTCGTCATAAGTTTTTGAAGGCTTTTGAATTACATCTTTTGTCAACGCTACACTCAGTAAGATGATTCATTTTCCTTTAAAGTAAATATTTCAATCTTACTATTTAATGAAGGTAAATGTCGAACAATAGGTTTAAAACGATAAATATTAGAAAATTCCTAAATAATATTAGGGTTTGGCAAGCCATACGTTAACATGGATTGAAATCAAAAACTCTTATTAATTAGTAGTGAAATATATCTTAAGTATCTAGTGTACTTAGAAAATGGGGTATTGACACTAAAACAAAGCAAATTAAACTAAAATATAGTAGATATACCCATAAAGGTAATTCTACTTTTTGGACTGAGACACTTACCATTCCTCCAAATCCATGCCAAATTTTGTCACTTCAGGCGATATTGGAAAATTATTAAAGCTAAATTACGTAAAACTTGTAAATACTTGTAAAAAGTAGATAATTACCTACTTTTAACGAGTTTTTCATGTCTAAAAGTATTTTATTAAAAATTGTTTGAAATTAAATTAATAAAAATAATTAATTTCACGCATTTGATTCAGATAATTAATTTTTCTGAATCAAAGCGACCCTTAAAAACATTAAAAACATTATAAAAGCTGCAATTTGTTTATATAATTACTTAAAACTCAATGACAGCATTCACTATGTACCATCTGGATATGCTTGTTTAGAAACAAGTTTTGGTGAACTTATTCCTGGAGACTGAAGAAAAATTGCGCTTGATGGTGATGCTTAAAACATTTTACATTGATGTATAAGCAATCGATACACAACAGATGATAGCACTGTGAGATTAACGCTAACAGAATGTTTTAATCATCTAAGTGGATCTTTGTCATGGCAACATAATTATGTAACTAGTTGTGGGCACATTAAAACGGAAAAGCAAGTTTTTTTCCAATAGTGAAAAAAACACATTCTTCTGTTTTAATAATATATTGTTGTATTAATATATTATATTACTATTTAAAAATTACATATGACAAATTGTTGAAAGTTTTTAAAAGAATGTTAACAAAATATATTTCATGAAACAATATCTGAAAATTCAAAGGCAGCTAAATATTGCTGAATGTTTATTTTAGCAACTCGTCGCGTTGGTTTGACAAGGTTTTAACTGACATTTTTGCCAAAATCGACTTTATCATTTTATTAATTTATATTGATCATGATGAACAAAATAAACTGAAATTTACAGCGATATAGCGTAAAACAAGCAAACTGCTAATGTGCCAAAGTTCTATCTGCAACTTTAGTTAAATGATATTTAGTTTGACAAGGTTCAAACTAACAATAACTGCATAATCTCTTGCATGTTTTTATTAACTAATTATTATAATAAAATATCATATAACAAAAATCTTACACCGATGTAGAATAAAATATCATTAAAGCTATTATTTGACATTTAAAAAAAATCTTATTTATAACATTCTGTAGCTTTATTCGAATTGACACCTCTAACATTGAAAAACAAAATTCTGGTTTCGATTAGCATAGAAATAACTATTATTATTCAAAACAAAAAGCGAAAGTATTTAACATTATAAGCACAGGAAAAACTTTAACTATTGAAAATATTACGAACCATATAAACTAAGTTTATATAGAAAGCAGAAAAGCAAAAGATATTATTTCATCATTAATCAAAATTATAAAACAATGTTTTAAACTGCTGAAAAAAAAAGTTATTTAGGTTGCATCACCTACCAAATATTTTTTAATTTATCAAACGATTAGCAATTAAGTGAAGTTTACACAATGTTGTCTGACGCTGATCGTGATGTTGGAAGTAATATTTCTCGGCTATAGTTTTTTCATAAAAACAACAACAGTCATGATAAAGAAAAAATATTTCTTGACTGCAGTATATTGTATCAAAAGTACCTTTAAACAGTTACTAAATTTACAATGTTGAGACAGTGTATGAAAAAGTTTTTGAATAAAATCACCATTATTGAAAATAATGACATCTACATAATGATTTCTCCATCGCCCAGCTTAAGAAGAACAGAAAACGTTAAAAGTCGTTATAAGGTTACAAAAAAAAAAAAAAAATCATACTTGAAGTGCAACATCAATAAATTTTAGATACCCTATGTAAATTACTAGCTTTCAGCAAATCCTTAAAGGTCAAAATTGATATGAAAAATATCCAATGTAAACTGATTTTACATAAATCCTATAAGATCTTACCTATTTATTATTTTCTTGCAAAAATAACAAAAACCCTGAAACTTTAATTAGTAATATAATTTTCCTCGGATTATTTAAAAACAAAGTATATTCAATCAACGAAATGGACGACCACTTAACTATGGCAACACAAGGTGCGATTGAAATAGAAAAGTTTTACCATACACGGTAAATAAAGTTAATGACTATGGATTGTGCTATAAAAAACCTGCAAATTTTAATGATTTTATAAATCAAAGAAATTGCTTTACTAAATAAATAGATTAACCCTAAAAAAAAAGTAGAAGTAAAAGCATTTGATCTTATAAAGGAAAAAAACAAAATCAATAAATTTAAAAATGATCAAAAAATAAATGACTTCAAAAATAAAATGTATCGCTGACAAATGCTCTGAGCAGAGTGTAATACAGAAGGAATACCTAACACCTATGCCTAATGCAAAATTGAAGTCGTCATAAGTTTTTGAAGGCTTTTGAATTACATCTTTTGTCAACGCTACACTCAGTAAGATGATTCATTTTCCTTTAAAGTAAATATTTCAATCTTACTATTTAATGAAGGTAAATGTCGAACAATAGGTTTAAAACGATAAATATTTGAAAATTCCTAAATAATATTAGGGTTTGGCAAGCCATACGTTAACATGGATTGAAATCAAAAACCCTTATTAATTAGTAGTGAAATATATCTTAAGTATCTAGTGTACTTAGAAAATGGGGTAATGACACTAAAACAAAGCAAATTAAACTAAAATATAGTAGATATACCCATAAAGGTAATTCTACTTTTTGGACTGAGACACTTACCATTCCTCCAAATCCATGCCAAATTTTGTCACTTCAGGCGATATTGGAAAACTATTAAAGCTAAATTACGTAAAACTTGTAAATACTTGTAAAAAGTAGATAATTACCTACTTTTAACGAGTTTTTCATGTCTGAAAGTATTTTATTAAAAATTGTTTGAAATTAAATTAATAAAAATAATTAATTTCACGCATTTGATTCAGATAATTAATCTATCTGAATCAAAGCGACCCTTAAAAACATTAAAAACATTATAAAAGCTGCAATTTGTTTATATAATTACTTAAAACTCAATGACAGCATTCACTATGTACCATCTGGATATGCTTGTTTAGAAACAAGTTTTGGTGAACTTATTCCTGGAGACTGAAGAAAAATTGCGCTTGATGGTAATGTTTAAAACATTTTACATTGATGTATAAGCAATCGATACACAACAGATGATAGCACTGTGAGATTAACGCTAACAGAATGTTTTAATCATCCAAGTGGATCCTTGTCATGGCAACATAATTATGTAACTAGTTGTGGGCACAATAAAACGGAAAAGCAAGTTTTTTTCCAATAGTGAAAAAAACACATTCTTCTGTTTTAATAATATATTGTTGTATTAATATATTATATTACTATTTAAAAATTACATATGACAAAATGTTGAAAGTTTTTAAAAGAATGTTAACAAAATATATTTCATGAAACAATATCTGAAAATTCAAAGGCAGCTAAATATTGCTGAATGTTTATTTTAACAACTCGTCGCGTCGGTTTGACAAGGTTTTAACTGACATTTTTGCTAAATTCGACTTTACCATTTTATTAATTTATTTTGATCATGATGAACAAAATAAACTGAAATTTACAGCGATATAGGGTAAAACAAGCAAACTGCTAATGTGCCAAAGTTCTATCTGCAACTTTAGTTAAATGATATTTAGTTTGACAAGGTTCAAACTAACAATAACTGCATAATCTCTTGCTGGTTTTTATTAACTAATTATTATAATAAAATATCATATAACAAAAATCTTACACCGATGTAGAATAAAATATCATTAAAGCTATTATTTGACATTTAAAAAAAATCTTATTTATAACATTCTGTAGCTTTATTCGAACTGACACCTCTAACATTGAAAAACAAAATTCTGGTTTCGATTAGCATAGAAATAACTATTATTATTCAAAACAAAAAGCGAAAGTATTTAACATCATAGGCACAGGAAAAACTTTAACTATTGAAAATATTACGAACCATATAAACGAAGTTTATATAGGAAGCAGAAAAGCAAAAGATATTATTTCATCATTAATCAAAATTATAAAACAATGTTTTAAACTGCTGAAAAAAAAAAATTATTTAAGTTGCATCACCTACCAAATATTTTTTAATTTATCATACGATTAGCAATTAAGTGAAGTTTACACAATGTTGTCTGACGCTGATCGTGATGTTGGAAGTAATATTTCTCGGCTACAGTTTTTTCATTATAACAACAACAGTCATGATAATGCAAAATTATTTCTTGTCTGCAGTATATTGTATCATAAGTACCTTTAAACAGTTACTAAATTTACATTGATGAGACAGTGTGGGAAAAAGTTTTTGAATAAAATCACCATTATTGAAAATAATGACATCTACATAATGATTTCTCCATCGCCTAGCTTAAGAAGAACAGAAAACGTTAAAAGTCGTTATAAGGTTACAAAAAAAAAAAAAAAAATCATACTTGAAGTGCAACATCAATAAATTTTAGATAACCCTATGTAAATTACTAGCTTTCAGCAAATCCTTAAAGGACAAAATTGATATGAAAAATATCCAATGTAAACTGATTTTACATAAATCCTATAAGATCTTACCTATTTATTATTTTCTTGCAAAAATAACAAAAACACTGAAACTTTAATTAGTAATATAATTTTCCTCGGATTATTTAAAAACAAAGTATATTCAATCAACGAAATGGACGACCACTTAACTATGGCAACACAAGGTGCGATCGAAATAGGAAAGTTTTACCATACACGGTAAATAAAGTTAATGACTATGGATTGTGCTATAAAAAACCTGCAAATTTTTATGATTTTATAAATCAAAGAAATTGCTTTACTAAATAAATAGATTAACCTTAAAAAAAAAGTAGAAGTAAAAGCATTTGATCTTATAAAGGAAAAAAACAAAATCAATAAATTTAAAAATGATCAAAAAATAAATGACTTAAAAAAATAAAAAGTATCGCTGACAAATGCTCTGAGCAGAGTGTAATACAGAAGGAACACCTAACACCTATGCCTAATGCAAAATTGAAGTCGTCATAAGTTTTTGAAGGCTTTTGAATTACATCTTTTGTCAACGCTACACTCAGTAAGATGATTCATTTTCCTTTAAAGTAAATATTTCAATCTTACTATTTAATGAAGGTAAATGTCGAACAATAGGTTTAAAACGATAAATATTAGAAAATTCCTAAATAATATTAGGGTTTGACAAGCCATACGTTAACATGAATTGAAATCAAAAACTCTTATTAATTAGTAGTGAAATATATCTTAAGTATCTAGTGTACTTAGAAAATGGGGTATTGACACTAAAACAAAGCAAATTAAACTAAAATATAGTAGATATACCCATAAAGGTAATTCTACTTTTTGGACTGAGACACTTACCATTCCTCCAAATCCATGCCAAATTTCGTCACTTCAGGCGATATTGGAAAAGTATTAAAGCTAAATTACGTAAAACTTGTAAATACTTGTAAAAAGTAGATAATTACCTACTTTTAACGAGTTTTTCATGTCTAAAAGTATTTTATTAAAAATTGTTTGAAATTAAATTAATAAAAATAATTAATTTCACGCATTTGATTCAGATAATTAATTTTTCTGAATCAAAGCGACCCTTAAAAACATTAAAAACATTATAAAAGCTGCAATTTGTTTATATAATTACTTAAAACTCAATGACAGCATTCACTATGTACCATCTGGATATGCTTGTTTAGAAACAAGTTTTGGTGAACTTATTCCTGGAGACTGGAGAAAAATTGCGCTTGATGGTAATGTTTAAAACATTTTACCTTGATGTATAAGCAATCGATACACAACAGATGCTAGCACTGTGAGATTAACGCTAACAGAATGTTTTAATCATCCAAGTGGACCCTTGTCATGGCAACATAATTATGTAACGAGTTGTGGGCACAATATAACGGAAAAGCAAGTTTTTTTCTAATAGTGAAAAAAACACATTCTTCTGTTTTAATAATATATTGTTGTATTAATATATTATATTACTATTTAAAAATTACATATGACAAATTGTTGAAAGTTTTTAAAAGAATGTTAACAAAATATATTTCATGAAACAATATCTGAAAATTCAAAGGCAGCTAAATATTGCTGAATGTTTATTTTAGCAACTCGTCGCGTTGGTTTGACAAGGTTTTAACTGACATTTTTGCCAAAATCGACTTTATCATTTTATTAATTTATATTGATCATGATGAACAAAATAAACTGAAATATACAGCGATATAGCGTAAAACAAGCAAACTGCTAATGTGCCAAAGTTCTATCTGCAACTTTAGTTAAATGATATTTAGTTTGACAAGGTTCAAACTAACAATAACTGCATAATCTCTTGCATGTTTTTATTAACTAATTATTATAATAAAATATCATATAACAAAAATCTTACACCGATGTAGAATAAAATATCATTAAAGCTATTATTTGACATTTAAAAAAAATCTTATTTATAACATTCTGTAGCTTTATTCGAATTGACACCTCTAACATTGAAAAACAAAATTCTGGTTTCGATTAGCATAGAAATAATTATTATTATTCAAAACAAAAAGCGAAAGTATTTAACATCATAAGCACAGGAAAAACTTTAACTATTGAAAATATTACGAACCATATAAACTAAGTTTATATAGAAAGCAGAAAAGCAAAAGATATTATTTCATCATTAATCAAAATTATAAAACAATGTTTTAAACTGCTGAAAAAAAAAGTTATTTAGGTTGCATCACCTACCAAATATTTTTTAATTTATCAAACGATTAGCAATTAAGTGAAGTTTACACAATGTTGTCTGACGCTGATCGTGATGTTGGAAGTAATATTTCTCGGCTATAGTTTTTTTATAAAAACAACAACAGTCATGATAAAGAAAAAATATTTCTTGACTGCAGTATATTGTATCAAAAGTACCTTTAAACAGTTACTAAATTTACAATGTTGAGACAGTGTGGGAAAAAGTTTTTGAATAAAATCACCATTATTGAAAATAATGACATCTACATAATGATTTCTCCATCGCCCAGCTTAAGAAGAACAGAAAACGTTAAAAGTCGTTATAAGGTTACAAAAAAAAAAAAAAAATCATACTTGAAGTGCAACATCAATAAATTTTAGATAACCCTATGTAAATTACTAGCTTTCAGCAAATCCTTAAAGGTCAAAATTGATATGGAAAATATCCAATGTAAACTGATTTTACATAAATCCTATAAGATCTTACCTATTTATGGCAACACAAGGTGCGATTGAAATAGGAAAGTTTTACCATACACGGTAAATAAAGTTAATGACTATGGATTGTGCTATAAAAAACCTGCAAATTTTTATGATTTTATAAATCAAAGAAATTGCTTTACTAAATAAATAGATTAACCCTAAAAAAAAAGTAGAAGTAAAAGCATTTGATCTTATAAAGGAAAAAAACAAAATCAATAAATTTAAAAATGATCAAAAAATAAATGACTTGAAAAAATAAAAAGTATCGCTGACAAATGCTCTGAGCAGAGTGTAATACAGAAGGAACACCTAACACCTATGCCTAATGCAAAATTGAAGTCGTCATAAGTTTTTGAAGGCTTTTGAATTACATCTTTTGTCAACGCTACACTCAGTAAGATGATTCATTTTCCTTTAAAGTAAATATTTCAATCTTACTATTTAATGAAGGTAAATGTCGAACAATAGGTTTAAAACGATAAATATTAGAAAATTCCTAAATAATATTAGGGTTTGGCAAGCCATACGTTAACATGGTTTGAAATCAAAAACTCTTATTAATTAGTAGTGAAATATATCTTAAGTATCTAGTGTACTTAGAAAATGGGGTATTGACACTAAAACAAAGCAAATTAAACTAAAATATAGTAGATATACCCATAAAGGTAATTCTACTTTTTGGACTGAGACACTTACCGTTCCTCCAAATCCATGCCAAATTTTGTCACTTCAGGCGATATTGGAAAATTATTAAAGCTAAATTACGTAAAACTTGTAAATACTTGTAAAAAGTAGATAATTACCTACTTTTAACGAGTTTTTCATGTCTAAAAGTATTTTATTAAAAATTGTTTGAAATTAAATTAATAAAAATAATTAATTTCACGCATTTGATTCAGATAATTAATTTTTCTGAATCAAAGCGACCCTTAAAAACATTAAAAACATTATAAAAGCTGCAATTTGTTTATATAATTACTTAAAACTCAATGACAGCATTCACTATGTACCATCTGGATATGCTTGTTTAGAAACAAGTTTTGGTGAACTTATTCCTGAAGACTGAAGAAAAATTGCGCTTGATGGTAATGCTTAAAACATTTTACATTGATGTATAAGCAATCGATACACAACAGATGATAGCACTGTGAGATTAACGCTAACAGAATGTTTTAATCATCTAAGTGGATCTTTGTCATGGCAACATAATTATGTAACTAGTTGTGGGCACATTAAAACGGAAAAGCAAGTTTTTTTCCAATAGTGAAAAAAACACATTCTTCTGTTTTAATAATATATTGTTGTATTAATATATTATATTACTATTTAAAAATTACATATGACAAATTGTTGAAAGTTTTTAAAAGAATGTTAACAAAATATATTTCATGAAACAATATCTGAAAATTCAAAGGCAGCTAAATATTGCTGAATGTTTATTTTAGCAACTCGTCGCGTTGGTTTGACAAGGTTTTAACTGACATTTTTGCCAAAATCGACTTTATCATTTTATTAATTTATATTGATCATGATGAACAAAATAAACTGAAATTTACAGCGATATAGCGTAAAACAAGCAAACTGCTAATGTGCCAAAGTTCTATCTGCAACTTTAGTTAAATGATATTTAGTTTGACAAGGTTCAAACTAACAATAACTGCATAATCTCTTGCATGTTTTTATTAACTAATTATTATAATAAAATATCATATAACAAAAATCTTACACCGATGTAGAATAAAATATCATTAAAGCTATTATTTGACATTTAAAAAAAATCTTATTTATAACATTCTGTAGCTTTATTCGAATTGACACCTCTAACATTGAAAAACAAAATTCTGGTTTCGATTAGCATAGAAATAACTATTATTATTCAAAACAAAAAGCGAAAGTATTTAACATCATAAGCACAGGAAAAACTTTAACTATTGAAAATATTACGAACCATATAAACTAAGTTTATATAGAAAGCAGAAAAGCAAAAGATATTATTTCATCATTAATCAAAATTATAAAACAATGTTTTAAACTGCTGAAAAAAAAAGTTATTTAGGTTGCATCACCTACCAAATATTTTTTAATTTATCAAACGATTAGCAATTAAGTGAAGTTTACACAATGTTGTCTGACGCTGATCGTGATGTTGGAAGTAATATTTCTCGGCTATAGTTTTTTCATAAAAACAACAACAGTCATGATAAAGAAAAAATATTTCTTGACTGCAGTATATTGTATCAAAAGTACCTTTAAACAGTTACTAAATTTACAATGTTGAGACAGTGTGGGAAAAAGTTTTTGAATAAAATCACCATTATTGAAAATAATGACATCTACATAATGATTTCTCCATCGCCTAGCTTAAGAAGAACAGAAAACGTTAAAAGTCGTTATAAGGTTACAAAAAAAAAAAAAAAAATCATACTTGAAGTGCAACATCAAAAAATTTTAGATAACCCTATGTAAATTACTAGCTTTCAGCAAATCCTTAAAGGTCAAAATTGATATGAAAAATATCCAATGTAAACTGATTTTACATAAATCCTATAAGATCTTACCTATTTATTATTTTCTTGCAAAAATAACAAAAACACTGAAACTTTAATTAGTAATATAATTTTCCTCGGATTAGTTAAAAACAAAGTATATTCAATCAACGAAATGGACGACCACTTAACTATGGCAACACAAGGTGCGATTGAAATAGGAAAGTTTTACCATACACGGTAAATAAAATTAATGACTATGGATTGTGCTATATAAAACCTGCAAATTTAATGATTTTATAAATCAAAGAAATTGCTTTACTAAATAAATAGATTAACCCTAAAAAAAAAGTAGAAGTAAAAGCATTTGATCTTATAAAGGAAAAAAACAAAATCAATAAATTTAAAAATGATCAAAAAATAAATGACTTAAAAAAATAAAAAGTATCGCTGACAAATGCTCTGAGCAGAGTGTAATACAGAAGGAACACCTAACACCTATGCCTAATGCAAAATTGAAGTCGTCATAAGTTTTTGAAGGCTTTTGAATTACATCTTTTGTCAACGCTACACTCAGTAAGATGATTCATTTTCCTTTAAAGTAAATATTTCAATCTTAGTATTTAATGAAGGTAAATGTCGAACAATAGGTTTAAAACGATAAATATTAGAAAATTCCTAAATAATATTAGGGTTTGGCAAGCCATACGTTAACATGGATTGAAATCAAAAACTCTTATTAATTAGTAGTGAAATATATCTTAAGTATCTAGTGTACTTAGAAAATGGGGTATTGACACTAAAACAAAGCAAATTAAACTAAAATATAGTAGATATACCCATAAAGGTAATTCTACTTTTTGGACTGAGACACTTACCATTCCTCCAAATCCATGCCAAATTTCGTCACTTCAGGCGATATTGGAAAATTATTAAAGCTAAATTACGTAAAACTTGTAAATACTTGTAAAAAGTAGATAATTACCTACTTTTAACGAGTTTTTCATGTCTAAAAGTATTTTATTAAAAAATGTTTGAAATTAAATTAATAAAAATAATTAATTTCACGCATTTGATTCAGATAATTAATTTTTCTGAATCAAAGCGACCCTTAAAAACATTAAAAACATTATAAAAGCTGCAATTTGTTTATATAATTACTTAAAACTCAATGACAGCATTCACTATGTACCATCTGGATATGCTTGTTTAGAAACAAGTTTTGGTGAACTTATTCCTGGAGACTGGAGAAAAATTGCGCTTGATGGTAATGTTTGAAACATTTTACCTTGATGTATAAGCAATCGATACACAACAGATTATAGCACTGTGAGATTAACGCTAACAGAATGTTTTAATCATCCAAGTGGATCCTTGTCATGGCAACATAATTATGTTACTAGTTGTGGGCACAATATAACGGAAAAGCAAGTTTTTTTCCAATAGTAAAAAAAACACATTCTTCTGTTTTATTAATATATTGCTGTATTAATATATTATATTACTATTTAAAAATTACATATGACAAAATGTTGAAAGTTTTTAAAAGGATGTTAACAAAATTTATTTCATGAAACAATATCTAGAAATTCAAAGGCAGCTAAATATTGCTGATAGTTTATTTTAGCAACTCGTCGCGTTGGTTTGACAAGGTTTTAACTGACATTTTTGCCAAAATCGACTTTATCATTTTATTAATTTATTTTGATCATGATGAACAAAATAAACTGAAATTTACAGCGATATAGCGTAAAACAAGCAAACTGCTAAGGTGCCAAAGTTCTATCTGCAACTTTAGTTAAATGATATTTAGTTTGACAAGGTTCAAACTAACAATAACTGCATAATCTCTTGCTTGTTTTTATTAACTAATTATTATAATAAAATATTATATAACAAAAATCTTACACCGATGTAGAATAAAATATCATTAAAGCTATTATTTGACATTTAAAAAAAATCTTATTTATAACATTCTGTAGCTTTATTCGAACTGACACCTCTAACATTGAAAAACAAAATTCTGGTTTCGATTAGCATAGAAATAACTATTATTATTCAAAACAAAAAGCGAAAGTATTTAACATCATAAGCACAGGAAAAACTTTAACTATTGAAAATATTACGAACCATATAAACTAAGTTTATATAGAAAGCAGAAAAGCAAAAGATATTATTTCATCATTAATCAAAATTATAAAACAATGTTTTAAACTGCTGAAAAAAAAAGTTATTTAGGTTGCATCACCTACCAAATATTTTTTAATTTATCAAACGATTAGCAATTAAGTGAAGTTTACACAATGTTGTCTGACGCTGATCGTGATGTTGGAAGTAATATTTCTCGGCTATAGTTTTTTCATAAAAACAACAACAGTCATGATAAAGAAAAAATATTTCTTGACTGCAGTATATTGTATCAAAAGTACCTTTAAACAGTTACTAAATTTACAATGTTGAGACAGTGTGGGAAAAAGTTTTTGAATAAAATCACCATTATTGAAAATAATGACATCTACATAATGATTTCTCCATCGCCTAGCTTAAGAAGAACAGAAAACGTTAAAAGTCGTTATAAGGTTACAAAAAAAAAAAAAAAAATCATACTTGAAGTGCAACATCAAAAAATTTTAGATAACCCTATGTAAATTACTAGCTTTCAGCAAATCCTTAAAGGTCAAAATTGATATGAAAAATATCCAATGTAAACTGATTTTACATAAATCCTATAAGATCTTACCTATTTATTATTTTCTTGCAAAAATAACAAAAACACTGAAACTTTAATTAGTAATATAATTTTCCTCGGATTAGTTAAAAACAAAGTATATTCAATCAACGAAATGGACGACCACTTAACTATGGCAACACAAGGTGCGATTGAAATAGGAAAGTTTTACCATACACGGTAAATAAAATTAATGACTATGGATTGTGCTATATAAAACCTGCAAATTTAATGATTTTATAAATCAAAGAAATTGCTTTACTAAATAAATAGATTAACCCTAAAAAAAAAGTAGAAGTAAAAGCATTTGATCTTATAAAGGAAAAAAACAAAATCAATAAATTTAAAAATGATCAAAAAATAAATGACTTAAAAAAATAAAAAGTATCGCTGACAAATGCTCTGAGCAGAGTGTAATACAGAAGGAACACCTAACACCTATGCCTAATGCAAAATTGAAGTCGTCATAAGTTTTTGAAGGCTTTTGAATTACATCTTTTGTCAACGCTACACTCAGTAAGATGATTCATTTTCCTTTAAAGTAAATATTTCAATCTTAGTATTTAATGAAGGTAAATGTCGAACAATAGGTTTAAAACGATAAATATTAGAAAATTCCTAAATAATATTAGGGTTTGGCAAGCCATACGTTAACATGGATTGAAATCAAAAACTCTTATTAATTAGTAGTGAAATATATCTTAAGTATCTAGTGTACTTAGAAAATGGGGTATTGACACTAAAACAAAGCAAATTAAACTAAAATATAGTAGATATACCCATAAAGGTAATTCTACTTTTTGGACTGAGACACTTACCATTCCTCCAAATCCATGCCAAATTTCGTCACTTCAGGCGATATTGGAAAATTATTAAAGCTAAATTACGTAAAACTTGTAAATACTTGTAAAAAGTATATAATTACCTACTTTTAACGAGTTTTTCATGTCTAAAAGTATTTTATTAAAAATTGTTTGAAATTAAATTAATAAAAATAATTAATTTCACGCATTTGATTCAGATAATTAATTTTTCTGAATCAAAGCGACCCTTAAAAACATTAAAAACATTATAAAAGCTGCAATTTGTTTATATAATTACTTAAAACTCAATGACAGCATTCACTATGTACCATCTGGATATGCTTGTTTAGAAACAAGTTTTGGTGAACTTATTCCTGGAGACTGAAGAAAAATTGCGCTTGATGGTAATGCTTAAAACATTTTATATTGATGTATAAGCAATCGATACACAACAGATGATAGCACTGTGAGATTAACGCTAACAGAATGTTTTAATCATCTAAGTGGATCTTTGTCATGGCAACATAATTATGTAACTAGTTGTGGGCACATTAAAACGGAAAAGCAAGTTTTTTTCCAATAGTGAAAAAAACACATTCTTCTGTTTTAATAATATATTGTTGTATTAATATATTATATTACTATTTAAAAATTACATATGACAAAATGTTGAAAGTTTTTAAAAGAATGTTAACAAAATATATTTCATGAAACAATATCTGAAAATTTAAAGGCAGCTAAATATTGCTGAATGTTTATTTTAACAACTCGACGCGTTGGTTTGACAAGGTTTTAACTGACATTTTTGCCAAAATCGACTTTACCATTTTATTAATTTATTTTGATCATGATGAACAAAATAAACTGAAATTTACAGCGATATAGGGTAAAACAAGCAAACTGCTAATGTGCCAAAGTTTTATCTGCAACTTTAGTTAAATGATATTTAGTTTGACAAGGTTCAAACTAACAATAACTGCATAATCTCTTGCTGGTTTTTATTAACTAATTATTATAATAAAATATCATATAACAAAAATCTTACACCGATGTAGAATAAAATATCATTAAAGCTATTATTTGACATTTAAAAAAAATCTTATTTATAACATTCTGTAGCTTTATTCGAACTGACACCTCTAACATTGAAAAACAAAATTCTGGTTTCGATTAGCATAGAAATAACTATTATTATTCAAAACAAAAAGCGAAAGTATTTAACATCATAGGCACAGGAAAAACTTTAACTATTGAAAATATTACGAACCATATAAACGAAGTTTATATAGGAAGCAGAAAAGCAAAAGATATTATTTCATCATTAATCAAAATTATAAAACAATGTTTTAAACTGCTGAAAAAAAAAATTATTTAAGTTGCATCACCTACCAAATATTTTTTAATTTATTATTCGATTAGCAATTAAGTGAAGTTTACACAATGTTGTCTGAGGCTGATAGTGATGTTGGAAGTATTATTTCTCGGCTATAGTTTTTTCATAAAAACAACAACAGTCATGATAATGAAAAAATATTTCTTGTCTGCAGTATATTGTATCATAAGTACCTTTAAACAGTTACTAAATTTACAATGTTAAGACAGTGTGGGAAAAAGTTTTTGAATAAAATCACCATTATTGAAAATAATGACATCTCCATAATGATTTCTCTATCGCCCAGCTTAAGAAGAACAGAAAACGTTAAAAGTCGTTATAAGGTTACAAAAAAAAAATATATATTATACTTGAAGTGCAACATCAATAAATTTTAGATAACCCTATGTAAATTACTAGCTTTCAGCAAATCCTTAAAGGTCAAAATTGATATGAAAAATATCCAATGTAAACTGATTTTACATAAATCCTATAAGATCTTACCTATTTATTATTTTCTTGCAAAAATAACAAAAACCCTGAAACTTTAATTAGTAATATAATTTTCCTCGGATAAGTTAAAAACAAAGTATATTCAATCAACGAAATGGACGACCACTTAACTATGGCAACACAAGGTGCGATTGAAATAGAAAAGTTTTACCATACACGGTAAATAAAGTTAATGACTATGGATTGTGCTATAAAAAACCTGCAAAATTTAATGATTTTATAAATCAAAGAAATTGCTTTACTAAATAAATAGATTAACCCTAAAAAAAAAGTAGAAGTAAAAGCATTTGATCTTATAAAGGAAAAAAACAAAATCAATAAATTTAAAAATGATAAAAAAATAAATGACTTAAAAAAATAAAATGTATCGCTGACAAATGCTCTGAGCAGAGTGTAATACAGAAGGAATACCTAACACCTATGCCTAATGCAAAATTGAAGTCGTCATAAGTTTTTGAAGGCTTTTGAATTACATCTTTTGTCAACGCTACACTCAGTAAGATGATTCATTTTCCTTTAAAGTAAATATTTCAATCTTACTATTTAATGAAGGTAAATGTCGAACAATAGGTTTAAAACGATAAATATTTGAAAATTCCTAAATAATATTAGGGTTTGGCAAGCCATACGTTAACATGGATTGAAATCAAAAACCCTTATTAATTAGTAGTGAAATATATCTTAAGTATCTAGTGTACTTAGAAAATGGGGTAATGACACTAAAACAAAGCAAATTAAACTAAAATATAGTAGATATACCCATAAAGGTAATTTTACTTTTTGGACTGAGACACTTACCATTCCTCCAAATCCATGCCAAATTTTGTCACTTCAGGCGATATTGGAAAACTATTAAAGCTAAATTACGTAAAACTTGTAAATACTTGTAAAAAGTAGATAATTACCTACTTTTAACGAGTTTTTCATGTCTAAAAGTATTTTATTAAAAATTGTTTGAAATTAAATTAATAAAAATAATTAATTTCACGCATTTGATTCAGATAATTAATCTATCTGAATCAAAGCGACCCTTAAAAACATTAAAAACATTATAAAAGCTGCAATTTGTTTATATAATTACTTAAAACTCAATGACAGCATTCACTATGTACCATCTGGATATGCTTGTTTAGAAACAAGTTTTGGTGTACTTATTCCTGGAGACTGAAGAAAAATTGCGCTTGATGGTAATGTTTAAAACATTTTACATTGATGTATAAGCAATCGATACACAACAGATGATAGCACTGTGAGATTAACGCTAACAGAATGTTTTAATGATCCAAGTGGATCTTTGTCATGGCAACATAATTATGTAACTAGTTGTGGGCACAATAAAACGGAAAAGCAAGTTTTTTTCCAATAGTGAAAAAAACACATTCTTCTGTTTTAATAATATATTGTTGTATTAATATATTATATTACTATTTAAAAATTACATATGACAAAATGTTGAAAGTTTTTAAAAGAATGTTAACAAAATATATTTCATGAAACAATATCTGAAAATTTAAAGGCAGCTAAATATTGCTGAATGTTTATTTTAACAACTCGTCGCGTCGGTTTGACAAGGTTTTAACTGACATTTTTGCCAAATTCGACTTTACCATTTTATTAATTTATTTTGATCATGATGAACAAAATAAACTGAAATTTACAGCGATATAGGGTAAAACAAGCAAACTGCTAATGTGCCAAAGTTCTATCTGCAACTTTAGTTAAATGATATTTAGTTTGACAAGGTTCAAACTAACAATAACTGCATAATCTCTTGCTGGTTTTTATTAACTAATTATTATAATAAAATATCATATAACAAAAATCTTACACCGATGTAGAATAAAATATCATTAAAGCTATTATTTGACATTTAAAAAAACTCTTATTTATAACATTCTGTAGCTTTATTCGAACTGACACCTCTAACATTGAAAAACAAAATTCTGGTTTCGATTAGCATAGAAATAACTATTATTATTTAAAACAAAAAGCGAAAGTATTTAACATCATAGGCTAAGAAAAACTTAACTATTAAAAATATTACGTACCATATAAACGAAGTTTATATAGGAAGCAGAAAAGCAAAAGATATTATTTCATCATTAATCAAAATTATAAAACAATGTTTTAAACTGCTGAAAAAAAAATTATTTAAAATGCATCACCTACCAAAATTTTTTTAATTTATTATACAATTAGCAATTAAGTGAAGTTTACACAATGTTGTCTGACGCTGATCGTGATGTTGGAAGTAATATTTCTCGGCTACAGTTTTTTCATTATAACAACAACAGTCATGATAATGCAAAATTATTTCTTGTCTGCAGTATATTGTATCATAAGTACCTTTAAACAGTTACTAAATTTACATTGGTGAGACAGTGTGGGAAAAAGTTTTTGAATAAAATCACCATTATTGAAAATATTGACATCTCCATAATGATTTCTCTATCGCCCAGCTTAAGAAGAACAGAAAACGTTAAAAGTCGTTATAAGGTTACAAAAAAAAAAAAAATATTATACTTGAAGTGCAACATCAATAAATTTTAGATAACCCTATGTAAATTACTAGCTTTCAGCAAATCCTTAAAGGTCAAAATTGATATGAAAAATATCCAATGCAAACTGATTTTATATAAATCCTATAAGATCTTACCTTTTTATTATTTTCTTGCAATAATAACAAAAACCCTGAAACATTATTTAGTAATATAATTTTCCTCGAATTAGTTAAAAACAAAGTATATTCAATCAACGAAATGGACGACCACTTAACTATGGCAACACAAGGTGCGATTGAAATAGGAAAGTTTTACCATACACGGTAAATAAAGTTAATGACTATGGATTGTGCCATAAAAAACCTGCAATTTTTAATGATTTTATAAATCAAAGAAATAGCTTTACTAAATAAATAGATTAACCCTAAAGAAAAAGTAGAAGTAAAAGCATTTGATCTTATAAAGGAAAAAAACAAAATCAATAAATTTAAAAATGATCAAAAAATAAATGACTTAAAAAAATAAAAAGTATCGCTGACAAATGCTCTGAGCAGAGTGTAATACAGAAGGAACACCTAACACCTATGCTTAATGCAAAATTGAAGTTGTCATAACTTTTTGAAGGCTTTTTAATTACATCTTTTGTCAACGCTACTCTTAGTAAGATGATTCATTTTCCTTTAAAGTAAATATTTCAATCTTACTATTTAATGAAGGTAAATGTCGAACAATAGGTTTAAAACGATAAATGTTAGAAAATTCCTAAATAATATTAGGGTTTGGCAAGCCATACGTTAACATGGATTGAAATCAAAAACTCTTATTAATTAGTAGTGAAATATATCTTAAGTATCTAGTGTAATTAAAAAATGGGGTATTGACACTAAAACAAAGCAAATTAAACTGAAATATAGTAGATATACCCATAAAGGTAAATCTACTTTTTGGACTGAGACACTTACTATTCCTCCAAATCCATGCCAAATTTTGTCACTTCAGGCGATATTGAAAAATTATTAAAGCTAAATTACGTAAAACTTGTAAATACTTGTAAAAAGTAGATAATTATCTACTTTTAACGAGTTTTTCATGTCTAAAAGTATTTTATTTAAAATTGTTTGAAATTAAATTAATAAATATAATTAATTTCACGCATTTGATTCAGAAAATTAATTTATCTGAATCAAAACGACCATTAAAAAAATTGAAAACATTATAAAAGCTGCAATTTGTTTATATAATTACTTAAAACTCAATGACAGCATTTACTATGTACCATCTGGATATGCTTGTTTAGAAACAAGTTTTGTTGAACTTATTCCTGGAGACTGGAGAAAAATTGCGCTTGATGGTAATGTTTAAAACATTTTACCTTGATATATAAGCAATCGATACACAACAGACGCTAGCACTGTGAGATTAACGCTAACAGAATGTTTTAATCATCCAAGTGGATCCTTGTCATGGCAACATAATTATGTAACTAGTTGTGGGCACAATATAACGGAAAAGCAAGTTTTTTACCAATAGTGAAAAAAACACATTCTTCTGTTTTAATAGTATATTGTTGTATTAATATATTATATTACTATTTAAAAATATTATATGACAAAATGTTGAAAGTTTTTAAAAGAATGTTAACAAAATATATTTCATGAAACAATGTCTGGAAATTTAAAGGCAGCTAAATATTGCTGAATGTTTATTTTAGCAACTCGTCGCGTTGGTTTGACAAGGTTTTAACTGACATTTTTGCCAAAATCGACTTTACCATTTTATTAATTTATTTTGATCATGATGAACAAAATAAACTGAAATTTACAGCGATATAGCGTAAAACAAGCAAACTGCTAATGTGCCAAAGTTCTATCTGCAACTTTAGTTATATGATATTTAGTTTGTCAAGGTTCAAACTAACAATAACTGCATAATCTCTTGCTGGTTTTTATTAACTAATTATTATAATAAAATATCATATAACAAAAATCTTACACCGATGTGGAATAAAATATCATTAAAGCTATTATTTGACATTTAAAAAAAATCTTATTTATAACATTCTGTAGCTTTATTCGAATTGACACCTCTAACATTGAAAAACAAAATTCTGGTTTCGATTAGCATAGAAATAACTATTATTATTCAAAACAAAAAGCGAAAGTATTTAACATCATAGGCTAAGAAAAACTTAACTATTAAAAATATTACGTACCATATAAACGAAGTTTATATAGGAAGCAGAAAAGCAAAAGATATTATTTCATCATTAATCAAAATTATAAAACAATGTTTTAAACTGCTGAAAAAAAAATTATTTAAAATGCATCACCTACCAAAATTTTTTTAATTTATTATACAATTAGCAATTAAGTGAAGTTTACACAATGTTGTCTGACGCTGATCGTGATGTTGGAAGTAATATTTCTCGGCTACAGTTTTTTCATTATAACAACAACAGTCATGATAATGCAAAATTATTTCTTGTCTGCAGTATATTGTATCATAAGTACCTTTAAACAGTTACTAAATTTACATTGGTGAGACAGTGTGAGAAAAAGTTTTTGAATAAAATCACCATTATTGAAAATAATGACATCTCCATAATGATTTCTCTATCGCCCAGCTTAAGAAGAACAGAAAACGTTAAAAGTCGTTATAAGGTTACAAAAAAAAAAAAATATTATACTTGAAGTGCAACATCAATAAATTTTAGATAACCCTATGTAAATTACTAGCTTTCAGCAAATCCTTAAAGGTCAAAATTGATATGAAAAATATCCAATGCAAACTGATTTTATATAAATCCTATAAGATCTTACCTTTTTATTATTTACTTGCAATAATAACAAAAACCCTGAAACTTTATTTAGTAATATAATTTTCCTCGAATTAGTTAAAAACAAAGTATATTCAATCAACGAAATGGACGACCACTTAACTATGGCAACACAAGGTGCGATTGAAATAGGAAAGTTTTACCATACACGGTAAATAAAGTTAATGACTATGGATTGTGCCATAAAAAACCTGCAATTTTTAATGATTTTATAAATCAAAGAAATAGCTTTACTAAATAAATAGATTAACCCTAAAAAAAAAGTAGAAGTAAAAGCATTTGATCTTATAAAGGAAAAAAACAAAATCAATAAATTTAAAAATGATCAAAAAATAAATGACTTAAAAAAATAAAAAGTATCGCTGACAAATGCTCTGAGCAGAGTGTAATACAGAAGGAACACCTAACACCTATGCTTAATGCAAAATTGAAGTTGTCATAACTTTTTGAAGGCTTTTTAATTACATCTTTTGTCAACGCTACTCTTAGTAAGATGATTCATTTTCCTTTAAAGTAAATATTTCAATCTTACTATTTAATGAAGGTAAATGTCGAACAATAGGTTTAAAACGATAAATGTTAGAAAATTCCTAAATAATATTAGGGTTTGGCAAGCCATACGTTAACATGGATTGAAATCAAAAACTCTTATTAATTAGTAGTGAAATATATCTTAAGTATCTAGTGTAATTAGAAAATGGGGTATTGACACTAAAACAAAGCAAATTAAACTGAAATATAGTAGATATACCCATAAAGGTAAATCTACTTTTTGGACTGAGACACTTACTATTCCTCCAAATCCATGCCAAATTTTGTCACTTCAGGCGATATTGAAAAATTATTAAAGCTAAATTACGTAAAACTTGTAAATACTTGTAAAAAGTAGATAATTACCTACTTTTAACGAGTTTTTCATGTCTAAAAGTATTTTATTTAAAATTGTTTGAAATTAAATTAATAAATATAATTAATTTCACGCATTTGATTCAGAAAATTAATTTATCTGAATCAAAACGACCCTTAAAAACATTGAAAACATTATAAAAGCTGCAATTTGTTTATATAATTACTTAAAACTCAATGACAGCATTCACTATGTACCATCTGGATATGCTTGTTTAGAAACAAGTTTTGTTGAACTTATTCCTGGAGACTGGAGAAAAATTGCGCTTGATGGTAATGTTTTAAACACTTTACCTTGATGTATAAGCAATCGATACACAACAGATGCTAGCACTGTGAGATTAACGCTAACAGTATGTTTTAATCATTCAAGTGGATCCTTGTCATGGCAACATAATTATGTAACTAGTTGTGCGCACAATATAACGGAAAAGCAAGTTTTTTTCCAATAGTGAAAAAAACACATTCTTCTGTTTTAATAATATATTGTTGTATTAATATATTATATTACTATTTAAAAATTACATATGACAAAATGTTGAAAGTTTTTAAAAGAATGTTAACAAAATATATTTCATGAAACAATATATGGAAATTCAAAGGCAGCTAAATATTGCTGAATGTTTATTTTAGCAACTCGTTGCGTTGGTTTGACAAGGTTCTAACTGACATTTTTGCCAAAATCGAATTTATCATTTTATTAATTTATTTTGATCATGATGAACAAAATAAACTGAAATTTACAGCGATATAGCGTAAAACAAGCAAACTGCTAATGTGCCAAAGTTCTATCTGCAACTTTAGTTAAATGATATTTAGTTTGACAAGGTTCTAAGTAACAATAACTGCATAATCTCTTGCAGGTTTTTAGTAACTAATTATTATGATAAAAAATTATATAAAAAATTTTTTACACCGATGTAGAATAAAATACCATTAAAATATTATTTGACATTTAAAAAATATCTTTTTCATAACATTCTGTAGCTTTACTTAAATTGACACCTGTAACATTGAAATAAAAATTCTGTTTTCGATTAGCATAGAAAAAACTATTATTATTTAAAATAAAAAGGGGATTAATAAGCTAAAATATATTTTTAAAATAATGATGTTTATGCATTAATAAATTTACAAACTTTTCTTAGTCAATGCAAGTACAATTTGCTGCGCCATTCCCTTACGGTAAGTCGATCTAACTTTATTTTTCATTGCCTACCCCAAAAAGTAAGTCAATACTTTGTCATTTTTCTTCATTCATCTACAACGGTTAGTCGATATATGTGCACTTTAGAACGTTGATTTTACAAAGTAATTTATTTTAAATTGTTAAATTAATCATAACAGTAATATTAAAAATTAAACAACTTGTAATAAAACATTTTTGTATCAATAAAAAAACCAGGCTGCGTAGTTGATAGTATTTGATAAAGAAAGCAGTTATGATAGTGACAAATTTGTAGCTCCAACTAGTGAAAGCGGCGAAGACTGCAATGAATTTAGTACACGGTTAGTATCCTAATATAACTTTTTTGTGTGACTTTAGCCATGCATTTACATATTAAAATAGCTAAGTTTATAAGCTTTAGAAAAGTTTTTTAAAAAGATTTTTACTTTTTATTATTTAAACAGGAAGAAGAGGCCCTTTAATTTAACCAGAACTGCGCTAGAATGTTCCAGAACTGCACTAGAATGTTTTAGAACTGCACGAGATTCTAAACAAAATATTGTTGAAGAAGCTTCTGGAAACAATGCCAATAATGTTTATGTAGCACAAACTGAAAAAAGTTCTGAGATAGACATGAATGTACAACCTACGAATGATGCTGATTTAGCGACAAACAAGTAAGCCAAATATGTAGTGTTCCCCCTCTATCACCCTCTAAATCTTAAATATATATATTTTTTTATTTATGATTTGTTTTTTTTTAATAAAAATTTTATCTAAAAAGTAATTTCGACATTAAAATCTACTATTATATACAATGTGAACAATTTTAATCATTTAAGAACGATTTAATTAGTATATGATTATATACTATAGATTTTATTATCGACTAAGTAATACTACTCTTCTTGGGATCAAGTTCAACAAACGTTTAAGAAAAAATTCCGAAAAGGAATATCTAAACCTGAAATCTAGGGATGTAATAAAAAAAAAAGGCATATCAAGCTGGTAAAAAATATACAAGTCGAAGAAGAAAACAAGTACCAAATAAGATTATTCAAACAAAAAAAAACTCTCTGGCAAACTGTAAGTACGAACGTGCTATGAAAATATCAGAAGATCAGCAAATTGATATTTTTTCATCATTTTATGCCTTAAATTCAGCTACTGAAAAGAGCCATTTCTTTGTTACTTTGATTATTCGCACAACCACTGCTAGACCAAAAAGAAACCACGAGGAAAACAATGATAGTGATACTGCAAATAAAGAAACTGATGACCACGCTGAAAAACAAGTTTTTTCAAAAAAGAAGTACGCCTATAGATATTTTTTTCATGTAAAAGGTTAAAAAGTTCGTGTTTGCAAAACATTCTACTTAACTACACTGTCCATTTCACAAAAGCCAGTTTACACAGCTCACAACACCAAAGATCTTAAAACAAATACTCCTGCACAAAATCTACGAGGTAAAATCATGAAAGGCAAACGTACACCGCATAGTGATGCCAACTCAGCTAGGGATCACATAAAATCTTTTCCAACAGTTGAGTCACATTATTGTCGTGAAAGTACCAATAGAGAAATGTATAAACAAAAATATTGAGCCAGTAAAAAAAATCTATGTACTACCATATTTTCTCCACCGCATTCAATCTTAGTTTTCACATTCCCAAAAAGGATAGATGTGACCTTTGGGAGAAGTTTAAAGTTGCTGAAAACACCGATACTATGTCTAAAAACTTGAGAGAAGACTTTGAAAGACATCAAGTTTTTAAAGAAGAAATGAGAGATATACGTTCTGAAGAGAAACAGGATAAAAATTGTCCTGTTTTACTTTTTGACCTTCAAAATGATATTTTGACTCCACAAGAAATTAGTTCCCTTTTTTATCTGAGAAAGCTTAGCGTGTATAATTTGACAGCTTATTTTTCAACAACCAAAAAAGTGTATTGTGCATTATGGACTGAATCAATGGCGGGAAGAAGCGGCAATGATCTTGCCAGTGCCTTTTGCAAAATTTTGAGTGATGTGGCAGAGGAAAACGACTTCAGTGATTTAATTACTTGGTCTGACTCCTGCGTTTCTCAAAATCGGAACAGTATATTATCAAATGCAGTGTTACACTTTTTAAGAGACAATCCTAACATCAACTCAATCACTATGAAATATTCCGTTCCAGGTCATCCATGCGTCCAAGAGGTGGATCATGCTCATAGCGAAATCGAAAAGCTCATGAGGAAAACTGATTTTTATAGTCCAATTGGATTGATAAGGATGTTGAAAGAAGCTTACAGAAAAAATCCTTATCGTATCGATCAAATGAAATCACATGACTTCAAGGATTATGCAGTAACAGCGAAGCTGTTTAATTACAAGTCAGTTCCTTTTTCAAACGTTGCTGTTCTTAAATTTACTCAAACATCTCATATTATACATTTCAAATCTAGCCATGATCGCAATGAACCTATGAACTGTGCAAATGTCAAGTTCAATGAAAAACAGAAAGAATGCAGCAACAAGTCCATCAACTTCCACTATTTTGAATGTAAAACCAAAGATTCAAAATTGTACCAAAGAACTTGGAGACTCAAAAAAAAAGATATTAAAGCTGCATTTCCGTTTATGCCACTCGAGGACAGAGAATACTATCGAGTTGTTCTTCACCTATAAAATAAGCATGAAAAACTTTTAAGGGTTTTAACCCTGTACTTAATGTAATGGTTTTAAAATGTACCAAAAAAATGTAGTATAAAAAAAAATAAAAAATGAGTAAAAAAAATGTTGTAACTTTGTTTTGTGACTGAAACAATAATCTAATTTATGAAAATTAGCTTTTTACTATATATTGATTCAGTTACAAAATTTAAAGTAACTAACAGCTTCAGTCACAAAGTTTCAAAGTAACTTACATGTTTCTAACAAGATGTACTTGGCCTACATCTATTAGACAAAGTTAACAGACTTTTATTGTCATTTAAAACTTCTTTTTCTAATTTTTCCTGATTACTTAATTCTTCGTCATAATTCATATTTTCATCACTTATACATTGCAAAGGTAATTCTTCAACATTTTTTATTATATATTTGTTATTGTTGTTTTGTATCTCTATTGCTGTTTTATCTCCAAGATTCGTCGTCGTTATTTCTCTATGATCAATGTACACATTTAACCATTGCAAAAAATTGTACTCTTTGCTGATATTGATTCGTCCTGACCTGAAGGTTTACTTTTTTTTTCCTCGAAAAGCGACCATAAGCCGACCTAATAATTTTGTATTTCGATTCACACTCTTGGTCAGTTAAACCAAACGAAACTCTTATTGCTGCCCAAACATTTTTTTAATAACGTTGTTCTTAAATTCTGTATCGAATTTGTCATATAGTACAGGATATTTCTTTACTTCCTGCATAAAACTCTCTTTACTAAAATCTTTTTCGATTATTTTCTATTTTATTTCGATGTGAATTTTTGTTTTGTTTTAATAAATATTTCGTTTTCTAATACTCAACCAATCGCATTGTAGGGTCGTGCGACAATCTCTGCGACACCGATGGCACGACTATAAAACAGTCTTGCAAGACAAAACTTGTCGCTCGACTTATGTTTCCATATGATCGTATTTTCATATGATCGACATGACTGTCGCACTACTATTTTAGATATGTCGTTGAAATGTTACGTTGGTTACAGACCGAGAGAAATCATTTGAGGTATTTAAATCAGCCTTTGACACAATTACACATCTTTATTGTTAAAACCACATATTTACTGACATCAAACATTGGATAGAAAGTTATTCCGGTACAAGTGGGGATGTTGCCGTGTATATTTAGGATGTTAGAGATTCATTACAATGCAGATCAGAAGAAGATAACAAAGTCTTATTGAGTGGGAAATCTAAGAAATGGAGCGGTGCCTTCGTTCAATATTTCATGACAGAAATTAATCCATTTGTTAATACAATGATGGAAAGATGGGTGTTAGAAAAGTTGAGAGTTTACAATCCGTATTCTGGAGTTATTTAATATATGTCTGAGATATTCAACACTGTCCTTCGTAGATTAATAATATATAATTCTATAAAATAAAACAATATAATGTTTTTTCATCCCTGGCAAAATACAAACTTCACAAATATCGGTTCCGTAAAACGCGGAATTCTTCGTACCTACCATATATCAGAAATTTGACACGTAAAATGCTATAACTTTTCGTAAAATAGTTCGCTTTCAATAATTTTGTCACATTTAAAATACTGGTTCATTGATACTTCATACAATTAGAAAAAATAAAATTTTGTTAGTTATTATAACCTTTTTAATGTTGTTTAGAGGTAGGACAAGGTACCCCATTGGTAAGGTGTACGTTGATGTTATTACCTCTCCGTAAACTTAACCCTGACTGATTAATTTAAATATATTCGCATACCTTAACTATTAAGTATTGATAATTAATGGTTATGATTATATATACATAGGTATTAGGGTATATGTTGATACCATTATCTAATTTTACTTTACAATTTATATTATTTTTAAAATATTAAACATTATTAATACAAATGAAAATTTAATATCATAAATATAAATAAGAATATTTAATATTACTAGCAGTAAGCAACCCGTAATACGCGTTAGTAAATAAAATTAAAAAAAAAACCCGCGTATAAAAAAGCCTAGAAACTACTTAAAAAAAGAAAAGCCTAGAATATGACGTAGCTCGACTAATAATAATATTAAGTTAGCGTGTTCATATAATCAGATGTAAAATTACAATATTAAGCTGTTATGATTTGGAAAATAATTTGAAATATACGTAGATTCTAAAAATACAAAGATTCAGTAATATATTAAAAACAGTAATATATGAAAATATTACTAATTTGTCGCACACAACCCGACTGATAAACGATTATGTTGCGCTAGGAAATAGGTATGTAGAAATTAACGGTGTAAATAATTCCGAAAAGTATATTTCTAGCTAGCTTTTTCTGTCCTATCAAGCTGGTATATGATAAACATGTTCTTTAATATTTAATACGCATGCGAAAATCCGCCTTTTACGGTACCAAATTTTGTGCTTATATTCTGTTTCACATTTTTTGAGTTAGTGTCAGGCGGAGGATCTTTTGTGGTGTTTCTTTTAAGAAACATAACTAAACTTGAAATATATTTGGAAAACAACTAGTTAAACTTGATATGCATGATAAATGTGTGGTTTGACATTTTTGTATTAACTTTGTATCGAAAACTTGCTTGTTCTAACATTAAATTATTGTTAAAGAAAAGTTCGGATAGTTAGCAAATCTACCCAGATAATTTATTATATATTTTTTATCTACCTACCAAACTTTATTGAAAAATATTATTGAACAGTCTTTATTAGTGAGCAGATTAGTCTAATTATATAATTTTAGTTCATATATTTCAACAATTTTATCTCATTTTAAAAGTGAAAGTTACCATTTTTTTTAATGTGACTTGTTTATAGTTTGTATAATTTTATTGATTTCCTTAAAATTGTAAGCATAACAACTAGTTATTATATATCAAGTCATGGGTGTGCATGGTATTTTGAAAGAAATATTTTCTTTTGTAAATAAACATATGCAATGTATCTTTTTACTTATCTTTAATTTATCACGTTTTATGTTGTCAGTATTCTTATGCATTTATTCAATAACACAGTATTATTAAATAATTATTAAATTTACGTTTAAATGTTTCTAAGTTAATGTTATATTAATAATTTGTAATTATTATACAAGACAAATTACAGCGTTTTGGTTGGTTTTTTAACTTGACTAGAAATAATATTTGTTTTAAGAAATTTTGTAGTGAGCCATTTTTATGTATTGCACCAATCTTCCCTGTCTTTCCATCATCGAGTCCTTCTTCAAGTAGTTCTTTCATTACTGTGTGAAGTAGTTAATAATGTATGAGTAGATAATTCATCAACAAAGTAAATAATCGCTTTCACATCCAGCATGCATTGAAAAAAATGGGTAATTGTAAAAACTAAATTAAAAAGCATGGCATATAAGTTGAAAGTGCTGAGACAAAGCATTACGCAAAGAAAACAAATAACTAAAATTTTCAGAGCTAAAATTAAACAAAAGTTCCAAACTTATTATTACAGTTGAATAACACACAGAAAGAGTTTTAAAAATCTTGAAATCATTCTTAATACGCTTAACATAAATCTTCAAAAAGCCCCAAAAAAACTTGAAAAAGAGCAAATTAAAACACGATCTTAAAAAAGCTTAACAAAAAGAAGGCAATGAAAATTAAAGAACTTCAAATTCTAATCTAAGTTAAAGTTGTAGATGTTAAAGACATTAAGGCAGATGGAATGCTGCTAGCTATTTACGAAAATTATATAGTGCAGATAGTGGAGAATAACTATAATTTAATTGTGAATGACTTAGTATATCGCATTACTTTTGCATTACAAACAAAAATGATAATTTTTATTATTAACTCACATCTTACTCTTAGATTTTATGCAACAACCCGTGTAGGTGTACATATTATCATTCACTTAACATCAAAAAATAAATGCTAAGTCTGGATCAGTTAGCTGTAGGTACAGCTGATGATTATGAAAATCATATATGTATAGCAGTTGATCATCTACCATTTATTTATTCAGATTTTTACTTCACTTATTTTAACAACAGTCGTCGATCGATTATCTCAAATATATCAAATATAAATAAATTAAATATATCAAACACAATGTCAGACAGAGTTGCAGTTAACCACCTCACCGTAAACAAACTGTGTGACACATAGAAGGAAAATCTCAATAAGCTAAACTACTTTTTACACCCTCTTGATACAATTGCTACCTCATGTCGTTTGGCGCTACAGTCAATGTGGATTTATTACAGAATCTGAAGTATGCAAATTAATTGGTTATAAATTTATGCCACTTGAAATAGTTTTAGCTATACCAGAGAGCAAGGATACACTGGTCCGATAATGGCTAGCCTATACCAGTAAAATCTTAAAGTTCTGTTCTTGAATTGCCAGTTCTGGCAGAACAACAGAAATCGGGCCGTTAATGCCCATCAGTGATAAAATTAAACTAGTATTGTTAGGGTTAGGGTTAATATTTATTTTGAATTTAAATTCTTGGCATTACCTGTTAATTATATATCGACAATGTCATTTTAAATAAAAGTTCATAATTTCTCTTTACTTTTGTTTTATTTATTGTTTTGGTTTTAGTTTTAGTATTTGTTCATTATACAGACGAATTTCTTTCAATAAAGTAATTTCCTTAATTAGAATAACCACATATGCTATAAATCCTTTTACTTGATATAAATCTAGTTATTGATTCGCGTGTAACTCTTAGAGCGTTTTGAGTGTTTGCTATGTTGATAAGTAGATCTTGTTATAGTTAGCTATGTTAATAGTAATTTTTAGAACTAATCGTTAATTTGGAATCTTGCACTTATTTATACTATTTACATCATTATTAGTAGTGCTTTTTAAATAAAACTGCACATTATCGTAAATTATTAATCTAAATTGTTCACGGTTTAAGCAAATACCGTTATGTGTTTAAGAGAATATTGTCCTATAATTATTCGCCAACTCCTCATGTATTTTTGAAACAAAACTTTAATTATAATAAATTTTTATATTTTATACTTTAATTATAATTTAATTAACAAGTCTTTAATTTCCTTCTAATGCTTCATTAGTAGTAAAATAAGAATTAACGTAGCTCATAAGTTGCTCTGAACTATCGCACACTGGTTGACGTCTTACTTTTGTTTCTTTATTTACTTTATAATTATTATTAACAACAAAATATTCTTATACCTCATCTCAAATGTTATTAGTTGATAAAGATTAAAGTATTTGTTCGTTTGTGATTTGTTTTTGAATTTTAAATTTTTCTTCCCCATTTTTTGGAGTTAAGTAATACACAGCATATTAAAGAGTTTGAAGCTTAAAAAAATTAGCTCTAAATAACGTTTTGTTTTATATTCTTCTTTTATTTAATTTCTAAGGATTTCTATTTTACAGTGCTTGCTTACATAGTAATTAATCGATGACAGATTACATCGTAACCTGTATTACATTTAATATTTTAAAACCATCTATCGTTTTAAATGACTAAAAAAGTGTCCTAAGTTAATAAAATTCGTGTGCAATATTGTTTACATTGTTGTACATTGACTTATTTTTTGTCTAAGTTAAATGCTTAAGGTCAATATTTAGTCAAATCATTGCAATTATTTTGTAATAGTTTTTGCTACAGTAGAGAAAACACTATGTCGATCATACTTATGTTTTTATCTTTAACTTGTTGTTGATAGTGGTGCTTACATACCGATAACCAAATACCGAGACAATGGAAAATTATCTTTGTGAGACATTGGACATTTGTCTTGTGAGACAATGGAGTTTTGTCTTTGTGTTTGTACAAATTGCCTTTATTATTATTAAGCATATACTGAATTGATTTGTTGTTAATAAAATCAAAACAGGGAGAATCAAATTTTAAGTAAAAAGATAAAAGAATAATATTATTAATATTTGTCATTTTGTTGGAAATGATGATTTTAATAAAAACGGTTTAGAAAAAAAAAAAAGTTAATATATCTACATTTACAAATATTATCTGCTCCAATAAACTTAATCCTTAGAATCTCGACTAATCGACTTTTCATAACAGTTAGCTTCAGCAATATTTGAAGCAATAGACAAAAACTACTATTGTGTTTACCTCTTTTTTTCTATATGTTATAATATTTATTTTTTTGTTTACTTTTAACTTTTTCTACTTTTTCAGCAATAAGAAAATATTATCTGTTATTAGATTTTTTCCATATATTAAGTATGCACACTAACAGTTACAAACAGTAATAAACTGGCAAATTGTAACAAATAACGATGACATAAAAACGATTGACGATAAAAGTCTTGTTGCTGATAAAGAATAAATATAATAATTTTAGTTTTTATTATATAATAATAAATAATGTTTAATAAAGAAAAAATAAACCAAAAAACACTTATCATACCTGAAATTAAGGTTAATAAAAGTAAAAAATGCATTAAATCCATGCACAAAAATACGCGACATTTAAATATAACAATAGAAATATATATTGCAAAACACAAGATTTACTGGCAGCGGATCTTACACATATTAGAAATACTTCCTAATGTGAATAAATGGGCGCAACTCTTATTTTATGCCCCGGGTGCAAAATTCGTTGCTACGTCACGGTCCTAGTACAGGCTGCTGATTTATCAGACAATTTTTTTTTACAAACATCTAATCTTAACAAATTATTTAGTATATGGTATGAGAAGAAAGCGATAAATAATTTTGGAAAGATTTTTAAATTCGACCTTTTTTGTTCACAAACTGGAACATTAAATCCACTTGCAAAAAAAATGAAATTAAAAGTTAGTATTAATAAATACTCATAAATATAAAAAATAACTAATTAGTAGTAAAAACTTTTCAAAGAAAAAAGATTTTATATAACTGTTTTATATATTTTCATGAAAGCTTTTAGACAAACCAATTATTTATCTAAAAGCTTATAAAAAATAAAAAACTTTTGAAATAGTACTGCTAAAAACTTAAATAAAAAGTTACTTTTGTTCGTCTTATTTGTTAAATGTATAATTGTTTAAGTAGAAGGAAAAGCAAATTAAAATAACTCGTTCTAAATAAACTGTTAATAAAGAAGCTGGATGTTTATGAAATGTAAGACATACAGAAAACTTTAATTATATTATAAAGTTAATCAAATCATATCATTTTTTCCTGTAATAGTAATAGAACTTAGTCCTCATCATTCTCACTCATAATAGACACTTTTTTTGCTTTAATTGTTCAAAATTTTCATTTTCAGACTCTAATGCTGACATGTCATGATTTAAATAATTTAGTCTTTGCTTTGATATAACTATCTTCATTAAGTCAGACACTAAATCCAAAATCATCTAAGAGAAATAAGTTAAAATAACAGTTACCATTTCAAAAAGCTGAAAACGTTCAATTTTAGTTGCAATCCATATTAAAGTCTTTAAAAAAGTTAAATGCAACACACGCATATTATCAATTCACTTTCAATTGACTGTTGATTCTCCTCTTTGACCGCTCTAATTTAGATGCACGATAAGCTGGCTATTCACACATTAGTTGGATACTCCTGCAATCCAATTTTGGATTTGAAATTGCACAATACGAAAAGCCATCTATTATTTTTAATAGTTGATAATGGAATTCTGCTGTCTGCATGATTTTTTAAAAAGTTTTTAAAAATTTTTTTAAAAGTGACACAGATGATTGACACAAATGATAGAAAATTTGTATTCTCATATTTTATATTGTTTTATTTTAAGTTAAAATAAATACTAAACTCAAGTATAAGTATTTATTCATGTTTTTTATGATAAATAAATATACTTTTTAAATAACCAATTTTTATTGTGATTCAATCTTTTCATGTTTTAAAACAAATTCTTCACAACTATTTAGCATAGCTTGAGTGAACAACAACTTATTAGAAATTTAATTTAATTTTATTTTTAAGAAATTATCTTGCTAATTTTCTATGATTAATGATTAAAAATAATGTCTTAATTATGAACACGTTGATGTACTTGAACAGGTTTATAAACAGTTAGTTATGAACACGGTATGAACAGTTAGTTATGAACACGTTGATGTACATGAACACGTTTTTATGTACTTAACATGTTTCTGTACAGCTGCATTGTAAAATTAGCTACACAGCTAAAGTTAAAGCGTATTACATAGTAAGTCATTATTTTAAAGAAAAATTTAAAAAGTGCATATTTATTTAACGATCTCTAAGGTCTTAGCATGTTTGCCACATTTTTTTTATTGATCTGATGTTACATCCTTAATTCTTAACAATTATTAATGAAGCAAAACAAACAAAACTCTCAAATGAAAAGTTGCGCTAGTTAGCTTTTAAAGAGTACGGAAAACATTTTAGCGTTTACGCCTTTGCAGTTGCTTAAAAATAATCGTAGTCTGACGTGAGCCTGACGTTGGCTCGACGTTTGCGCTTAGAATATAAAATTGTCCAACACGTTTGATGTTGGCCAACGTATGCTAGCTGAGGGGTTATAGTGTTTTGAGCAAACAATCAAGGAAGAATAATTAAACTATTGCTTATTGGTTCAATGTTCGATTTTATAAATTACAAAGTTAAAAAAAGATCAAATAAAAATACATTACTAACTAAAAACATGTGTTTAAATTTTTTTTTAAATTTTTTGTTTTTTTGAATTTTTTAGATTTTTTAGTTTTGACTGATGAAAAACATATCATATGACTCATTATAAAAAAGTCATAAATTCCCATTAACTAATCATGTCGTTGAATACTGCTATAAGGCGGCTAAAACGGCAATTTAAAACACGTGGCTTAAATTCTTATGCTTTAAGTAAACAAAAAGATTGTTTGTAAAACAGAATAACTGTAGTAAAACTTTTAAAATGCGAACACAAAAGAAAGTTCTGAATTTCTAAAGAAAAGGTGATCAAGACCAAGATTTGAAATCAAAATGGTTTAGACCAAGGCTAAGGCCAACAGTTTCAAGGTCTAGTTCTTAATTTTTAGCCCTTAAGATCAAGGCCAAGGACATCTCTGTTTTGGTTGAAATTCGGTTGAACTTCGGTTTAAAATGAAAATCTACTCTTAAAAATAATTTTTTTTTTCCTAATGTTTTTATAACTACAATTAATTATTTAGAAAAAATTTTTTATATATGAACATGATATAAAAAGTAACCATCAAAAAATATATACACAGAAACCAGTAGATTAGAAATTTTTATTGAAAACATTTATTTAAAATTTAGATTAAACTAAAATAAAGTTATTAGAAGTAATATTTTTCAAAACGAAATATAAAATTACATTTATGTGGTTATAGGCATCTACGAAAAGACTGGAAGTATTCTTCACATAGAGCATTTTATATAATAATTGAAAATACAAATTTTTAAAGTATACATATTTATATATTCTTATATATGTTAAGTTTATATTAAATATATCAATTTTATATAATATTTAATATATAATATATATTTCGCCATAAAGAAAATATTTACAAAATTAGACTTTAAAAACTGTATATACACGGCTGGGGCAAGAAGAAGACAAATTCAGTCTTATCGCCAAGCCCCTTCAAACAAGAATATAAGTAACAAACAAAACAAAAAACCAAAAAAAATCTGTTATCACAATATAATATATGCGTAAGGTACATATATAAATACAAATATCTAAATATTTTTCATTTTAATATTTTTTTTTATTTTTTTTTTTATTAGGATTTCAAATTTTAAAAGTAAATAAAAATGAGATAAAACATGATAATTTAAGAAGGTAAAGATTCAAATTAAAATCAAAAATTAATATGTTAAAATTAAATTAAATATCAAGTAAAAAACGAGTGATTTACTTACTCCTATTTAAAAGTTTCAGAAGAAGTCTAGTTTGTTGTCAATTATCAAAAGTTTACTTTTTACTTTTATTTTACATTGATTCAGGGAAGAAATTTTTTTAAACTCATTATTCAATAGGGTGTTTCATAATTTAGGTCCTCTGATTGCTATCGAGAACCTAGTCGCAGAATAATATTTTTTTGGTTGAATATAATTGTTGTTTGAAAATCTTGTTGGGTATAAATGATTTATTTTTTCGAAAAATGAATTAAATAAAATGGGTGCCATTTTATTATCTACTTTAAACATAAATATAAAAATATGATATAGGTTAATTTGAAATACGTTAAGTATTTTAAACTTATTAAAAAGTAATTTAGTGTGCGAAAAGCGATTTACATTTCCAATAGTTCTTAGAGCGTGTTTTTGTTTAATTAGAAGCCCTTTATTTATTTTTATTGATTATAATAATATTATGTTCATTATATTATTATTTATATTAATCTATTAAGTGTATTTCTTATTGTCAAAAAATCTATTTTTAGTTTTTCTGCATTCATCAGATAGTATCTGCTGAAATGTATTCTATTTTAAGTCAACTTTTGATTTCCAGCTGTTATCTAAATATTCTTCTAATAAATCCGCATTGTATTAAGTTACAATGATTTATTTAAAAGCCTCAAATACTTTTTTAATTGGATGATATTTAATAACTTAAGCCGTTTTCGAAAAAAATTAAGTAAAATGAGCAAGAGAAATTAAAGTATGAGAAACTAGATTTTTAAGTAAAATAATTTTTGATTCTGGATTGTCTGTTTTAGGTCTTATTACTTCTCCGGCTTAACCCATAACCTGGTTGCTACTTGTATCTCGAAATATGCTACATTTGAATCGAATAGTTTGCCAAATACTTTATATCATCTCGATCTGCAATTGTATATACTTTAATTAAGTCTTTGTCATTTTGTTGCATTAGTGCTAATACTTTTTTTTCCATGGGTTTTATGTCGAAAATAGAATAGAAAATGTTTTGCTGCGGGTGTTGAAATGTATTTTAAAATATTTTCATTATTTAATTGAATATTATACTTTATAAGATCTAGATCAACTAGTCTGCCATTATAAAGTCTAATATTTTGATCATACTTAGCATACTCTTAAAAAAGCAAATCGCGGTTATATTTTAAATCATGAAATAAAAAAGTATATTATTAAGAGCATTAAACTTTTTGTATTACTGGATCTTTATTATCTACATTTCTTAGATATACATCTTAAGAATATTTGTCATTATTTTTTAATAATTTATCGACAATATATTATTTAGGTCAAACTTCATAACTTGTTTTATTTGCCTTTGTTTTAGTTTTCAGCCCTTTTTGGTTCTGTATACAGTCGAATTTCTTCTAACAAAGTATTACCTTTTTTCGTATAACTAATTCCTTTTTATTGATTAAAAATAGTCGATATAAACCTAGCTAATGATTCGCATAATTTGTTAATGTATTTTGATTGTTTTCTAAATTGTGAAGTAGATATTGTAGGCCATAGTTAATATTAATTTAAAATCTTTTGTTATAATCTAATTGAGCATTTTCTAAAAAATTTGACTTCATATAAATGTTGCTCTTTAAACAAAACTAGACTTGTTTAATTTTCTTAATGAGAGTTATAATTACTATGTCTTAGTAAAAGATAGATATAATTACTATTTCATAGAATTATAATTACTATGTCATATACATAAAAGAGAATTACAATTACTATGTCTTAAAGTAGAGACATTAAAATATTACTGCTTTTTCAAAAAATTGATTTACATTGTTCTAGGCTAGGCATATGCCGTTAGATTAAAGATAATACTGTCATTAAATTATTCATTAACTCTTGTATCTTTAAAGCAAAATGTATGTCCTTCATTTCCATTACTGTCGCTTTCATTGCTGTCTCAACAAAAAAATAAGGAGTTACGTGGCGCATTTGTTGCTATGCGCTGCCGTACACAGGTGGACGTCCTACGATTGTTATTTAACTTTCTTCTGGATTATCATTAATGACAATATCGACCATTATTTTATCACTCATATTAGTGGTTTTTAAAAGTTTATTAATTTGAAATAAATTATTAAATTTGGAATCATCAACTTTTAGTGTTAAGGTATACATTGTTATTTAAAGAGTTAGAATCTTTTGCTATTATATTAAAATCAATATAAATATAGAAATGATGTAACTTAAGTGTTAGTGAACATTATTAAGTAAATCAAGTTTATGCCAAATTTATAAATGTTACTTGGACCGGCACAAATAACAGTGACTCTGTATTCTGTGACAGATGTTACACCCCCATATACACCGGGCCCTGTTAGCAGTTATGAATTTTGTTTATCAGAAAAGAAATAACAAATACCAATCACCTTTTTTATTAATTCTAAAAAAATATGTATATATATACGTAAATATATATATATATATATATATATATATATATATATATATATATATATATATATATATATATATATATATATATATATATATATAGATAGATAGATAGATAGATTGATATTTATATATATATATATATATATATATATATATATATATATATATATATATGTATATACACACATATGTATATATATACATATATATACCTATATGTCTTATACATGTTTTGTCTCAGTGCAACAAGATTGCATGCCAATTTCTACATTAAAGTTTACAAACTTTACCTATCTTTACCATCAATTTAATTCCCAGACTTTCTGACTACATATAAATATCTCCCACTATGATGGCTACCTTGTATTAATATATATTATTATGAATATATAATAATACATTATATAAGTATTTGTACATTACAATTATAACTCTTGTCGATTTAATCTTCTTCCACTCCTAGATACATAACAAAATGTAATTGCTAGGTACTTAAATAACTAAGCACATACAACATTAACAATAACTGTTACTTTAACGTAATTACTGAAAATATTACTGTTACATTTAAATAGAAAAAACAAAAATAGTTTTAATTTAGAGATATATATGAATATTAGTTTAGTTTCAAATTTTTAAAATAAAGAACAAAAAAAAAAAAAAATAAACGGCATACGATTTCGCTTAAGTACTTCAAGGTCTAAATAAAAATAAATTTAAATAAATCTAA
Organism: Hydra vulgaris; assembly: GCF_022113875.1. NCBI lineage: Eukaryota > Metazoa > Cnidaria > Hydrozoa > Anthoathecata > Hydridae > Hydra > Hydra vulgaris. The sequence goes on from NC_061168.1 coordinate 41,021,492, forward strand.
ACAATGCCAGTTGCTGGAATTGATAAACAACTATAAAGTTATAATAAAACAACATTATTCATTAAAAATGAGTAAATATATTCATTAAAACAAATTTGAAAATATTCATCAAAACAATATTATACCTAATATAAAAATTAAGCCTAAAAACCTTTCAAATATTCTTCTTCGTTATTATTAGCTAATTATTAGCAAATAATTTTCAATTTTTTAAATAACAATAGTGCAGAAAATAAACGATTTAGTAAACAAAGAACATTTCGAGCAAAACTGAATCCCTGTAATAAAACGTTTTTATTAAAAAAAAGATTTCAAGCACAATTCTGCTCAGCAGCAGCTAAAGCAGAAAATAGCAACAGTTTCAATAAAACAATTTTTAACATAAAACTTTAACAACATAGAATTAAACATAACCAATTCTAAAATATTTAAAATTTAAAATAGTCTGATAAAAAATATAATCAGAATCAAGTCAAACTTTTTACATTATATTACTAATTTACCTATGGTTCTAACCAAATTACAACCCCATTCACTTACTAATCATCTTCTTCACTGTTTTTTCAATTTAATATAGTAATTCTTTTTAAAACCTTTTATTACCTGATCTAACAGTTTGATTCCTCTGTATGAACCACATTCTAATGCGTTTCCGCTTCCTTTTTTAAATCTTTACCAACCAGCTTTTCTTCGATTCATTTGGGATTTTACCTTCATATTCAATGGCATTGCAAAGATATAAATATATATATATATATATATATATATATATATATATATATATATATATATATATATATATATATGTACACATATTTATTTATATATATATATATATATATATAAATATGTATATATATGTGTGTGTGTGTGTGTGAGTATATTGTGTATATGTATAAGCCTAAGCTAGATGCTTAATTTGAAACCCTATACACGTTCAGTATAGGTAAAAATATGAACATACTGATTCGCTGATTGTAAAAAAGGAGCAAATACACTTTATTCAATAATCTAAACAGCAGATTTTAGAATAAATTTTAGGTTAGCCCTAGATAAGATGCTCCGAAAGAACATAAATATTTTTTTAAAAACGCCGACCTAGAAATCGCGTCAAACTTTAGCTCATGTGTTTTTCCAATCTATAAGACCTCGTGAATTTAATGTAACGTTTTTATATTTGAAACGAATATATATATATATATATATATATATATATATATATATATACAAATATATATATATATATATACAAATATATATATATATATATATATATATATATATATATATATATATACATACATATATATATATATATATATATATCAAACTATATATCTTGTTATTTAACTTTTTTTTCGTCGTTTCTACCAGAGTTTATACCACTCCATAAAGATCATCTAATTATCTTGTAAAAATTATACAACCAACTTTAAACAAAAATAAAACAAGATTGTTAAACTTCTCCTAGTTTGTCAACGAAGCGAAATCTTGGTTAATTGATCCTAGTGAAATTCAAGTCTCTTTTGATGTGGTGACATTATATCCCTCCATTCCGATTGACAGAGCAATTCCTATGATTATAGATATTTTAAGCAACTAAATATTTAGAATTCTATTAACAATGTATTTTTTCAAAATTAAATAGATATTTATAGTTAGTTTGTTAGGTATTTTTACCCCCTTCCAAACTTTTAAAATTTTTTTTTTAATTTCTAATTTAGTTTATGGCCATTCCTTATGAAAAACACGAATTTTTTTTATCTCAAATCGAACAGGTTTTAATTCGAAAATTGAATTAAGAATCAAATCAGCAATTTAAGGAATACGAGTTAAAATATTTCTTTCTATTATATATTTCAATAGAAAAAATATAATAGTAAAAACTCTTTTTTGGTGCTTTTTTAACAATTGGTAACAATTTTTATCAATTGCTAACAATTTTTAACAATTGCTTACAATTTTTAACAATTGCTAACAATTTTTAACAATTGGTAAGAATAAAGAAAGTATGAAAGTGCAAAAGTACCCAATTATTTTGAAATACTGAAAAAAAAAAAAAAAAAATTTTCGTTACTGAATTAACATCTGTGCAACAACATCCGAAATTTCATTGATGTCTTATAACATCTTTAGAAAGATGTAACTACATCCGAGAGTTTTTCTCGATGTGTAACTACATCCGCCTAAAATAATGCATTATTATTTATAAAATAAAAAATAAAATAAAATAAATTTCAAGACGTAGTTACATCCGCCTAAAATAATGCATTATTATTTATAAAATTAAAAATAAAATAAATATATATTTTCGTTACTGAATTAACATCTGTGCAACAACATCCGAAATTTCATTGATGTCTTATAACATCTTAAGAAAGATGTAACTACATCCGAGAGTTTTTCTCGATGTGTAACTACATCCGCCTAAAATAATGCATTATTAATTGTAAAATAAAAAATTCAAATAAAATAAATTTCAAGACGTAGTTACATCCAAAAAAAATCAGAAATGTAACTATATCTGGTTAAAATTATACATTATTAAAAAAAATTCCATAAGTAGTTACGTAAATAATTATATTACAAAAGTGCTGCTACATTGACTGACAAATAGTCTGACTCGCAACGGAGTGCTGCTACATCGACTGAGGGTTTGGTTTAGGCAGGCAGTCTATCAAATAATTAAAAATAAAATTATGCTTAAAATAATGCATTATAATATTTTTTTTTGGACGGATGTACTTACATCCGAAAAAAATCAGATGTGTAACTACATCTGGTTAAAATAATGCATTAAAAAAAAAAATCGGATGTAGTTACATCCGAAAAATCTATAGATGTAGTTGCACGGATGTTATAATACATCAAAAAAATTTGAGATGTTATTGCACGGATGTTATTATACATCGATGAAGTTTTAGATGTTGTTTCACGGATGTTGTTATAGATGGCAAAAACGGATGTTAATGCCCTGACCCATATGTCAAGTTATTGAAAGTAAGTTAATAAATCTTTCATTGTTTACTTTATATAATAATATATAAATAATATAATAAATAAATATAAATATTTAAAATTGTCTTTTATTGTTTACTTCACGTTATTGTCATTTATTAAATTTATATATGTGTGTTTCTATCTGTGTGTGTGTGTGTGTTTATATATATATATATATATATATATATATATATATATACTATAGCAGCCAAAAGTCATGGTTACAGTGGTTTTTAACTACAGTTTTACCAGTTTTAATTGAAAACAACTTCCATAGATTGATATTTATTACCTAAAACATCAAAGATTGACAAGAATAACAAAATAAATTCTTATTTACATAAAATTCACACAAAATTTTAATATTTAGTGTGTCCACCATGCACGCGAAGGCAGGCTCTAATACGGCGCGGCATTGATTCTATCAGATTTCGAATCTGAGTAACTGAAATCTGCGACCACGCTACTTCAAGCAACTGCCAAAGCTGGTCAAAAGTGCTTGGTTTTGAATCCTGCACCTTTCTGAAGAGGATTTCCCGCATATGTTCTATGGGGTTTAGGTCTGGGCTTTGAGCAGGCCAGTCCATCACCTGTACATTCTCATGCCTCAAAAAATCAGACACTGTCATCGCCTTATGACAAGGTGCATTGTCATGTTGAAATACAAACCTCCTTTTCGCACCAAAAATGGTTCTAGCAGAACGCAGCATATGATTTTTGAGGATGTTAAGGTACTCGATCTGATTTACAGTACCGTTACAGCGGTACAACTGCCCTACTCTCGACCAAGACATGCAACCCCATACCATGAGGGAACCCCCTCCATGCTTTACTGTTGGAGCAATGCAGTCTATGTGATACTTCTCACCTATTCTCCTCCTAACCAAGACTCGCCTTGCTCCACAGAAAAGCTGAAAGGTGCTCTCATCGCTCCAAAGCACCTTCTTCCAGTCTTCGGCAGTCCAGTCCTTATGCTCCTTCGCAAATCGCAGTCTCTTCAACTTATTAGCCTTAGATAAGAGAGGGTTCTTGGCTGCAACTCTGCCATGCAGACCTGCATTTTTCAGTCTGCGTCGTATGGTACTCGCACCTGTAACGACCCCCATCTCAGTTTGCAATCGAGCGCGCAGGTCAACGGCTGTCTGGCGACGATTCTCGAGACACATCCGAATCAGTGCTCGGTCCATCCTCGGTGTGGTTTTCTTCGGTCGCCCAGACCTTGGTAAATCTCCGACACTACCCGTCTGTCTCATCTTCTTTACTATTCTAGCAACAGTATTTACACCTATGCCCATCTCTTTGGCGATCACCCGATAAGATTTGCCTTCTTCTGCCTTTACGAAGGCTGCCATTCTGTCCTGAATGCTCAGCTTGTTGTATTGACTCATGGCTATTCAGCACAATCTATAAAAATAATTAATACTTTAGTCACTTAAATCATAGTATAAACAATTATAACAGTAAGACAAACATTTCTGCAGTGTTTTAAACAGGTTTAGGTAATGTTCAATATTTTATTATTATTTTTAAAATAATTTTCACTATTTATTCAGAAATATTCTTCTAAATCAATACTTAATGTCTAAAAAATTACCACATCATCTCTATTATCACTCATTCATTAAAAAATTACTATCTACTATTTCTACAACTGTTTGTTTACAAAATACATTATGTAATAAATAGTTACAATATTGTTTCTTACCTTTGTGTAAATCTAAAATTTTGTTTTTATATAGAATGCTCAAACTGTTATATATAAATCTGCAATGAATTAATAAAACTCTATTTTTATCGGTTTGTCAATGTAAACAACAGTGTTCTATTAATAGCACATTCACGATGACACGTTCTGGGCATACTAAAAGCCTAAATAAATGACTACATGACAAGAATTGTATTGAACTCTAAAATAAAACTGCTGTAACCATGACTTTTGGCTGCTATAGTATATATATATATAGCACACATATAAATTTAATAAATGACAATAATGTGAAGTAAACAATAAAAAACAACTTTAAATATTTATATTTATTTATTATTATATTTAATAACTTACTTTCAATAACTTGACGAAGCCTAAGATTTCGGAAAGACTTTTTTGAAGATCACCTTGCCCTGTCCAATTCAATTTTTTTGCTACTTCTATTTTTGCTGCTACTCCCTTCACCTTAAAATTAATTGTTACCTTTAGTACAACAATTTAGTTCATTTTTTTTATTAACATTAGTTATAATTCATACAATGTTTTGCAGTAGGCTACAAATTAGTTGTCAAAATACCTTAATCACAGAGTTAATTATGTTCACTTAATCCAATCTTGTTCTACTTTTATTCAATACAGAGACAGGTGTCTGCAGACAAGACTTTTTTAATTCTTGATGTTTATTAAAATCTTGTGAGTCACTTTCATAATTTTCATCAGGTTACTTCTGTACTCTAAACGCATAGGTCTAATGTTAAAATATAATTTTAAGAACTTTTTATGGTATATTGTAAACACCTTAAAGTATATATTAAAAAGTATACATGAAATACAAAGTAATACCTTAAGATATTACGATGTTAGGTAAAATTATCTTGAGGTTAAACATTAACGGAGTTAATAAGTGTATTCTTCAGTCAACAAATAATAATTATAACTTAGTGAAGTACTTGTTTTACTCAACACCAAATTAAAAATAAAGAAATTATAAGGAAATATAATTAAGGTTTAATAAATATATAGAATAAAGGAAAATAAAGGTAGGGGATGATGACAATGATGATGAGATCATGTAAAATATAGCATGAAAAATACATATATATAATGAGTGTTATTTAGATACACAAATTTAAATAAAATTTTAGGATGCATTAACATTTAAGCAGCTCTGGTCATAGATCAGCAAATTAAATCAGTGAATTCTTGTGTGATATTATGCTGAGAAGATAAAAATGCTAAATCACCCTCTAGTTCATCTATTACAATATTTTTATCACTTTTGTCTGAATCGTTATCAGATAAAGCTTTAAGTTCACTAAATTCATTATCAATGATAAGAAATATTTAGGTTATTATCCAGAGCAGTAGTGTCGGAAGGTTCATTATCTGAAGTGTTAAACCCATGTTTTTGCAATTGCTTTTGGGCAAAGCGTTAATAGACTGAGGAAAATAAAACCCAGTTTTACCTATGGGATAGATAAAACTGGGTTTTATATAGGCTATGTAATCATAGTTCTAGGCTCCATCAATAACCATTTCACCTTGATTGATTTCGGACAAATAAATAAATAAAAGTTAAAATAAAATAATTTTAACTTCTTTAATTTTTTTTCCTTCAGTCCACTAGCTTATAACTAAAACCAAGATTACTAAATTTACAGGATGTGATATAATGGAAATTATATACTTGAATGAAAACATAAATATATTTTTCTCTCCGTAAAATTTGCATCTACATTAAAAACATTTTGCGCCATGCATTTTTGTAACTTTGGCGAGCCATTAATGATACGCTTATGGTCCGGCAATAGCTAGCCAGTTCTGGTTCGCCAGCTAAGGCCCTTAACAGGATCACATGTGTTTTGCCGGACTTGGCTTGCCAGCTCTGGCCCATTAATATAAATCTGATTGGCTAATGACTTATACTGAAACTTCAAAATCCATCGAAGGTCGGCTATAACTAATGTACAGATAAAGTTAATCTAAAAATAATGATGGGTGTTTTTAAAGGTTTTGTATCTCTTGCCATTAAACTTTGTTCCACAAAGTAACTTAATGATGAAATACAGTTTTTAGTAAACATCTTTGTAGAAAAAGGACACGATAGATTAAAACTTAAAACAACTGGTAAAAACCATATTCAGAAAAGAAACAACCTTTTTTAAATAAGCTAGAGTAAAATAGAAACAAGTAAATACAGTTAAGCTCCATGGCTCCCTAGAATGTGTCCAAAACTTAAAAAAGAACTTAAATATTTCAACGTCAGACACCACCTACGTTAAAAAACATCTTATGCAACATCAAGTCAAAGTTAATTCCCAATAGCAATCCCGGTGTCTGCAAACTCACATGCTCTTGTGGCAGTATATACATTGGCAAAACAAAAAAGAAAATTTTAACGAGATGTTTTAAACATCAAAAAAACTTTTTAAAAGGTAATTTAGTGCAACTGAACTCGGTAGAGAATGTAATCGTATGTTTGATTAGTCAAATCCGAAATTTCTAGCAATAAAATGATTAATTTCAAGTGATTCTCTAATGATAACGATGAACGTATAATTAGAGAATAACTTGAAATTAATTACGCATTAACATGCCAGGAAATAAATCACGCTCATATACTTCTCAACCGTGAAAATAGCGTTAAAATTTCTACAAACAGTTGAAAACCCTTTTTTAAAATAATTATTCAAAAAAATGGACTTATTATTTGCAATATTATTTGCAAATTAAAAATTTACGTTGTTACGTATCATTTATGGCTTCTTTTTAGTGTCTTCTTTGACGTTTTTATGTAATATTTGTAATTTTTTCTTGTATTATATTTTACGTCTGATGACGATCTTTGTAAAAGCAGGTCGAAATATTTCAAAAAAAAATTTTGTTTGTAAGCAGCTGCTGTTTTATGCTTTTTATTTTAAATATACATATATTTTAAGCAAAACGTTTAAATGTTAGACAATGGACTTAACACTAGAAAACTTTTTTTTATTGATGACATAATTTTGTATATATAGACATATAATATTTTCAAACTACTAATAAAATTTTTATTAATTGTTTGAAAATATTATATTTATATTAAATGTTTAAAAAAAGTTTTTTTTCTATTTATTGCCATATATTGCAATATAAATTGAATTTAATACTATTTATTATTAAATTATGTTCAAGAGTTCAAAAAAGTATCCGTAAAACGTTAACAATAATGCTAAAACAATGAACGGTTCGATGAAGAACAATGACGGGTTTTTTAAAGTATCTTATTTTAAAGTTCTGCTAAAGAACTTTTGCAAAGGGTTGTTTAAAGAAACTCTACGGGTGTTCCTCCAACGTCAAGCTGACGAACCTTTGAAGGTTCTTTATTGAACCTTACCTTCAGGTTCTTCCGACGAACCCTTCCGACTAACCCTTCATCCGTAGAGGTTCTCTGAAGAACCATTAGCGTCCACGCGAAGAACCCTTAAAGGTTCTTTGAAGAAACATTTGGCCTAAGACTGTGGCCTTCAGTTTTGACATATGCATCTCAGCATATTGCTGAAATACTTTTTTGCTATGTTTTTAAATGCAAAAGTAAACGGACTTTGTTCCGTAATTAAAGTTTGCAATTAAAACATTAAATCACATAAAGATTATTATTACGTTGTTGCATTCTAAAGTTTACTGCTGCAAGTGGATCCTAAATATATAGTTGAGAACATATTGGTGGAATATCTTGATCTGGCCGAAGATTACCCCCAACAGTAACAATAACAACAACAATAACAATATATTTACCAGTAAATATTATACAAAGGTGTTAAACAAGGTAATACCGACTGAAAGGTTGACTCTCATATAGCCTTGCTAAAACGAGGAGAGCGACCTTGTAAAAATACAAATTCATAAACGACAAGGACAAGAAAATAAACAAGTTTCAAAAAATAAATGCAAATAAAATAAAAAAGACTTCATAAAAACAAACCCATAAAAAAACAAAAAATAGAGTAGAATATATATACATATATAGATAGTGTTATACACTATAACACTAATGGAAAACTATCGTCTCTAATAAAGTAAATTTAAGAAAAACAATTTAAGTTTTTCTTGTAGACTTTTTTTATTTAGTTCACGAAAATGAAAAGTATTTAGCTTACTTTGTAAGAAATTCCAGTCACTAATTGCAGAGTTTTTAAAGAAATGTCTACCATAAAATTTTGTATCAAAAGCTTGAACACACAATCCACCTCTTTGAGACATCTTAGTAGATTGGGTATTAGTATGTATTAATGGAGTAAACCATTCTGTAAATATAGAGGGAACCTATTATTAATGCAACTGTGAAGAAAAAGTCAGTTTTCAATTTTTGTGTGGTTAGAACTGTAGTTCCTTGAATGAATCAATTGTATGGGAGTTATGTGGTAAAATATTAATTATTCGTATAGCTTTTTTCCTAATAACGGAGAGACGATACTTGATAGAAATGCTTTGTCGCCAAAATAAACAACCATAAGTGAAGTGTGAACTAAATAAGGCAAAATATGTAGATTTTAATGTTTTTTTGTCAACAAGATGTCTAAGTTTAGGCAGAATTGCATTGGATCTATTTAATTTTATTGTTTAATGATTAACATCATCCTTCCAAGTTTAAATTTCATCAATCTCTATTCCAAGATAGTTATCACATTTTGTAGGGGAAAGTTTTTTACCGTTTAATTTTATTTTAAATTGATGACAAGGATTTTTTTAACCTTGGTATAAAGATAACCAACTCAGTTTTACTTGTATTTAAAGAAGTTTTGTTAGCCTTTAACCAGTTGCAGAGCTTTTTTAGATCATAGTTGGCATATTTAGTAATTTTATTGATTGACTTATTAAAATACAGCAGATTTATGGCATCAGCGAAGTGTTGGACTCTACAAAATATTATGGCTTTGGATAAACAATAATGAACCCAGCACAGACCTTGAGGCACACCAACATTGACATCACAAATATTAGATTTTGATCCATTAATAGACACAAACTGTTTTCTATTTGTAAGGAAAGATTCAAACCAGGAATTTGAAACTCCTCTTATACCATAGTAAGCAAGTTAAACTAAAGTTAGTGAAACTTGTACATTAGACTTAAGGTTGGTAATATTATCAATACCTTTTCATGTTGCTTTTATATTAAGACTGCTTTTTTTAAAATAGTTGTTGTAGTAATTTTTTTTTACTGTCTTTTATTATTAATTGAAGTGTATTGCGGTACTTTTTGTAATTATTATAACATACAGTTTTATTATCAGAAATTTTTATTGCATATATTTTTTAAAAACTTTATTTTTGTATTTAATAGAGAGTTTTAAATCATTAAAGATCGATGGATTTGTTCTGAATTTTATATTCATTCTAGTTAATTTTTTAAAAGGAGCATTAATATCGAGCAATTTAATTATAGTGTTAATAGTTATGAGAAGCAAGTTGCTACAGTCATTATCACAAGACTCATTGGCTACCTTATCATTAAAATCTTTTTTAAAATCGAGTAGAAATGATACCTCAGTAAATACATCCCAGTTTCTTTCATAAACAGCTGGTTTTTTGTTTGATGATAATTTTAAGATGTCATGAGCAAAAAGAAATTGAGGGAGATGATCATATATTGTGAAATAATCTGCAATAAGGTTATTTTATTTTAGATTTTAAAATATGTTGTCAATTAATGTTTAGATTTAGTAACTATACGAGTAGGATGGACAATATGAGGCAAAAGGTAGTTAGAGGATAGTAAATTTAAGAACTCTTGAGTCGAATGCAAGTCACTTTTAATTAAATCTTTATCAAAATCGCCTAATAGAAATACAGTTTTATTTTCTTTAAAAAGCTTTTCAAGTAATGGTTTTTTAGGGTTTATTAATTCAACAAAAACAGATTCTAATTCCTTTGGTTTGTAAATATGAAAATCTTTTCGAGGTTTATATGCAAACTTATTATTAATGTTTAAAAGAGCACCTCCAGCTTGTGACTCTGTAGGTGTATGTTCATAACAGTAACCATTAGGCAAGATATTTGTAAATGGAACTTTTACTAATTACTAATTAATCAAGTTTCTGTTATTCCAATAATATCAAATTCCAGTTGAGTCGATTTTAATAATTGTTCCCTGTCAGCAATGTGCTTTGAGAGGAAAGCAATGTATAGGTGAATAAGTTTAAAATAATTTTTATCATTAGAAAGATGACTTAAACCACTGATACCAGTGTAGAAGCTATTAAATGCTGAATTTATTTTATGATCAGTTTCACATGAGAGATTAATAAAGGTATCAGTAATAGATTTGAGATTATTTAAAGGGTGACGAACAATTTTTTTCTCATTGCTATTAGAGCCACTAATAACAAAATATTCATTGTTGAATGGAAAAACAGCTCAGACAGTTCCTATACGATGATAAATCTGGCCACATATTTTAAAACATGGAGGCCCATGATTTATTGGTCAAACTACATCTGCTTTAAAAGAAACGAAAGAAAGACATTATAAAGGCATTATAGTTTAGAATATGTTTTAAAAAATTGACATTAGCATTACGATCTACATAACTACATCTAGATAAATCCTGTAAAGTTTGTGTAAATGTTGAAAGTGAAGACAAAGCTACCTTACCATTATTTCAACCTAGAAAACGTGTTTCAACTGGATATTTTTTAGCACCTCAGTGCTGACAAATTTGATTCATTTCTCTTAAATAATTACAAACTGGAAAAACATTATTTCTTGCTATAGAATACATTCGTGCTTGTTCAACAGCTCTATTTACATTTTGGCGACAATTAATTTCGCCTCAATTAAGCCTATTTCGTTCATTCAAGGCGACGATTAACATTATCTTAATCAAGCTTATTTCTTTCATTTTGGCAGTGTGTACCTTTTGTCTTGATTAAGCCTATTTCTTTCATTTTTAAAATGATTAATTTCATCTCGCCTAAATCTAATTCTTTCATTTTGTCTACGATTGTATTTAACAGGCCTTATAGCACTTGCATCATCTTGCAAATACTTAACTTCATCTAGCCTATTATTTATTTCAATGTCATCATTTTTATTAAACATATTTATCAAACCAACACTATCATTTATTTCAATGTTATCATTTTTATTAAACATATTTATCAAACCAACACTAATTCCTTTTTTCACAACTCTAATATAACATAAAAAAAAGTTATTAAATAACTAGAATAGACTCTATAATTTTGAATCTCCACGAACTTTCTTCTCAAATTTACTATATTCTTCTTTAAGTGTTTTAACTTTAACCCAATTAATTTCTTCTCTACAGTCTTTGTTATAAATAGCTATAGCCGACTGATAATACTTATCTTCCATCAAACATTAGTGTTGTTAAGATCTTGTTCTAATTTGTAATTTTGAATTACAATGAATTAAAAAAAAAAAATTTTAATTCATTGTAATTTCTCCAACATACACTGTGGAGAAATTACAATGAATTAAATAAAATCCAGGTTTACTGTTGTAAAATTACTTAATTTATAAAAATTACCAATAAATTAACAATAATATCGAAAGAACTTGTATTAAATGATGTTTTTATATTTTCAACATATATACTCTCATACAAGACGTCAACATTTAAATCGTGTATATATTATATATATATATATATATATATATATATATATATATATATATATATATATATATATATATGTATATATATATATATATATGTATATATATATATATATATATATGTATATATATATGTAAATATATATATGTAAATATATATATATATATATATATATATTTATATATATATATATATATATATATATATATATATATATATAATATATATATGTATATATATATATATGTATATATACATATATATATATATATATATATATATATATATATATATATATATATATATATATATATATATATATATATATATATATATATATATATATATATATATATATATATATATATATATATATATATATATATATATATATATATATATATATATATATATATATATATATATATATATATATATATATATATATATATATATATATATATATATTTCCTTGGTTCATCAACTCGATTTTGATTAATAAGCAACTCTGTAAACATGAGTTTTCTTAATTATCTCAATCTTAATAAATTGTAAACAATTAAACCTAAATAAAAATGCTTGCCATTGATTAATGCTATATTATATATAGAAAAACAAATTTATAATAACACAATTATATCCTAAACTTCCAAGTTATTACATAATTCTTGAAAAGGCAAAAAACATTTTTTTTCTCAAAGAGCAAAAGTATTAACAATACTATAGGTATTATTTTATTTAAATTTTATTTAAAATATATATAAAAATATTAAGAATATAAAAAATAAATTTTATTTAAAACAAATTTTTCAATTAAAAATAAATTAATATAAATTTTATTTTGCAAAATGTTGTCATGGATTTTGCCCTAACTATTAAAAGCATGTGAAAGCCTGACACTACCCATAAATATCTTTTTGCGCCAGACACCATCTAAGATTTTTAATAGTCTATATTTTCATCTTTAACACAAAGCTTTAAGTTTATAAGTACCGTTTGAAAAAAGATTACAACAAATTAATTACTTAGAAAATTTTAAATAGATTTTATAGTAGCTATAGTTTTAAGCTACTAAACATCTATTTAATGTCTACTTAAACATTTTGAGCTCCTACCATTAAACTTTAAGAACTTTAAGAAGCAACTTTAAGAAAGCACTCGGTTAAAAAAAGTCTAGAAATTACTTTAAAACAAAGAAATAGTATATTTTACAAAATACAGAACCGTAACTAATATGGAACAATAGGCGTAACTATGCGCACTAATAATAATAATAATAATAATATCACTGTGCTATTTATGATAAGAAGAAATAACTGAAATATGACCGTATACAGTAGTAATAAAAACAAGAAATTGTATCTGAAAATAAATAAGAGAACAAAACAGCTAACTGCAACATATTAACTTACAACTACATTCTACATGCTAACTCCTTTGGTAACGAAAAATGTAATTATTATGTTTAATTTCAACTGTTTTTGGAAACAAACATGCATTAAAAAGTTAAAGCTTCCTACCTTGCGTTGATTCAGGTCCTTACATGTAACGATAAACTTCAAATCTATATTATTTTAAGAACCAAAAGCAAAAGTTGTTGTACAAAAACTCCGCTATCTGACACTTTACTTCACAAATTGGCAGGAGTTAGCTGTATTGATGAATCGTTTTTTGTAAACCTGGAGTAGGCTGGTGTGTGCGTGGGTGTTTTAACATATTTACAGTTTTATTTAATTTTGGGCCGTTTTGCCTATCGTAGACAATTTGAAAAGCAACAAAATGACATCGAAATTGGTATTTCGACCAAGCATGGAGTTGGCTGGTTTGCGGATTTAGCCGTCGATATGTTGTTGTGTATTGTTTTAACAGGTACATAATGAGCAAAATAGGGAATTATATGTGTGTTATTTTTGATAATAATTCCTCATCGAAGTACTCTTGAACAAACGGCTCGTGAACATGGCAGTGTTTCAGATTTGTAAACAGCACTATGCATAATAATAATCTTACTCTTGGATTTGATGCTGCAAAACAAAAAAATGTCCAAATTAATAGCATTAAGTTAACATCTAAATATAAATGTCAGGTTATTGCTCAAGATCAATTATCAGAAGGAACAGGATATGAATATGAAAGTCATATATGCACTTCAATTTATTATATGGAGTTTGCTTATTCAGATTTTTACCGAAATATCTCTGATAAATGTCATAAAATGGTTATTGAAAATATATCTAACACAGTCAACATACGTCAGATAGAGTTGCAGTCAGCCATCTTATTATAAGCAAGATTTGTGCAACCTGGGGCAAGTATTTTAAAGAGCTTTACTGCTATTTTCACTCACTTGATACAATTGTAATTTTATGTCGCTTAGCGTTACAGTCTTTTGAGAGTGTGTGTTGTCAAGTATTCCAAAATGATTGTATGACAGTTAAAACTGTTTTGACCGTAAAAAAATGAATTTTAAACACATAAAAGGTGATCCAAATGAATATGTAAGTTTTTTAGATCAAAATAATCTACCACGGAATATTATTCCGAAGTATTGTGGAAATACTTTGGAATAATATTGGAAAGTGGAAATGAAGTATTGCTTCATATTCTTTTTCATACTTGTTTTATTTTTATAAACCATTACAGTAAGTTAAAACAATTTCTCACTATTGGAACAATAAAATGTAAAAGTTTGCAAGCAATGATGTTTCTGGTATTCAAGAAGTGAAAAAGGTTTTGATGATAATTTCAAATTGTAAATCTAATTCAGCTGCTCTGTTTTGCTGAAGAACTGATGTTTTAGCAAATCTCTTGCCCTTAATATTTAAAAATAAATATATGCTCTATTGCTAACCACTTAAACTTCATTGATGTTCGGTTTAAAAAAGTGACATCTGCTTGTCTTGATGCTGTGCAAGTTGTCTTGAAGCGACGATATAAAAGATATTACTCTCTTTTTGTAACAGACGCTAAAGTAGGAGACTACGAGTGTAAGACTCTACAATATTAATAGAGAAGAGATATTGGGTATGTTTAGTAATGCCAAATGAAGATGTCCTAATGCCACAATTTGCTACATATCTTGCAAATTAAGATGTAAAAAGATTAAGACTCTAAATTATTTAGACAGTCTAGACCGACTTTCTAGAAAAAAAGTGGTCCGTTTGTGTTGCGCAATATAAAAGAAAGAGAAATTGACTGCAACATGCTGAAATTAGAGCTCAAAAGAGACTTCAAAATACCAAAAAATGCATGAAAAAGAAAAAGTTAGTTTGAGAGAGACCTGCCTAACTTTTATATTAATGACGAATGCATTCAAACACCAAGCAATTTGATGATTTGGAAGATGTTATATTCAACAAAATTGCCGGAAGGTAGCTCTGTCACAAATGGTGCCATGTTGACTCATCTAAATCTGTGATGTATGACGGCAGAGTGAAAAAATCAAGTTGAAGACAAAAAGATATAGTTTAGAGTATATTAACTAGGAAAAAATGTTAGTGAAAGTTAATAAATTTTATTTTATAAAACCTTATTTAAACAATAAATAAATGTTCAAATACACCATGGTACTTGCTTACAATGTTTATGCTTCACTTGATAGTTTTTATGCCATGGTAAATTATAGGTATGGACATTTATAGCGTTTGGTTTAGACTGCTCTAATTGGTTTTTTTTGTGTCATCAAATTTTGACTTGAATTTTTTAAAATTTTACATGTCATGGAATGTTTACATAATACCTTGGTAATAATGGCATAATAAACCTTGGTAACCTCATACCTTTAAAATATTGGCATAATTAACATTGTTAGTGACTATGGTATAGGCCTCAAGGGTAATTTTATGCATATTTATGAGATTTACCTTAAATTAAATTAACTATTTATATAAAATCGAAGAATGCTCAATATACATAATTGCTTGCAAGTATAAAGGTGTTTCTAACAATACAAATCACACTAGTGCACTTTATTTTTCCCTTTTTTTTTAGTTTGTAAGGATGGCTTGGTTTCTTTTTTTGACATACAGTTAGCATCAGCAAATGTAGACATGCACTTTTTTTTGATAAACTCTGGCTAACCTTCACTTGGTGTATATTGTTAAAAATGATTACTATGTAGTTTTGTTAATAATGGAGTTTTAGTATTTTAATCATTTATTAAAGTTAAATTTGTTTCATCCTCCGGCTGTCGTGGTTGTTTAAACTAATACAAGCAAATCATTAATATCTTGTTTGAGTTTTTTAGTAATGGCTTGGTATTCTGGTTTTCAGTTGTTTGTTTTTTTCTTTTCCATTTAGTTCTACCTCAAAAAGCACAATTAAATCATTTTTTTAAATGGTGTTTTTTATCATTTTGTTTAAATTTAAACTAGGTCTTTGCATGTTACTTTTTTTAATTAAATAACGCATATTTAATAAATATAATCTTTTATTAAGTGGTAAAATAACTACTTATAGCCAAGTTTTTTTTTTTTTTTTTTTTGGCATTGTTATTTCCTTATTAAAACAGTTTCAGATGAGTTGTGTCAACAACATGCCTTCTCAAGTTAAAAAATGACTGCGTTCGGCGGAGGGTTAAATTTTTAAAAAAAGACCATTCTTTATTTTTTGTTGGTATTTTTACTAGAACGCAAAATTTATACACTATAATACATACACCAGGCGCGAATGCAGCATTTTTTTGATTTTTGAGATACCTATCTTTCAGACATGAAACTTCAAAAGTTTATACGCTTATACATATTAAACATATTATAATAGGGATGCTTTGCAAAAAATTACGATGATTGGAGCCTGGGAACAAAAAAACCCTAAGTTTTTAGCTATATCTTCCCCAAGCGTGAGAGCAATAAGTTGATAAATTGTTTTTTTTACTATTCTTAACAAAGTTTATATTCATCGATAAACTTTAAAACTCACACAATAATCTCTTAGCATTCAACAGTTTTGGCATTATAAAATTTGCAGCCCCGTCAAATAAAGGAGGGTAAAAACTTTTTATGATCATAGCTTTTG
>NC_061168.1:41042338-41049838 GCF_022113875.1 Hydra vulgaris
TTGCGGTCAAAAAATTCATTGTTTCAAGCAGATTTTTGACGCATGCCTTTTTTTCTACAAAGCCATGTTTACAATTTGAAAGAAGGCTGTTCTATTTTAAATGCATCCTGATCGCTTTTTTGACAAATCCTCGATTATTTTACATGGGATTGAGGTAAGGGAGACTGGTCTGTAGTTTGCTGGATCGATTCGAGAGCCTTTTTTGAACAAAGGCGTTACATTTGCTTTAGACCACGAGCTTGAAATTTCATCATTGTCAAATGACTTTTGAAAGATAAGAGTAAGTGGAGTAGTCATGTAAGTAGAACACGAGCGTAGGACATAAGAACTGACGCTGTCTACACCAACCGATTTGAATGGATCAAGAGATGAGAGCTCCAGGAGAGTAGCCTGAGAGTCAAATGTTATGCTGTTGATGATTGAGTTGGTTCGAAATGTTATGCTGTTGATGATTGAGTTGGTTCGAAAAGAAAGGAAGATTGTCATCAGATAGCTCTTTGCTGCAAAACTGATTTAAATTGATTGTTAAGTGAGTTGGCTATTGTAACTTTGTCAGAGTTAATAATCTCACTGAAACTGGTAACCCGCATATATATATATATATATATATATATATATATATATATATATATATATATATATATATATATATATTATATATATATATATATTTACAATTACTGTTACATTTACTGTAATTACTGAAAGGATTACTGCTACATTGGAATAAAAAAAACACTAATAGTTAAAATTTAGAGATATATTAATATTAGTTTAGTTTCAAAGTTTTAAAATAAAGAACAAAAAAAAAAGTAAATTGGCTTACGCAAAGGCTTGAGTACTTCGAGGTCCGAATAAAAATAAATTTAAATAAATCTGAACAATGCCAGTTGCTTAAATTGATAAACAATTATAAAGTTATATTAAAACAGCTATTATATTCATTAAAACAATATTATACCTCATGTAACTAACGGCCTAAAAACCTTTCAAATATTCTTTATCGTCATTATCAGCTATTTATTAGAAAATAGTTTTCAATTTTTGAAATGTTAACAGTGCAGAAAAAAAACGGTTTAGTAAACAAAGAACATTTCAAGCAAAACTGATTCCCTGTAATAAAACATTGCTATTAAAAAAAATACAAGCACAATTCTGCTCAGCAGCATCTGAAGCAGAAAATAGCAACATTTTCAATATTTGTAAACAATTTTCAACTAAAAAATTTAACAAATTGGAATTAAATACAACCAAATCAAAAACATTTGGAATTAAAAATAACCTGAAATATAATCAGAATAAAATCAGACTTTTTACATTGTTTTACCAATTTACCAGGTTCTAGCCTAATAATAGCCAAACATTAACCCCAGTCACTTACTAATCTTCACAATTTTTTATAGCTGGTATAATAATTCTTTCTAACTTACTGTTTTGACCAATTATCTGTTGAGAGAGATCATGAATGTTTTGATAAGAGCACTAAAAAGACAAATGAAAAAGGAAAAGACAAAAGAAAAAAAAATAAGTGCTGCTAAATAGGGTTTTACTGACCTAGAAAAAGCCAAGGAAAGTTTTTTATCTGGTGGGTTTTAAATTGGTATTATTTTTTTTTGTACTTAAGTTTTTAAATTGCCTTTTTTTTGCAAAATATATGCAAAAAATATTTTTTTCAATAAATATGGTTTTCATGCAATGTTAAGGTGGTGGTAGCAGAAAAAAGGCACTTTTTTAAAAAAATAATAAAAATAATTATAAATTTTTTATTTCAACACTAGAAGCCTCAAGGTGGATCAATTGATCCAAACACAACTCTGACACTTTACTGATTTGTTATTATTTACGGAAAAACTACATAAAAAACACATTCAGAGATGCGGTTATAAATATTTGTACCTAAAAACCCTGTGGAACAATTGAGCCCATAAGAGTAAAAGTGGACCAAGTTCATATTTCTATATTGTTAGAAATAAGCGTTCTTAGTGTTTGCATATATTATAAATCAGCCATATGTAATATTATTGATGTCTAGTATCATTTTAAATCTTTTTTCTTAGACAACAAGATATGTGAAATGCCCAAATAAATTTTTGAATAATTATTAATAATATAATAATAGTTATGGACTTGGTCTATTTTTTCTCTAAACATAATCATCAATTCGCTAAATCATTTTAGTGTAAAATCATGAACAAATTTCATATTATTCGTTTACAATAGCAATTCAAATTAAGACAAGTAGTACAAATTCATACTATGTTGTAAAAAAACACAATTACTATTTACTAATTATCGGCAAAAATAGTCCTCATTATTACAAACAGTACAATAAAAATCACACGAATTTACTGATCACAATCGCCGCTGTCATCGAGCAGTTCATCTTCAGGTACATCCTTGTTGTGACCGCTGTGTTCCAAATTTTAATAGAAGTCATGATAGATGGGAGAAATATACTTTGACAGTTTCATTAGATCTGAGTATTTTTCTTTGCTCAGTTTTGTTGCTCCACAGTACAGTGGAGCCAAACTCACTTCACTAAGATTTGTTTGACGTCCGCGTTTCGCTAGCGAAATGAAACTGAATGATGCGTCATCATCTAAGGGGTATTTAAAGAACAGTTTGTATGGCTCGTTCTTTCCAAGTTGCAGCCATTGCAAATCCAGCCAGTTGACCTTCTGATCACTCTCATCCACTTTCCAATTTGTAATTAATTTCAATAAGGGCTCCACACTCTTGAAATTATCAGTGCTTAAGCTTGCAACACTGATGCGCTTCTTCATAGAGCAGTTCTCGATCAATTTGTACCACTGTTCTGGCACGAAGATCTCTGTGGATTTTGGTTTTGCTCTCTCAATTATTCCAAAAACTGCATCGTTAGGCAAATAAGAATGCCCAGAGACCATAAACTTATGATTCACCAGTTCAATACTCGTCGTCTGCGTCAAATGGATCCATAACAGTGCAATTTTTATATTTCGATTTTGGCCGTCGCACGAGTCGCTGAATGCTGTAATAGACGTAATATCCCTATTTGCCAGATTTTGACAATATGCCAATAAGCATGAACCGATCTCACCTGCACCTCGTGAGGCTGTTCCCTCATGCCATACATTCATCACTGCATTGTCATTTTTAAGGTCATGAATGCCTAGATTATACACTGATAATTGCTGGCAATAATAAACTTCATTGGTTGTAAGGCAAGGCAATGACATGACCTTTTGGAGGTCAAAACAAAAAGATGCATGTTTATCGTCTTCATTTTCCTTTTCAAGTTTTAACGATTGACGTGCCTTCTCTGCTTTGCGCAAATGAATCTCATGCGCTGCTTTTAGTTGAGATTTTTTGTGTTCAGTTTTTTCTATTTCAATGTCTGTTTTAAAAATGTCACATTTTTTGCACGTATCTTTTAGTGGCTGATGGAACGTCAAGTTAAATTCATGATTAAAAATGTCCCGAAATTTCCACTCTTTTTGGGGTTCGACTGAATCCTGTATGCATTTTTCTCTATACATGTCGTACATAGTAGATACCGTCAAATGAGCAGGTAGAAAGCAGCGAGATGCACTGTGACTTCTAGTATAGTGACTTTCGTATGTGGGAAACATGCGAATATGATTTTTAATGCGAGTGATGTGTTCCTCGTGAATGCGTTGTGTCTTGTGATCATATTTTCCTCGTCCATCTTTGCCTGACACACCACCATTCTCCCGTTGGTTGATTAACGCACGATTTAGTCGACCACTGCTAATGTCAAATATCGCCAAGAAGTATGGTTTGCAAGCAGTAACGGGCTTATTATCTGCAAATACAGAGTATACTCGTGCAAAATCCTTTGCATGTTTTTTTTCATTTTTCGTAATTTTGTTTTTTCTTACTCTTGGTCGTCTACGTTCTACTGTTGATTGTTTCACGCTGCCAGCAAGAAACAGATTTTGTGCATCAAAATCTCCCAATTTCCAGAAAATTTCAAACAGAGTTTTAGTCTGCTCTAAAGTCAAATCTTCAGCACATTTTTTTTTGCAACTGTGATTTATTAAATAATGTTCGTTTAATATTTTAGCTTTTTGTAACGTTCCGCCATGTTTTACATATTCGCTACCTGTATTTCGTAAGCGCTTAATCACATTTTTCTTCCAGTTCGTTACACAACGTTTTCGAGGGCGTTGATCGGTTACAATCCGAGATTCAGTTGTTACAATCGGAGATTCAACTGCTACAACCGGTGAATTATCGGCTACAATCGGAGATTCAGCTGCTAATGTAGAACGTTCTGTCTGTATATCTGCTGCTAAGTTAGGATCTGCAATTGTTGTATCTGTAGCTAAAGATCTCTGAACCTTCTTGCACTTTATCAATGCCAGTGACACCATGTGTGCGGCTCGTGAATGCATGTTTACTATTCTACAATAAATATTTTTTAAATACTACATACATTCAGAATATTATTAGAAAGAATAATGTACATGTACACAACATGCATGCAAGTGCTCCCCTAGCTAGATGTTATTCAAGCCACAAAATTGACCTTTCTAAAGAGACTGTAACTTTGGTAGTGACAGACCATTATATCTACTGTCTAACAAATCAATATTTATATTCCTGCTGAAAGCAATTGAACAAATCTTATATTATCGCTCACCAAACTGTTTCAGTTTTGTCACTTTATAAAGTGTGAAAGGGCTGTATACTTCACTATATCTATATAAAACCATAATCAGATATTCATTTAAAGCATCTTACCTGTACAAATGTTATTACCTGTACAAATGTTCTAATATAATAATAATAATTCTAAGAAAATTTGTAGTTTATGTGGTCTTGAATCTTGATTTCTTACATTAATGCACTATCAATGGACTTGGTCCACTATTACTCTCTATACCTGGTGATTTATTGTTAGAGTAAAAATGTGCTGCCCTCTGTTAAATAAGAAATAAATGTGTTATGGACTTAGTCCATTTTTGCTCTAAAAATATAGCAAATTTTTAGCAGTTTTACATACATAAGGGTCATTTGAAAAAAATTGGACTTGGTCCACTTTTACTCTCATAGGCTCAATTGATCCACCTTATAGAGAATATGCATATACATAACAAGTTGGTCAGAGCCGCCAAGAGCCGTCACGCCGCCTGGGACAGCAATCCTGATTGGCGCCCTTATAAAAATTTCCTTATTTGTATGAAGGACCTTTTTTTTATTTGGCGGCCCTTAGATATCTGCCGCCCAGGACAAGCTGTCCCTTGCTACCCTCCCCGTCTCGGCAGCACTGCTGTTGATGTCACATTACTTAGCAGTCTTTCTTAATCTGACAACTCAAACAGGTTGATAATTGTGTATTACTGTTGGTAGCTAGGGTGGTATCACTGTTAGCACCAACTAGGGAGTAAGATTTGTTTCTCTTAACTGTTTAGGTAAAATGTAAAGCAACTTTTATCTCGAAATTTTTTGTGTGACTTTTAAAAAAATGATCTAAGCATTTACATCGGTCAGGTCCAAAATTAAAGAAAACAGCTAACGGCCAGCGTCTGCACCCAGATTATGTTGACATTTGTCCTCACATTGAATCTAACATATCAATTCCATTTATTTGCATTGTAATAAAGTAATGCCTCTAGTTTTTTCTTCCCAACACTTTACTTAGTCGCCCCTTTATGAGTTGTTGATAATAAAATAACAGTTTTCTTCTTCTTTGCATGGTAGACAATCAAGTTTAATGGTCTATTTTTGTTGAAAGTTGTATCGTAAAGTGGAAGTAAATCAAATACTGGAACTTCTTTTTTATTATGCTTAACTGTTCCAAAATGTGACATTTTCTTTTGCAAATGTTTTGTTGCCATATCGACACTTGTAAAAAAGTTATTTGTTGTAACATTATACTAGCGACCTAAATAAGGTTGCATTAATGACATGATCACTTAAGTACCCAAATTTTCTACAGGGTTTTCACCTTTACTTTGATACGGTTTGATATTGAGACATAATTTGGTCTTTAGGTCAGTTAAAATCCAGAATTTGATTCCGAACTTATCCTGTTTATTAAGCATATACTGTGTAAAGAGACACTGAGCTTTAGTTGCGAACAACGTTTTTGACAATCTTGTCAGCACCCATGACATAAGAGCAAATTTATCAGCTCTCTCCGTTCTGAACGTATATCGAATCTAATGTTTTTCATAATGTCTTCAAATCGAAAACGCTACATAATCTATATAAAAGCATCTACTTTGAGTAAAACACGACGTAATTTGAGCATAAAACCTATGTATATATATGTAAGGTAAAAGATATTCATATTTTTTATATAATTCACATCAAAATTAACAGTATTAACTGTTAGTTTCATACATTTAAACAAAAAAAAAAGTCTTAATGCATATAAAAATAAAGTTGGATAAAGAAAAATAAACTGATCAACGTTGGGGCTTTTAGGTATATAAAAAATCTGGGGCTAGTGTTAATGGTATATAGTATTAAAAAAAAAAACACTAATTGCATAAAAATTTAATGATAACGTCAATAATTGTACACGTCATCCCCTGCTACCACTCGGTGTAGTTAAGGCGATTTACAAAATATTCGAATACTTTTATTATGGAATTAGCATGATTTTGTCAGGATATTATGTCCAAACAAAATCTTTAAATGCTATAATTTTTTTCGCTCAAGGTTTTTATAATATTTAAAGAAACTTTTCTTTTTTATATATAATTTTTAAAACCTTTTTACTACCCGTAATAGTGTATCTAAAGAACACTGATTTGGAGTCTTTAGATCAATTCCGCTCATCGGCATTAATATAAATTTAGTTAAAAAAAAATTAAAAAAGTTTCTTAATTTACTACTGAACTAGTTCTAATCGGTTCTGACGTATATTAACTATATATAGTTGTCAAAACTAAATATTTCTATCAATTTTCACAAAAAAAACTGGAATTCCGACCAAGAAAGAGCTTATAATTATGGAAAATTGCCAATAAACAGTCAGAACAAATTATATTGTTAAACTACCCAGATAACACATAGGCATCGGACTGACATCGGCGCGACGTCCGCATTTGATCGTCTAAAGATGTAATTTTTACATACTTTTGATGAGCGGCTGCTTATCGGCACGACGTAAATAAAAACGTAAAAATAACATCGGCACGACATCAAAAATGACATCGGGACGACGTCAAAAAGGCATCAGCGCGACGTTCGCATTCGATCGTCTAAAGATGTAATTTTTACATCTTTTTGATGAGCGGCTGATCATCGGCAGGACGTAAATAAAAACATAAAAATGACATCGGTACGATGTCAAAAAGGCATCGGCGCGACATCCGCATCCAATCGGCTAAAGATGTAATTTTTACATCTTTTTGATGAGATTTTTGATGAATAGCAAAACTTATTTGGCTATTCCTTAATATTTTCGATAAAATACAAAACGAAATAATAAAATTAATAAGTTTTCAGTAACATTTTTATTTTAATGTTAACAAGATGGACTCG
>NC_061168.1:41054838-41229838 GCF_022113875.1 Hydra vulgaris
GAACTTTTTTTTCACACTTAGATTTTGCAAGATTTGCGCATATAAAATTTTCATCATAATCCGAATCCGATAAACAAAGAGAAATCGATTTTGCGACAACATATGCTATAACTACTTCTTTGCAAATAAACCATGCCATAAAAACCAAGCGTAAATACTTTGAATATTTTGTTGGCTCCTTAAAAAATATGTAGTTGTTATCCAGTTGATCATCATTACATATAATATGCTTGAAGTCATCATATCTTAAACAAGCAATTGCACATAATACTACTGTTATGACTCCACATATATCTCCACATGTTTGTAAAAGATAGTTTCTTTTGCACAAAGAACTGCACAGCTTACCTACATACTTTTGAGTAACTAGATCATGGCAATATATCATATCGAAAGTTTTATTATTGTGATATGACTTTTTAATTAACAGATCAACTTTTAACAAAAAATCTTCTGGAGCTATCCAACCTAATGAATATTCGTAGTAAAAATTACACTCTGTATTATTATAGACTGCAAATGACAAATGACAACCTGGATTGATACTAGTGCCAGTAAAGGTTTTCTCATTATTTTTGCCAATATTAACAATAAAGATTAGTTTTTCAGGAACAGTAGTTATGCGTGAAATAAAATGTTCAATATTTCCAACAAAATTAAAGTAAATTACTAAGAAATCATTTTAAAATGGATTTAAAATGCTGCAAATTAGAAGCATATGATCAGATGATAGCCTTCTGGAACAACAGAGTTCAGCTAACGTATTTTGTGTCATACTATAACCTGAAATTTCTCTGTTTGCTGGTTTACCGAATAATACATCTTTAAATTTATCAATTAAATATTAGGTAGGATATGTATTAATGGATTTTCGTAACAACTTTGAAGAATTAAACCACAATATTTCTTGTTCAACGGCTAATTTGATTTCTTGAATTCTATGAAGGGTAATCATATGTTGTAAACTTTCATAGGTAAAAATTCCTAACTTACATTCTACAAACTGGAACCCAAATGCAATTTTTTTGCGTAGTAATAGTTCATTAGACCATTTGATTAATTGATTTTTTAAAGAAACCTTGTTCAAAGAAAAGTATTAAAAATATGTGTATATACATATACATCTATATATATATATATATATATATATATATATATATATATATATATATATATATATATATATATATATATATATATATATATATATATATATATATATATATATATATATATATATATATATATATATATATATATATATATATATATATATATATTTATATATATATATATATATATATATTTATATATATATATATATATATATATATATATATATATATATATATATATATATATATATATATATATATATATACATGCGTTATTTATACATATACATGCGTTAGTTGCTGTTTGTTTAATATGTCTCTAGTTTTATATATAATGCTAATAGATTTTGCAACTTTTGAGGAGGTACTGTCAATATGATTTTTCCAAGATAGAATTTCATCAATATACACTCTTAAAAAGTCAGGCATCAGAGTTGGCAATCTTATTTTTTTTGAGCGTGGATGGAAAAGTGTTCATTTAGTTTTATCGATGTTTAGAAATGTTTGTCATGTTATTGAAAAGTATATTTGTATTTTCATAAGATGAAAACAAGTTTGTGTCATCAGAAAAGATTACTGATATTAAGTTTGAGGTTTTATTAAGATCATTAATATATATTTAAAAAAGAAGTGGTCCAAGTTTGGATCTTTGCGGACCACATGTAGTATTCATTGCGGAACACCACATGTAGTATTCATTGCGGACCACCACATGTAGTATTCATTGCGGACCACATGTTGTATTCATTAAAATCTGAGAGTCAGAGTTTTTATTGTAAACATATTGGTTGTGATTAGTTAAATAAACTAGTTTATTGTTTTATCTATTATACCATAAGATACTAGTTTATTTAACAAGTGTCAAAAGCCTTGGACAGGTCTATAAAGACTCCTAATGTAAACATTTACAAAAGTAGACACTGTTCATCGTCCAAGCATTAAAAACTTAAATTTTTTTAAATTTTATTAATTAGACATTTTTGGTTATTATACTTTTTTTATTATTAAAATTGATCATTTCTTTAAAAAGTTATACAACTTCTAATTTTGTCCAGATTTTTAGCTATCACATGTTAAAACTTTATTAATGAGGTTTAAGTTGTAAGCTTTAAAAGCTTATGCTTTAAAAGCTTACAACTTAATTCGTCATGCTTTATTAATAATTAAAAGGATATAAGCACATATTATGCTGACGATAAGACTCTAAGTTTTCTAAGATAACCTTTAGAGAAAATTTATTTTTTGATTGTAAAACAAATCACTAAACGCCATTTAATGTAAACGATATTGAATAGTTTAACTTTAATTATATGATCGTAAATACCAAAATACCAAACTACTCATAAAAGTTAAAATCATTATCAATTAAAAGTTAAATAGATCAAAACGTTAAATCTACCGATTTTTAATAATTAGTAAAAATAAAGTTTTTGCTTTGAATAAAATTAGGCTGCTAAAAGTGACCATTTGCAAGGATTTAGAGTTTGGTTATTACATTAAAGCTCTATGCGAAAAAGTTAATACTAAGTACTTTGCTTTTTCTCAAATAAGGAAACCTTATAAACAAGCTATTTTATTATTTAACAAATATATAACCTCTAAGTTTCAATACTGTGCTTTGATTTGGATGTGTTGCCAAAAATACACACGTTCGTTTACAAGCGTTAAGTTTAGGTGCGCATGTGCCAGAAGTTTATAGAAAATCAGAGTTTTTAAAATGGCTGCGGCTCTTAGCTACATAATCTTTTTTATATAGCAACTGTTATTTTTAGTTTATTTTTGTAAAAATTAATGTTGTAACCATATTACTGATCTAAATCAATAAACAAATGCTTTTTTTGTATTAGTAAATAAATAAATACGCTAACCAATTATTTTAAAAGCTTTAATTTGTATTTTAGTTTGTTTATTTTTTTAAATAAATTTTGAGAATTACTAACTGTACAAATTTAAAAAAAAAATTTCTTTATTATTATTATTACTTTCGTTTAGCTTGTAAAAATGTATTTTAACTCGTTTAGCTTGAAGAGCTTAGCTTTTTCTTGAATTTTGTTCTGGTGCAATTTATTAGTTATGTTATAAAATTAGGGAAAGAAAAATGTAATATATATATATATATATATATATATATATATATATATATATATATATATATATATATATATATATATATATATATATATATATATATATATATATATATATATATATATATATATATGTATATATATATATATATATATATATATATATATATATATATATATATATATATATATATATATATTATGTTTGTTTATTCTACAAATAGAGTGCTCAATGTTCTTAAAGAACAGAGCAATAATAAGTTAGGAAAAACACTTATCTAATTTTTATTTTCTTCTACAGCTTGTTTCTCTATCAGTAGAATTGTCAGGAAGCCTGACAATCCCACTGATAGCAAAACAAGCTGTAGAAGAAAATAAAAATTAGATAAAATGTATATATATATATATATATATATATATATATATATTCATATATATATATATATATATATATATATATATATATATATATATATATATATATATATATTAGGTTGACCGGAAAGTAATGTCGTATTTTTACGTCAAATTAAAACAAATAATTTTTTTATATTTATTTTTAATCAATGATATAATCACCCTCATTTTCCACAACATTTTTCCATCTAGCGGGCAAATTTTCTATACCAGATTGAAAAAAATGTATTGGTTTGTCATCAAAATATCTGGAGATGCCATTTTTTAAGCAGTACAAAGTTTGAAATTTTCTGTCACTTAGAAAGTGCTGTAAGGATCGGAACAAATGAAAATCTGAAGGGGCGATATCAGGTTAATATGGAGGGTGGGGCAGCACCTCCCATCCCAATTCATTAATTTTTTCTAGCGTCCGTCGTGCACAGTGCGGACTTGCATTGTCATGTTGAAGAATGACACCTTTTCTGTTGACGATAGCCGGGTAATTCTCAACTAGAGTTTGGTTCACTCGATCCAATTGTTGACAATAAAGGTCCGCATTAACAGTTTGTCCAGGAATAAGCACTTTAAAGTGGACGATTCCGCGGATGCTCCACCAAACACACAGGAGCGCCTTCTTGGGGGTGTAATCCCGGCTTTGCAGTACTGCGTGCTGGTTCATTTGGGGAGAGCCACTGCCTTTTGCGTTTTGGATTATCGTATAGGACCCATTTTTCATCTCCAGTGACCAAACGATCAAGAAACGGTTCTGCATGGTGCTGTTGAATCAATGCATTGCACGTGTTTGATCTGTTGGCTTTGTTTTGCACTGACAAGTTATGGGGGACCCAAACACCTGCTCTGCTGATTTTTCCTATCTGGTGTAAATGTTCTTGGATGGTCGACCAAGGTTGGTTAAGGGTGTTCGACAATTCTTCAATGGTTTGGCATGGATTTGCATCAACTTCTGCCCTTAGAACGTTGTTGTCTAATGACATTGGTCTTCCTGGTCGATGGGCGTCAGAAAGATCAAAATTCCCAGATCTAAACTTGGAAAACCATCTTTGGCATTTGCGAACATCTAATGAACCTGGGTAAACATCACTAATGTTCTTAGTCACAACTGTAGCGTTATTACCCTTGCGAAATTCAAAAAGCGTACAATGACGAACATGCACTTCCTGTATTTCGTATGCCATTTCACTCCAATTCGCAAAGAAAACTATTTAATTTTAAATAATTTAGAAGTAAACAAGTCACACTAATATAAAAATAACCTGTGCACGTGTTCGAGATACACAATAAACTGGCCAACGATTATCTAATGTCAACATGCGCAAAAACGACATTACTTTCCGGTCAACCTAATATTTTATGAATTAAAAAAAGCAAACGAGACGAACATTTTTTAAAAACGCATTAATATACATAGTTTACATGAAATTTAAGTTAATTTTATTGTTTCATAATAAACTAAAAATTATTCAAGTTAAAATGTTACTCGGTTTTTTTACATATACTAAATCTAAAATACATCTTTTTTTTATATGTACTATTTTTAAAAGACTATATATCTGTCGTCATATTAGTTGTTTCAATATTTTAACCCTATAATGTTGGAAATATTGGAACAACTATTATGACGAAAACTATTGTCTTGTAAAAAATACTTAAATATGGTTCGGTTTACTAATTTAGATAGAATTGCATTAGTAGCTGGTAATGTACAGTTAGACAATGCTTATTGATATTTGTTAGTATTATATATGATTTTATATAATGATAAAGTGTGGGTTAATTTAATAGCTGACTTTGTTAATTTAATTAAGCTGACATTTTTTTCCTAGATAATTTTATAAAACACTTCAAGAAAACAATTTGATCATTAAAAGCGCAGTATCATGTTCTTACTTAACAGAAGCTGAAACTGGATTTTACATTTTTTTAAAGTTTAAAAATTTTAAGATTTAAAACCTATGGTTGTATAAAGTAGGCAAACTCTATGCATAAATGGTATATGCTAATAATCTAGAGATTGATTATATTGATGAATTTCAGAAATTTTATTGATAATTAAATCAAAAGTTCAATCAGTATGATACAACTTTTTATGTTATGTAATACTGAGAGATAAATAAATAAAATTTATCAATGATTTTGTTGTTGTTGTTAAAAGTATAATTAACAGATTTTATAAAAACTTATTTCCCTCCCATGGGATACAAAGCTCCACAATCTAGCAATCCTGGCCTTTGAGCCAATATACAGATTCAAACATGTTTACTTTAAATTTAGAGATTTTACTAGTGTATATTATAATACATTAAAATTATACTTCCAAATATTTGTTTAGCTCTTTAATTGAACTATTAATGTTATACAAATGATGAGGTTAACTTTTGTGCATGTCTTTTTTCATGTCCATTAAAACCTGTCCTAAATATAAAAAATGTTGAACTAACAAAAACTTTTGATCTTGTTTGTTTTTAATGTTTTAAAATTAAACCTGGATAATTGATTTTTGTAGTTATAAAGCTGCTCAAGTAATGTGGCACTTTTTTTGCTTTTTTTTTTTTTTTGATATCTCCCTCCCCAAAACGGTTTTGTGGTATATTTGTAACCCCCCCCCTCCTTTCCATCACCCAGCCTCCTATTTCTTATGTGACGTGACATTTGTAAACAAAATGTATATGAGTTTTTGCTCAAAGTTTACTAATTAATAAGGAATTAATTTGAATTAAAATTCAATATCAATTTTTATCACAACGGAATAAGATCACACAAAAGAATAGCTATTTGTATAGCCCTAAACGTTACACATTATGAAAGCCCTAACAATGAGTACGCTAAGGGCGGATACAAAGGGTTAAGAAGTTAAACTTCCTAAGTACCTAAAAAAACGTTGAATGTCATAAAATTAACATGCAATAGGAAACGGGGGTGCAAAAACAGTGGTTTTGCTGCGTTTATATATTATGGATACCCATAAGAAGAAGTTGTATTAGTGGCGGATTTAGTATAGTACTCCTTAGTGTCTTGGCGAACAAGTAAGAAACGTATAATCTTATACCTCCCTAAAAATACCAACGTTTTTAACCTACCAACCCACCATTTTATAATATTTTTTTAAATTTAGTGTCTCTAAACTTTTATAATTGACCTACTGTCCTGCCCCCTATCTCATATTTGTACATTTGCAGACCCCTCTTCCTCTCCGAGCGTTCGTATTTTTTGGACGATTCCTTAACTACTTTCTAAGTGCTACGAAATAAAAAATTTAAAATGTTCAAAATAAGAAAGTTTTCAATTAAATAAGATTTCAAAGTTCTTTCGCCAGGGTTTTTAATAACTGGTGTAAGATTTACAACCCTAAAATTAAAGACGCATGATATATATATATATATATATATATACATATATATATAGTATATATGTATATATATATATACATATATATATAGTATACATGTATATATATATATATATATATATATATATATATATATATATATATATATATATATATATATATATATATATACATACTTAAAATCTCACTCAATGCTAAAGAAAACCCAAATAGTAGTATATAAAACGAAAAACCAAAAATTATTAGGCAATTAAATTTTTATATTATTAGAGAGATATTAACTTCTTCAAAGTTAGTAAGGTATCTTGGAATTATGCTAAATGAAAATCTTTTTTTTTAATACTACCACTCTTATTTGTAGTCAAAATTGAGTCGATCTATTGATATATTGGCTAAAGTAAGGCACTTTGTCAACTTAAAATCTAACTATTATTTATCACGCCATATTTGGATCTCACATACAATATGTTTGCTAGATCCGGGCATAAACTAAAAATCAATCCTTAAAAATTATTTACTTGCTACAAAATAAAGCTATTAAAACTTCATGAAAACATCAAATTTATGAATTGTACCTTTGTATAAAATTATTTGCATGGAAGACTCCCAATTGCTTTCCCTTCTTTCTTCTTTCAAACCAGTTCCAAACACTCCTATCTCCTTTCATCCTCATCATGCAAAAATATATTTGTTGAACACAGTCGAACAATAATATATGGCAAAAGTTCTATATAGTATTAATGCACCAATTAGTAGAATAATCTCCCCCACTCCATAAAAACTGAAAACCCTAGTTCAAGATCTGCCTTTTTAAGTAAATTTAAACAAAGCTATCTGGACAGCTATGCATAAAACAAATGAGTGCTACTACCATAGTTACCATACTCAATGTTAAATATTTAACATAAACTAAATATTTAATATAAACACCAATAAATATAATAATAAATACTAAACAAAAGTATTCATTAAATCTAGTAAAAGATTTAATAAATATTTCTATTTAGTATTTATTATTATTTTTATTGGTGTTTATATTAAATATTTATTTACTATTAGTTGTTGTTTTTTTTCCTTCATTCCATTATCTTCAACTCTTATCTAATACTTTTTCTCTTTACTCAATAATACTTCTTATTCTTCTATTATTATTCATACTATAAACCTTTATTATTTATTATTTCGTTATTTTAATTAGTTACTATTATTTTTATTATTATCTATATTCAGTATTATTACGTACTTACTTTTATTAGTTTCAGTATTATTATTATATATAAAAAATAAATAAATTTAACTTTTGTTATTGGTTGTTGTGTTAGTCTGTTATACTATTATTATTATTATTAGTAGTAGTAGTAGTAGTAGTAGTAGTAGTAGTAGTAGTAGTAGTAGTAGTTTTGTTTTGTTTTTCTGTTTTTTTTTTTGTTTTTTTAAGATATGTTTTGTTTTCTAAGATCTCTGCTTTGAATTAGTCTTATACTATTTGCATTTTCTCACAAAAATATTATTGTGATATTTATTCTCTATTGTAAACAGTATCTATTTATGTGAAAAATATATTCATTGATTGAAAACCTTTATGCTTCAATTATTTTCACTAATTTATTTGTAGATTTAAATTGGACTTATATTTATTTTAATTGTTTCTTTCTACCTAATTTTTGCTTTATTTTTGCCCCAATTAAAATTAAATTTCTTTCAAGCTAAACTTTAAATATAGCCTTGAAACTTCATACTGTTGAGAACTATAATTCATAGGGCTTGATTTATTTAGACACACCTTGAACCACTGTGAACAGGGAAATGTCCCATTTTAAACATAACCAGTCTATTTTCAGTATAAATATTCAGGTAGAATTTTATATATTTCCATTAAAAAAGCATATGAAAAAGAATTGTCATGGGCACAATAATATATCATTTAATTTTTGATGGCTGTATTGTTGTATATAATGTGTTTTGAAGTATGAGTAATCATTTCTAATATGGTTAATAACAGAATAGTTAATTTGAATATATGTGGATGAATTGATGTAAAATATATATAGATTTTTTTCAAATTTGTTCTTTGTAATAATTGCCTTATAAAGTTTTATTATAGTTAAAAATCACAAAACCTCAGGTTAGTTGGAAATTCCTTAGTATTGGATAAGAACACCATTTAGCTGCCTTCATGATAGGGTGTCTGTTTAGTGTAGCCCCAATAATTTTTAAAATGTTTTCGAAATCTAGATTTACTGTTACGATCAATCTATGTGGTGTCAAAGCAACGCCTAAATTAAAAAAATGGGTTGCATTAGGGTTAAAAATATTTTAGGAAATTGATGTTTGTTACCAGTGCACTGATGTAACTGGTGTTAATGTGCGCATTTTTTTTGTCTTTTTAACAAAAAGTTATGTTATTAATAAAATAAACTTTTAGGTTATCAGTGAAAATTGAACTGATAAATTCAATACGTTTACTATAATTTTTTTTTCTAGCCAAAAATTTTTAATAAGAACACTGCAAAAAGATGTTATTTTGAAAGATTTTACTTTTGCTAACATAATATTTCATATTTTTATAATTACTCAATGTTATCTTTAATTCAAAAGCTCACAAATTTGATAACATTTGTAAAATAAACATTAGTTTTTTTTAATTTATTAAAACCACTAAATCTCAGAATTTTAAATATCATTCAAGTTAAGTTTTTGTAACTAAACTTCAAAATTTCAGGTTTCCCAGTCTGTCCAAATATCCTAAATTGTTCTAAATTTTCAAAATTTTACTTTTTTATAATATAATATCGTAGTTCATTGGGTTATGTCCTAAACTGTCCTAAAATTTTAAAAGATTTTTTTAAATAAATGTTAAATTTATACAATAATAGTTTTATAGCAACATTTTTTATGTGTGTACTTAGAAATGTGTGTATTAGAATGTTATCTGTTATCTATCTCCTATATCTATCCTCTATACCTATCCTCTATATCTATTGAGTATATAGTTATCAATAATTGTTAGTTTTATTGTTGTTTTTAAGTCAGTCTGTAAAGTAGAAAAAGTTGTAAAATATTTTTAGATTACTTTGTTAAATTATAGTTTAACTGTTTATTTATATTTATAAGATATCTAAGAGAAAAACAAAATAAACATAATTAACTGTGGGACTCTGAGTTTAACTGTTATTTGAATTTAATTACCAGGACAAACTATCCAAGTTTTTCCTGATGATCAGTATTTTGTAAGTTGCTAATTATGCCAAAAAACCTTTTATGTCAGTGGCAGTGGAGCTAGACAAGTAAGAAGCCATGTAATTAGCAAACGTCAAATATCAAGGTCTAAAGAAAGAGAACGGCAGGCAGAATTTATTAAATTTAAAGATAAAATACTTGAATTTAAAAGCTTCAAAGAATAGTTACATCGTTGAGGAAGAAATTTTAAAAGAATTTATTTATAGTTAAAAGTGCGTTAAATCTTAATATTCTTTTGCATCAATCAATGAGGAGAAAAGCAATTTTTCCAGATTCAAAAATTACCAAAAAGGATACAAACAAAGTTAGAATAGTCTAAATACACCATTCGTAATGGCATCTCTCCCTATTAAAAAACATTATTATTGGAAGATTTAAACAATACTTGTTTGCATTTAATTTTGATGAATGTACAACTCAACAAGTTAATAGACAGTATGATTAGGTACAATATTAGTCTAAAAAGCACAACTGCATTAAAATTGCATACTGTGGAACTATCATGGTAGACCATTGTACTGCTGAAAGGTTGTTAGAACATTTCCTAGAGCTTGTTGAGAAAGTTAACAAACTTAACATAAAGTTTATGCTACGTATTTGTATGGATGGTCCTAATGTAAATATTAATTTTTTTTTTTTTTTTTTTTATTTGCATTCACTCCCAACAAGGCTACAAGCAACCACTATTAAGTTGGAAGTTACTAGGAAAAAAAAGAACAGAGTTATAGAGCAAGGAAACGGTTGACAGAAGACTTGAAAAGTTGAAGGTTGTAGGAGTCAGGAAAACATGAAGATGGGAGAGAGTTCCAAAGGATTGAAGTGCGGGGAAAAAAACTAGATGAATAAAAGTTTTTAGAGCATGCTGGGACAGATACAGTAAACGAATGAGACTTAGCTGAATGACGAGTAAAACGAGAATGAATTTTAGTTGATGGAACTAGAGATGATAACTCCTTTGAGCAGTGACCATGATAGTATCTGTAGAAAAGAGAAAGAGATGCAACTTTACGACGAAGGGAAAGAGGTTCAAGCTTAGCAGATAGACCAGGTCCAACAACATTTACAATGCGTTTTTGGACCTTGTCAAGAAGAGAAAGTGAATCGTTAGAAGAATCAGCCTAAATATGACAACAGTATTCCATACAGGGACGAATAAGAGATTTGTAGAGGTAGAGAATGGAATCAGAAGTAAGGAAATGGCGAGCACGATAAAGAGAAGCAACCTTAGCAGAAGCTAATTTAGCAATCGATTGTATATATGGTTTCCATGAAAGGTCAGTAGTAAGCGATAATCCAAGAAGGGTTTTTTTGGATTTTTTTAGAGTTGAAATTCACAAGCCACTGTGAACCCCAATCTATTACTGAAGTGAGATCAGATTCAAGATCAGCTGCTTGTTCTAGGCGATCGAAAAGAGAAGACTTTTTGTCAAGACAGGAGTATAAAGTTGAGCAAAAAGAGCTACTTTAGATGAAAGGTTGTCAGGAAGATCGTTTATGTAGATAAGAAACAAAACAGGGCCCAGGATGGAACTTTGGGAACCCCAGAAGTTACTGGAAATAAAGAAGAGTGTTGGCCTTCAAGGATGACTTTAATAAACCGGTCAGAAAGAAATGATTTGATAATCTCAAAAACTTTCCCAGAAACACCATATGAAGCAAGCTTATGGAGAAGACCACCATGCCAAACTTTGTCGAAAGCTTTAGATATGTCGAGAGCAATAGCCCTAGCCTCACCGCCTCCATCTAATGCACGATAAAATCTTTCAGTTACAGCAGTTAGCAAGTCGGCCGTAGAGCGAGAGGATCGAAAACCGTATTGATTGTCTTACAGTAGTTTATTTGACTCAAGATGAGATGTGAGGAACTTGTTGATCAAAGGCTCAAAGACCTTGCTAATAACAGAAAGAAGACTGATCGGACGATAATTGGAGGGGTCAGAATTTTCTCCAGAGTTTTTGAATATTGGAACCACATATGTCATTTTCCAACAAGCAGGAAAACAAGACACAGTCAAACACTTGTTAAATAGTTTAGAGAGAATTGAAGAAAGTTCTGGAGAACAATTCTGCAAGACTGTAACAGGAATATTGTCTGGACCACAAGCTGCAGACGAGTTTAATTGAGATATGACATTAGCAACAGAAGCCGAAGTGATTTGAATGTCTAACAATGGGTCAACCTGTTTGACTGGAATGGAAGGAAGAGAATGTCCATAAGATTCAAGAGTGGAATTAGAAGAAAAGTTCTTTGCAAACAGTTCTGCCTTATCCCTGGGAGAGGTAACAAGATCAGTCCCATGAATGAGAGATGGAATGTTAGATCTACCCTTGTTAACAATGTTGTTGAAGATTTTCCAAAAGTCTTCAACAACATTGTTAACAAGGGTAGATCTTTCCAAAAAGAATGAGGCTTGACTTGAAACCGACGAGAAGGAATAAAAGCTTCCATTCCAGCCTGAATCCAGGAGGTTACGTAGGAGGCGCATTTGTCAGCTGAGAGAGAAAAAACATCAGCCCAAGGACCATCACGAAGAAAATCACGAAAGGAATCCCAGTCAGCTTTAGAGTAGTAGTAGGTGGTGCGATGATAAGGTGAGCCCAAAAAAGAAGTACGAGAAGAAAGATTTACAGAGATCATTGCGTGGTCAAAACCACCTAAGGGAGAAAAGGGAGAAACTGAACATAAGCTAGGGTCAGAGACAAGACATAAGTCAAGGAGTGAAGGTAAATGGTTAGGGTTGTCAGGAAAACGAGTCACAAAGTTAACTATCTGAGTAAGAGATTGAGAAACGCAGAAGTTAAAGGCTTTAGTGCCAGCAGGATCAGTGGAGTTAGAGCCAAGCCATTCAGTGTGATGGGCATTAAAATCACCAACAACAACAATATTGGCAGAGGGGTAAAGAGAGAGGGCATGGTCAATTTGATCAGAGATAACATCTAAAAGAGTGCAATCATGGGAAGAAGGAGAACGATAAAGAACGAAGAGAAAGGTGATAGAGTGAAGAGGTGCTAGGCGAAAGCACATAAAAAAATGGTCAAGGGATTCGAACCTGATTTCACGACAAATAGGGGAATTAATGCGTATGTAAACCCCTAAACCTAGCATTTGACTACTGGAGTCTTTACGAATCAAAGGATAGTACCCATCAACACTGACATCTGAAGAAGGAATTGCAGAACTTAAATTTGTTTCACTGAGTGCAAGCAAGTCTGGTGAATTTTGCAGGAGGTAAGACTCAACTGATGGAAAGTTGCTTCGTAGACCGCGAATATTTGTAAAAGATATATTAAAATATTTAGGTGGTGGGGATGGTTTTTTAGGTTTTAAATTTTTGCTTACTTTGGTCATGATTTAGGTTTAATGAGAACTTGACTCATTCATAGATAGAGCACAGCCTCCTAATCAATAAGCTATGCAGTTTTCTCAGTCCTGTTAATTAACCTTAAGCCGTGACATAGGGCTCCTTATGTGGCCTTGACAATGCACACCAAAAGCATTAACAGGGACACCATCCATGCGCAACATGGCACTGTTAATACTCTGATATTTTGCAGCTGTTGATGGAATCAGCCTCTCTGAGAGCTACCACAGAGTTCGGGAAACCTTACTACCAGCCGGCCTCAGAACCATTAAACTGAGTTTTAGAGCTGTACCCTCATATGGAGATAACAGGAAGAGTTGCATAGCCATTATCAAGGAGGCATAAGCAAAATTCTATGAGTAGAGTCAAGGAGATCCAGCATTCATCATCCTAAGCAGGAAACAATGTAACACAGGTTACATCTACGCCAGCCTAATAGATGAAGAAGGGGTTCGAGGCTGGTTAGCAGAATTTTTCTGCTTACCCCTAAAGTCTTTGCCTAGAGGCCTTCTACAAGACAGTTGCAGGATGCAGTTAACATCTGTCCAAGATGAGTATTTTTATCGAGACACCATCTCTAGCCTTTACTCAACCAAGAGCCCCAAGGCAGGGGATGTTTAGCTGGATGCAGTTAACATCTGCCCAAGATAAGTATTTTTATCGAGACACCATCTCTAGCCTTTACTCAACCAAGAGCCCAAAGGCAGGGGATGTTAGCTGGATGCAGTTAACATCTGCCCAAGATGAGTGTTTTAATCGAGACACCATCTCTAGCCTTTACTCAACCAAGAGCCCCAAGGCAGGGGAATTTTTAGTCGGAGTTTATTTCTCCTAGCCTTTGCATAAAAAGAGCACACTCTGCAAGGCAGCAGGGCTTGTGGCAGGTGGTACTGGGTTACGTGATACCAGTAGCAAGATTAATCTTGATTATCCTGACCTGACCTGGAGTAGTTAAAAGGAGTTACTTCCCGCAACAGTACTTTGAGAAAACCAGGCATGACATTTCGGAAGTGCATTAGGAAAAACACTGCATCTAACAAAATACAGGAGTCTAAGGTGAGTGTACGTTTTGTAGTTGGAGTAAGTAGTTAGTTACTGAGCTCACGCTGCATTAGAGTATAAACAGCACACAAACAAACATAGACATAAATCAACTTACGGGTGAGTCAACACAGCGCCAGAGGTTCAGACAGAACACAAACATACATAAAAAACATAAAGTAACTTACGGGTGAGCGAACACCGCGTCAGAGGTTCAGACAGAACACAAACATACATAAAAAAACATAAAAAACATTAACATAAACATAAAGTAACTTACGGGTGAGCGAACACCGCGCCAGAGGTTCAGACAGAACACAGACATACATAAAGAACATAAAGTAACTTACGGGTGAGCGATCACCGCGCCAGAGGTTCAGACAGAACACAAACATACATATAACATAGATTACAAGTGAGCTAATACAGTAACTAAGGCACCTCCAACTATATTTGAGAAAAAAAAAAAAAAAAAAAAAAAAATTCTATAGGCATGACTGATATAAGATAGTACTGATGACAGGAAGAACACTCCTTCCAGCCTTTGCTTAGATAG
This sequence comes from Hydra vulgaris, assembly GCF_022113875.1. Lineage (NCBI taxonomy): Eukaryota > Metazoa > Cnidaria > Hydrozoa > Anthoathecata > Hydridae > Hydra > Hydra vulgaris. Next base: position 41,070,002 of record NC_061168.1, read on the forward strand.
CAAATCCTGCAAGGCAGCAGAACATGGAACAGGTTGCACTCGGTTACATGTTACCAGTAGCAGGATGATCATGAAGACCATACTCCTGACCTGACAACAAGTTTAAGAAACTTTTCAAGTTGTCAGAGGAAATAAAAAGCTTGAATACAAACATTATATCAATAGGCACATGCCTTCTGCATATAGTTCATAATGTTTTATAGTTGATGTTTTAAATTTCAATATTTTAATAGTTATTGTTTTAAATTTTAACATTGACTTCTTTGAAACAAATATTAACTTTTTCTTTAAACATTCTGCTGCAAGAAGATTGGACTATTGACAAATAGAAGATCCAACAGAAATTATTTCACACTTTATTCAAAGACATTCTTTTACAAGATGGGTGACACTCAGAAGAATATGTTCTCAGACTTTTGAACAACACAACATTCTTTGTGAATATTTTATAAAATTTCTTCCAACAACAACATCTTTGAAATCAACTGTTAGAGATACTAAAAGATATAAGTGGGTTACAGATATTTTGGAAAATTAAATATCAATGCCTCATATTTCTAATATTACTTTCATTGCAAATGATTTTTTAAATTTTTTAAAAACATTTTAATCAAATAAACCAAGAATTCACCTGATTTACTCTGAAACCAAGAATTCACCTGATTTACTCTGAAACCAAGAATTCACTTGATTTACTCTGAAACCAAGAATTCACCTGATTTACTCTGAAACCAAGAATTCAGTTGATTTAATCAGAAACCAAGAATTCACCTGATTTACTCTGAAACCAAGAATTCACCTGATTTACTCTGAAACCAAGAATTCACTTGATTTACTCTGAAACCAAGAATTCACCTGATTTACTCTGAAACCAAGAATTCAGTTAATTTAATCTGAAACCAAGAATTCACCTGATTTACTCTGAAATGTCAAAACTTCTTGTTGTACTAATGTTTATCATAACTAAGCTTCTATATGTTGATAATAAAATCTTTTAATTAATTACTGATGATTAATCTGATTGACTCATAAAAATTTAAACCATTAAAGTTAGTTGATATTGACACAAAAGCCATTTCTTATTTTTCAGAAGTTCTAGAAATGTGGCAAAAAGATACTTCGGCAAAACTGTTTTAAGTCTTATTAAGCATTTACAAGTTATTTAAAATGAAAATTACCAACTTGAAGATACCAAACTTCATACTGGGAAAAAGCCTTTTAGCTTGCTGGTCTTCCTGTAGTTTCAAAATTTTTATGTAGTTTTAATATTGATACATTAATCAATTTCTTTGAGACTAAATTTTTTAATGTTAGTGATCGACCTAAGTTTCCTAATATTACATCTCTTCTCAAAGTTCTTTCTTCACTTTTCCATGTAAATAGTGCCCCAGAGAATGGATATTCAATTAACAAACACATTATTCAGTTACATGGTATCTCACTTGATCTGGATACAATTGAGGCTATAAGGTTTGTAAAAGATACCATATTGAGCTTTTAATCCATACTTTATATTCCCATAACATTTATGCAATCAGTTAAATTAGCTCACTCAAGTTTTAAAGCTGATCTGGAAGCTAAACACAGGTTGAAATAGGAAGAAAAAAGCATAAAAACTGAAGAATCTGAAAAAAACATGGTTTGAAAAATGAAAAAATGCTATTCTTGCATCTATTTAAGTAATATTACACTTCATAAAAATTGTTTTACTGATGTAATTAGTAGTCAATTTTGATTTATTTTTTAATGAGGTAATTTTTTTTTTTTTGCAGATAAAATATCAGTTGCTGACAATGTAGTTTTAAAAAAAAAAATGATTTGAAGAAGTCTTTTCTTCAAAAAAAAATTTATCAGCATTTTATACTTTGTTTCTGTTACTCCTTTACAGATCTATCACATAATAAAAGTTTATTTAACTTTGGTACTTTATTTAGTATTTCAGATATATGTTTTTGCAGACATTTTACATGTCATTATTAAGTTTAATGGTTTTTGGTTTAGATTGTATTTTGTTTATTGTATATAGTAAATACATGTAAATGTGCCCTGTTTATTATTTCCTGAAAATTTAATAAATTCCAGCTAAATTTATGATCATTGTAACGTTCTTATATGGGAACACTATTATTTTTTAGGTTCTTTAAAAAAAAATTTGTTTACACTAAAATTTAGTTATTTAAGTCAAAGTTAGTTTTCAAAGTATGTTGAAGAAATATAAATTTCATCTGGGGTAACAGGTTAAACTAATAAATGGCTTCATTCATTTTAAATTTGACCCGGATCATAAGCTAGTTGGAAAACTAATATGTTAAGTATATACAGCAAGAATACTATGTATAAGATGAACTGAATTATAATTATCTGGCTCTGAAGATACACAGTTCAAAACAATATGTTTAAAGGTGGCTTTCAAGAAACGTTATGCTGTTTTTCAGGATTTTCTTACGTAATTAGGACATCTTTGTATTTTCCTAAAAAGACGTCCTAAATACGTCCTAAAAAGACGTCATCAGGGCCGTATTAAAGCGGGGGCGGATGGGGCTGCAGCCCCAGGCCCTTTTAAAAAAAATAGGCCCTAAGGCCCGTGACTTTTTTTTTTTTTTTTAGGGAACCAGATAAATATTCCTATGTTTCTCAGTTTTTTTAAATCAATTTATTGGGAGCTGCGGAGGTGTTGTGAATAAATAAATGAATAGAGATATAGTTTCATTTTTAGTTATAAATGAATTTTTTTTTTTATAATGAATTTTTTATAATGAATTTATAATGAATTCTTTATAAAGAATTCAATTTTTTTTTTATAAATGAATTTAATTTTTAGTAAATAAATGAATAGAGATTAAGTTTCATTTTTTATTTTATGATCACTTCCGTTACCGCAGAAAATTACAGCATTGCTCATTCGTTTACAAAATTAAAATAAAAAATGAAAAGGAGCAGTCTGAGCGGTTGGGACAAAATGCAAAAAAAAAAGAAGAATGAGATTCAATTAAATGAATTATTGAACAAAAATTAAAAAATGACTGAGTTTTGTAATACTGCAAGTAGTGTCTCGGTATCAGCTACAGCGAGAGCGAGTTCAAATTCACTAACTATGTCAATAATGTCAGCACCAGTTCCAGGCAGTGCTAATAGTGTCTCTGCAGACTCAGCTACAGCGAGTTCAAACTCATTTATGTCAGCACCAGTTCCAGATAGTTCAGCGAGTTCAAACTCATTTATGTCAGCACCAGTTCCAGATAGTTCAGCGAGCTCAAACTCATTTATGTCAGCACCAGTTCCAGGTAATTCTAATAGTGTCTCAGCAGACTCAGCTATAGCGAGTTCAAACTCATTTATGTCAGCACCAGTTCCAGGTAGTTCAGCGAGTTCAAACTCACTAACTATGTCAGCACCAGTTCCAGGTAATTCTAATAGTGTCTCAACAGACTCAGCTACAGCAAGTTCAAGCGTCTTAACTATCTCAGCAGTGTTACCCCTGGCTCTGACGACCCACACTGTCAACACCAATGTGGCTAAGTGGATTATAACCGACGACCTGTGTAAGTATTTCAGCAAAAGTGCAGATGGGTTTTTATCATGCCAACATATGGATAGCGATTTTAAATTATCTACTAAAGTACTGCCTGGTGACACTTTTAAGTTTAAACGACAGTGTACAAAGTCCCTTTTTTTCCGGGAAAAAGTGAATGGTGAGAAAATTAAGAGAGACTGGATTTGCTATTCCCCGTCAACTGGTAAGGTTTTCTGCGCCCATTGTAAATTATTTAATTCAAAATGTGGAACTGGAGCATCTGCTTTGATGTCATCAGGATATGATGATTGGAAACACGCTGCAAGAGACTTAGCTCGCCATGAAACAAGTGAAACCCACATTAAATCAATTGAAACCCTTTTAACACGTAGGAAAGCAGGAGAGCACATTAGTAAGAGGCTCACAGAGCAATTTGAATCAGAGAAAAAGTACTGGAATGACATATTGTTGCGTATTCTTTCCGTAATCAAAATGTTAGCATCGCGTGGGTTGTCATTCCGTGGCAGTAACGAAATTGTGGGTTCTGTCTACAATGGCAATTATTTAGGTTGCGTAGTGCTCGTGGCTGAGTTTGACCCATTGCTTGTAGAACATATTCAGAAAAGAGCCAACAAAGGCCGAGGTCATGTGTCATATCTGTAATTAACTATATGTGATGAATTTATTCATGTGTTAAGTCGTGACGTTTTGGACCACATTTTAACTAAAATTAAAGAAGCAAAATACTTTGCAGTTAGTGTTGACTCAACGCCAGATATTTCACATGTAGATCAGCTTACCATTATATTCCGTTACATGACTTCTAAAGGACCAGTTGAACGTTTTGTGACATTTATCCCTATAGAAGAGCACACTGGGGAAGGATTAGCAACAAAGTTACTTGATTTTATGGAAAATACTGGCATTTCAATTAAAGACTGCCGAGGTCAATCCTACGATAATGCTGCCAACATGAGTGGCCGTTTCAATGGCATGCAAGCAAAAATAAAAGAACATAATAACTTAGCTGAATACATACCATGTTGTGCTCATTCGCTTAACCTTGATATCATGTGTCAAGATATGTCTCAAAAGCCAGAAACACAATTTGAAGACGCAGGATTAAAAGATATAATGAGTCATCATGAAACAGGTATCCTAGCTCAATTGTGGTCAAAAATTCTGAAGAGGTTCAATTTAACTAGCAAGTACTTACAAGGGACAGACATGGATCTCAACACCGCTACGGAACTGCTTCGTTCTTTGGGTGATTTTGTTCATTCTCCTCGGAGCCAGTTCACAGCATTTGAAATGGGATTATGGTGACTCAGAAGATCTAGAGTTATCCCCTTCTGATAAGTTTAAAGTTCAGTGTTTTTTGCCTATAGTTGATCAATTGTTAGTTGCTCTTAAACAGAGGGCTAATGCATATGATACATTCAACAAAAGGTTTGGTTTTCTTAAAAATCTACAATCTTTGTCCAATGATGGTATGAGAGATCATGTTTAATTTGTATGTGAAACATATTTTGAAGATGTTGATCCTAACTGTCATGGTGAGTTTATTCACTTCACTTCTCTGTTTGCCAAATTGTCACACCAATGAAACTGATTGTGTTGAACTGCAAATGTACACCTTTCTAGTTAAGAATAGTTTGACCAATACCTTTGTGAATGTCTACACTGTGTTGAGAATTTATTTGTCTCTTATGGTCACAAACTGTACTGGAGAAAGATCTTTTTCAGTCCTTAAAAGAGTTAAGAATGAACTTAGATCAACAATGGGACAACCTCGCTTAAATGATTTGGCTTTATTATACATTGAAAGTGAATTGAAAGTTAGATCAAGAGATTTCACAGTAGTGATCAAGAAGTTTGATTCAAAAAAGGCCAGAAAAGTCAATATATAAAAAACTAACTTAAAGTAAATTGATTAACTAAATAGTACATAAATTATGCTGCAATTTATATTTATTGTTTTTTTTTATACTTTCAAACAAAAAATTCATGAAGATTCTAGCTTCAGCTAAATATTTGACACCATCAACAATACTAAAAATGATATATGTTTGCTTATATTGCTAAATGCTATCCTATTCCAATACAACATAAATATTGTTATTGGTGCTTTTGTAATGTTAGACTGTACTAAGGACATACATGTACAGTACATGTATGCCCTTAGTACAGTCTAACATTACATGGTGACAATTTGGCAAAGGTCAAACAGAGAAGTGAAGTATATGATGTACTTCTCTGTTTGACCTTTGCCAAATTGTCACCGCCCAATGATCTATATCCTGGAAAACATATGAAAAAATATTTACATGATAAAACAACAATACAATACCTTAAGAATTTTGATGAAATATTGTTTATTTTTATTTTTTTCATTTTTTCATTTAAATACCAATATTATTGGTATTTTCTTCCTTTATTGGAGGTGAACACATTATCAATTTGATACACGTACTCCACTGTCTCAATAGTAAATATACCTACAGCTCAGCAGTTGCTTTCTTAAGTTGGTATCCAGCCATTAGTTCTATTTTTTTATATTTTACACATAATAAATACCTATGATGAATTACTAGCATAATAGATAAAAATCTAAAACGTCATGCAATTTTTTTTTTTAAATAATAAAAAATAATTACTGACTCAGCAAAAAAAGGTGAAAATGTTAAGGTCACAAGAACATATATACCTTAAGAATAAATCAATATTAAAGGTTTAAATTTTGCAAAAAGCTAGTACACTAGTGTAGCTAGTGCCTATACCAAAAATTTTTGAAAAAAATTTAAACAATCAAAAATGGCAGACTTAATGATATAAAAAACTATTTTTAGCGATAAAACACTAATTAGATATGGTACTTGTAGGTTAAGCTTAATTTTTTTAAATGTTTTTTCAGGTTCAAACACTAAAAACATTAATAATGAACATATCCTGAAAATTTGAAGCTAAAATAATGTTTTTTTTATTGAGATATCATTGTTTTGCTACAGCTACCCGTACAAAAAACAAAAATTGAGAAAAATCAATTTTAAAATTATAAATCATGTATACTACTCAGATAAATCATTAAAAACCACCAGCACAATAATCTTTTGCAGTTTCTTTATCTAATTTTTGTCCAAAATAGTTTTTTCTAACAGATCTTAATTTTTTTCTCTTTTTTTTTTGTTTCATCTGACATTTTGTTGTTCATATTTTTTAGCCGTATAGAGTTTTTTTTACTTGCACCAATTTCAAAGTAACTACCAGATTTAATATTAAGAGCATGAAATACAGAAGATAACTTAGAAAAACCATCATTGTAAGTAATGGTTGCAGAGTAAACAGCCATTTCAACAACAACTTTAGAGGTGAATATAGTTTTAGGGGATCGGTTCCAAATTAGTTGATTAAACGCTTCATTTACATTTGGAGTCATGCCATGCAAACATTTTGCAAGCATATCAGTATTTGCTAGATCTTGAAATACTGGCTTGATCTTTTCCATAATGTCAACGGGTAAATTCACCTTTTTCTTGTATGTAACATGACCAGTTGCTCTATCAGACTGCCATTTACACCAGCTTTTTTCACCCTTGGTGCAAAACATATGACGATATTCTTCAGAGGTAAAAATTAGTGCAATGATGAAGTGAAGCTTTTACAGAGTTCCTCATTTCCAAAAGACTATTTGAATTTTGTCGAATAGCCATTCCAACATAATTTTGCAAGATATTAATTACTTTATCCGTGAGACGACCTTTACCAGATATACCTTTTCCGTCAGATAGTTTTACCGTCGTAATTCTTTTCTTTTAAGACGCAGTCGATTCCCTGTACGCTTTTGGTAATGCCCAATACATTCTAGTTTTATTGGAACAAGGTCATCACCATAAGGTTTTTGTGCAATAACTGTGCTAAATGAGGTAGTGTCTCCATCTCCGAGATATTTAGAATAGCGAATGTTATATTTATTTACTGAAGAGCAAAATATTTCTGTTGCACCAGCTGACTCCATCGCACGATTTAATGTGGTTTACTCGGCAGGAATGATTAACTTTCCACTGCTCATATTTGAGTGTCCCTTTTTTTCCTTCCCAAATTTGACATCCTTTACAAAACTTAGATAATGTAACAGTATCCAATACTTTGTTGTTGTCGTGAGACGTTGCTACCACAACACCGTTTAAAGAAGAATATCCTCTCCGCTGCCAGGTACCATCAATAGAAATACCACAATCATAATATTATTCACATTAGAGTCAGGTTTCAGTACTCTCCTAACTTCCATAGCAGCATTTTTCATACTTTGCTCAGCAACTGATTTATAAGCATCGTAAAGTTTGCTATTAATACAGTCAAAACTAGGTTTTGATAAAGGTGGTGGCATGTTCATTATGGAGGTAAAAGTTAACATTGCATCTCTGCTTCTGCCAATCTCCCTGAATGCCATAACACTGTGTACATTAATTTCACTAGTATTTATATCAGGTTTATTGTTTTTGACAACAGGCGAAGAAAAAAATGTATCTTTAAAAGCACAACCACTGCAATAAATTTGAAAAAACAAAGAAAAACCCAAGTGTCTTGAATAATCATGCAACATGGAAAGCTTTGTACCACATATATTACAAGTAGCATACTTTTCAAAACAACTTTTCATTTGTTTTTAATGCATAAAAAATATAAATTCGTCGTTATCAAATAATGTTTTTTCAAGATTATTTTTTAGCTTTTTACTATTTATAGAACTTCCGGCGGACTTGTAAACGACGCACCATTATGAAAAACTAATAATCATGACTAAAACTGTCCCAATTCTTACGGTCAATTAATGAATGTATATTTCGTTGCGTTAATCCCTAATGGTTAGTCAAAGCATTTACATTTACTTCTATTTATCAATTATAATAAATTGATGTAATTACTCTTTAATTAATTTAATTAATTAATTTTACTAGATCAGTAAAGTATCATTTTCAATAAAACGTGTTTTAAACTTAGGGGGGTGCGCCGTTTACAAGTCCGCCGAACTTCCTGTGTTTGTATCAAATTGCTTATTGGAATTATTATGCTAATTGCCGTTAAACTTTCTTTTCCTTGGTCTTATTATTCTTTTTTTGTTGGCCATAACAAACTTTTCAACAACTTTTTACCTGTAATAGGTAAGATATAAAAATTAAAAGTGTATAGCACTATTTCATCTGAATTCAAAAAGGCAACAACACGATGTTAAACCGTTAAAAATAGCAATGTAATTTAGATTTATGACATTTAGACTAATATAAACTTAAAACATTAAAAAAAGAATAGTAACAGGCTTGGTATGTCTAATTTTCAGAGACTAATTTATAGGGTAAAACGGTTGCTATGGTCGTTGCTATGTGATATAAAAATACCTTGATGTGTTTGAGAAGAATATTCTTGATATTCTAACATTATTTTTGAAAAAATATTTTATTTATTGAATTCTTCAATGTTCAATTGTATGAATAACATTTTTTCAAAATTTTCATTTTTTTTTTATTTTTCACCAAAATAATGGCTGGATACCACCTTAAGTCATGATTCAAGACCTTTTGTCAGTTTACATATATATGGGTGTCTGGGCCAAAGGGGTGTAGCTGTACCTAACCAGTTGGTAAAAAATTTAAAAAAAATGCTCTAAAACATATCTAGATTGTGTGCTTTTATTAGCAAGACTTAAAAAAAAACTTCTGGGGGGCAGCTTCCTCCCTGACCCTACTACTTGGGGGGTCTGGGGGCCCCAAACCCCCCGGCTGGGGGTCTCCGGCCCACTGACCCTCGGGTTTAGCTTCGCTAACGCTCGGCATTTTTACCTTACCGCCACATTAGGCCCTCCTATACTTACAGTCCCAGGCCTAAAAATTTCCTAATCTGGCCCTGGACGTCATTTGGCGTTGCCAATTAGAACTAGTTCTGGACGTCCTAAAAAGACGTCTTTTTGACGTCATATGGACGTTGCTGTGTCCACTGGGATGGTATTTTATTGGTACTATTACGTAAGGCATGCGTTTGCAAATGTTCTTTTGATAATTAATCCGTACCAAATAAAAAGAGAGAAGTTTTTAATTTATTTATTTTGTTTGCAGATTAAAATAGTCGAAGATAGCAAACGCTACTCAACATGCTACACATTTTATGACCACTCGAAATGTTAAAAGTGCACAGAACAAAGGGGTTGTTAGTGTTTTAATTAAAGAGGATAAAAATTTTACTGTTATTATCTCTACTATAAACAGTAATCGTAGTCGTATGTGGAATTCTTTAGAGTTGTATGCTGCATAGATAAGCCATAGTGGTAAAAAAAGCAGCACAAATTTAGTTTTTGATCTTTTTGACTACGTTGGTAATGCTATAGTGGTTCTCAGTTCTTCAGGAAAAGCTAGTAGCTAAAACAGTTGAAAAAATCCAGCAATTTTTGATTGTGTTTGTGCATTAATGTCATAATCTGGAAGATGTATTGAAAATTAAGATTGCAGGTGTTGGAGTTATGTTGGCTAGAAAGACGTTTCGATACAGTATTAGAGTATTATGTATGATCGTGGAAGAACTAACTTCATTTTTTTTCCCTAAAGACATAAGTAAATTTGGTTTTTAAAAGAAAAAAATAGCAAGTAAGATTAGAGGATCAAAATATTACATCGACTGTTTAATAAAGCCAGTTTTCATTGCGTTAACCCAGTAGACACGGGGCTTAAAGAAGACGTGTTTTGAACGTTGAAAAGACGTCCAAATTGTTCAAAAGATGTTTAAAAGATGTCTTTTTTAAGTTGCGTACCCACTGGGAATATTTATACACGCCGAACGCAAATTTAACTGGACTTTGCATTTGTGGTCGATTTAATGAGCATTCTGTAGTTTATTATTGTAAAATATTCTCTAATTTTTAAACTTCAAGAAAACTATTCGCTTCGTTTTTATTATTTATTTTACCTTTCTCAAGAAGTATTTTATGTTAAATCGCTGTCTTAGGTCTGCCGAATCCCTTTCATTTGCAAAAAATGGTGGTTTCTTTTTTTTTGATGTCGTTAACCTTGATTTTTAATATTTAAAGTTGCCCAATTTACCATTCTGACACCCCTTCACCCTCCCATTATGTTTCGATAAAATAGAATTATTCGTTAAATATTAGTTGTACCCTATTTCAAGGGTAAAAGGTATATAGTAGGCAATGGGACAAAACATTTTTTAAATGTTGACACTAAAATATTTTTTTTTAATTAAAAAGGCGAATTACTATACAATATTTATTGTTATTGTAGTGGGTCATTACAATACTTTTTTTTTCAGATATTGTTATTGATGAACTGCAATACAATATTTACTACTATTGTATTACAGAATTACAATAATTGTAAATCACAAATATTGTTACTGTTTCTAAATTAAGTTAATACAATAACAATAGTTATTGTTACTGTTTTCATTAAAATTACAGACAACCCTTTCATTACAACCCTAGTCTGAAGACTAATCTAACAGCTTGAGTTACATGGTTTAAATAGGAATAGTTAAAACGAAATTTGACATAATTAAAAAAATATACTGCTGAAAAATTATTTTTCATTGGCGAAATAGTTAAATTAGATTTAAATGTGTTTTTAAGATTCACTTTCTTAAAACAACTGAAAACAAAACGACTGATAAATAAATAGTAAAGAAGTTTCGGGGCTTTTTTGCGACAATCTACCTTCTTAAATGCAAACAAATCAATGGACTCCGATGTTATAGAAATTATTAATGGCCACATTGACACAATTAAAAAGTATGACTTGTTGATCTCTCGTTATGAAAATCCTTATGCAAGAACTTTTTTTGTAAGTTTTATAAACAATTTATATTTATTTGTAAACGTTAGTATGTTTGTTTAACAGTAGGTATTCATCTTTGCTACAATAGTGTGATTTATTAACTAAATAGTTATTTTTTTATTTTAAATGCATTCGAACTTATTTAATTACACATGCTAAAGAAAATTAGTGGAACAGAGCTGGTCAAAACCACTGCATATGTTATATCGCGCCGCTGCTATTTTTTAATGTCAAAAATAAATATGGATGGTATAGGAAATTTTGTAAAACTTCCATTCAGAAAATCCTCGATATGTAAAGTTGCTCTGTGTAAATCCAATTTTGATTTATGAATGTACATTTCAAATGCTAACTATTTTACCCTAGTTTTTTGTGGTTACAAATCAGGTTACGATACCAGACAATCAGGATACGAATGTAGAAGATGATGTTGCACAAGAACAATTGCATGATAAACAAGCGGTTTATCATGCAATTGTTCTTGGGGACTAGGAAGATTTTCGATAGGGCATATACCAGAGAAATCAGTTGTCCAAAATATGAGTTTATTAATTTTGCTAGCAACCTTTAACTTAATCTTAATGTAAAATTTTTTTTTCTGCTAATGAGATTGAATTTAAAAAATATTTGATAAAAATTGTTACAATAAAATTTCCACTGCAAAAAGCTTGATCATTTAATTTTTTTTAATTATTGAAGCATAAACAAGTATAGTGCATGAACATTTTTTTTTCCTAAATCCCCACTTTATGAAAACGTTTTATATAAGTTTATAACTTTAAATAAAGTTTTTGAAAATAAAAGTGTAGTATAAGTAGTACAGTATAAAGGTTTATAAACATTATAATAGCTATAAAAAATATTAAAAATAAGACCAGGTCTTTTATATCTTTTATATATAAATTTAATTGCTTTTATAACTATATCTATTTACATATTTAAAGGCCTATATAGCTCTTGTTACTTATATATAGATAAAAAGTTATAACTAGTTTTGTGACCAAAACTAAAAATTTTAACTATTTAAACAAAAAAAACCGTAACTAAAATTACCCGACTAACTTTTTAGTCTAACTAAAATTACCCGACTAACTTTTTAGTCTAACTAAAATTACCCGACTAACTTTTTAGTCTAACTAAAATTAGTCGACTAACTTTTAAGTTAACTAAAATTAATCAACCAAGTTTTTAGTTAACTAAATATACCCGACTTTGTTTTTAGTCAAACTAAAGAATTTTATAAATATATAATATAAATAATTTGGGTTCATAATATCATTTCTATTAGAACTTTTGAATAAGTTTGCTTATGCATAATCATTTTACGGCATAAAACCGCAAAAACAAAAATATATCAAAATAATTTTCTTTCAATTTTCAATGCCGAAGGTTTAACGAGATACTTCAAGAAAATATTACTTAAAATTCGAAAAAGTAAACATGGTAAAACATAAATATCTTTAGAATTGAATAAGTTACCAAGGCCAGCGCAAAAGGGTGAGGGGATGGGGTGGTTGGTTTTGTGCGTGACATACCATCAATGAACTTTCAGCTTATTTAGTAAGCCAATTTGACTCTTTTAGATAAGTAAGTCGGCAAATGTAGATTTTCAGAACAGTCACTTGGTAATTTTAAAAAAACAAGGAATTTTTTTCCTTTTTCTAGTCAGCTAATATTTTAACGGCGCTCTCAACGTGTTACCTACTCGTGCCGGTGACGCGAAATAAAATAACTCCCCGAAAAGTTTACTCCCGGTTAAAACATTTTAATTCCCCGGTTGATCTTTTTCGAAATAAATTAACCCCGGGAGTTAAATTATTTTAAAACATGGCAAAATAAATTAACCAGGGGCTTAAATATTTCTAGCCCCCATCGTAATAAGTTAACCCCTTTTAATTTATAACAATTTATTTACTTTCTCTTGCAATAATGTATGAGAATTATAGTCTATAATCTCAAATATTATTGCAAGATAAATAAACTCTATAATATTATTATAGAGTTTATATAGCGAACAAGTCAGCTATCTCAAAAATATATATATATATTAATAATAATAATAATAATAATAATAATAATAATAATAATATATATATATATATATATATATATATATATATATATATATATATATATATATATATATATATATATATAAATTAGTAGAAAATCACTTAACAAAAATTTTTTTTTTTTTAATTTTATTTTACAATGTGTTTCATCAATGAAGACTCGTCAGAAATTTCTGATGAGTCTTTATTGATGAAACACAGTGTAAAATGAAAAAAAAAATTTGTAAAGTGATTTTCTACTAGTTTATAATTACTCTGTTCTTTTAAGAAAGTTGAGCACTTTATTTTGTTGAATACATTTTTAAAATTATTTAAACACACACACACACACACACACACACACACACACACACACACACACACAAGGACAAAGCTCTACGACCAGCACGATTTGAATCACCTACAAACTTACCATCAAGTAACCAAGAATTTAAACATTGGTTTAAAACTTTTGAATATTTTTTAGATGTGTTACCTCAAGAAAACATTGACATACTCCTTTATCAGTGGTACAACTTATAATGGAATCCAACAACGACTTTTCAAAATAAGCCATAACATTAGAGATTATGTTTGACGAAACTATTGAAATATCTTTCAAAGCAAAATAACACTAACTCAACAGCTGCATCTATCTTAAAACCAACATTAGCAATTACTACTAGTTGTATAAATCCAATTTTTCAAAAGTCTGACTGTAAACTAATAGTCTCAAAATCTTGCCTCTACAGTGCTGAAGACAGAAAAATTTTTAGCTCTGAAGTACAACGCCTTTGCAAAGAAGGAATTATCGAACCTTCAACATCACCATGGAGATCACAAGTCATTGTAACAAACAAGAGATCAAAAAAGTGCCTAGTCATAAACTATAGTTAAACTATCAATTTTTTTATATGTCTTGATGCCTACCGTCTACCACAAGTAGTTGAACTTGTAAGCAAAATTTTGCAGTATCAATACTTGAACACCATTGATTTGAAATCAGCCTATCACCAGATCCCAATTAAACAAAAATATCGCCTGTTTACTGCATTTGAAGCTGACAGAGGTTTACATCAGTTCATGTGTATGCCTTTTAGTGTGACAAACGGAGTAACTCAAAAGTTAGAAGTAATTTTAAAAAACAGTGGACAATTTTATTGCTGATGAGATATTGAAAGACTTTTGCTTATCTTGATAATTTGACAATCTGTAGAATGATGTAAAAGAATCATGACTACAACTTTAAAATGCTTCCTTGAGACATCCAGTGAGTCTCGCCTTGCCATGTTCATGAAGGTTGAATATGATATTTATCAAGATGATCAACTCGAATGCGCACGACTCCAAATCGGTTTGATCTTTGAACAATAGACTACTTAATACTTAATAATGTCGGGGAGAATGTGATGAAATTAATCATTATTATTATTGTTTTATAATATTTCTTATTGTTTTAGGTAATAAAAAAATAAAAATAAATTATTCAGTTATTGCCATTTATCCTTTAAGTCCACATCGAGCTAAAACAATCTTTTAAATAGTTTTACGCAGAATAATAACTACTTCATTTAATTTAAGTAGCCAGTTTATGTAGGTTAAATATTTGGTTTAAAATTTTCAACTGAAAACAACAGGTTTAATGCAATCATTTTTTGCGTCCCGTAAGTAACATAGCATATAATCAACTATAATTCCTATAATTATAATAATTGAACAAAATTTCAATAAACAGGAAAACGAATAAATGATTTTGGGATGATTCATATGTAAACATATAATCTGTTATATGTATATATATATATATATATATATATATATATATATATATATATATATATATATATATATATATATATATATGTATATATATATATATATATAAATATATATATATATATATTTATATATATATATATATATATATATATATATATCAATAATTTTAAATGCATTCTATAAGATAGAGTGCTGAATATTCTTAAAAGAACAGAGCAAGAAATTAAAAATAATCAATTTTAGCTTAAAACATTTTTTTAAATAACAGTCTAGTTCAACGGGGCACTAGGATTCACAATTAATAAAATGTTTAATTACGATATAATAATATCTATCGCCTTAATAAAGCTTCCTCGTGTGTAAAATTTTTATGCGAAAGATTATTTCTTTTTTCAAGCACTAAATCTTGCTTTAGTACACTAAATATTTAGTCGACTAATTTTAGTTAGCTAAAAAGTTAGTCAGGTAATTTTAGTTAACTAAAAAGTTAGTCAGGTAATTTTAGTTAACTAAAAAGTTAGTCGACTAATTTTAGTTAGACTAAAAATTTAGTCAAGTATTTTTAGTTAAACTAAAAATAACCTTATAAGGTTATAGGGATGGGAGTTATAACTCCCATCCCTAGTTATAACGTCCTTTTAATTTATATAAGTTTTTAAATTTATATCAATTAAAATTACATTAACTATCAAAAGAAACTTTTTGACAAGATCTAAAAGTTTAATAAACGTTTACTTATACTAAAAATTAACGTCTAATTAACGTATATAAAACTGAACGTTTTATATACGTTAATTAGACTAGATTTAAACGTAAATTAGACCAAATCTAAATGCTTTACATACGTATAATATTCCTTTAATAGACGTCTAAAATACGTTTGAATATACATGTTTTATGAACGTTTGTTCCAAACGTTAATCTGGAATTCATTCTAAACGGATAATCAACGAAATCTAAACGCTTTGTCGAAACGTTGTTTGGACGTTTAATAGACGTTTGTGTGTTTACTGGATAGCTGCAACATTATCTGCTAACTACACCTGTTTAACTTGTAGTTCATTTACATGTAGTACACAAGTAAGATATAAAAAACTAAAAATTAAAAAAAATTTAATATAAACCACTGGTTGATGTCTGAGGTACAGTATTGACAGCATTCTTTTGTATCCCTTTAAAATAAAAATGAAAAATGAAGTTTCTTTGAAATCTACTAAAATAAGAGTTATAGCAAAATTGTTTTAAGAATTTTATTTTTTTAGAACAGTATCCAAAAAAAAATGTTCTTACCATTTTCAAGATCAATTAAATGTCTACCAACTTTTAGTATTTCTAGTAATGCTGGTGGAGCTTGATACACATTTTGGTTAATGGCTTGACTATGTCCCATATGTTGGTAAAAAAAGCTCTCTTTATTGTGGTGGTAAATTCAACATAGCAAATAGAGTGCTTACTCTGTGACGATTAGATGTTGCAGTAAGTTTATTTGGTTTTATTAAGTTGTTTTTTATTTTCATTCATATGTAATGCAGTGCATGCCAACCTGAAACACGATTGGTACTATTTTTTGTGCTGGGGAAAAGATATAGATTATTTTCCAAAATACCAGCTTTTTTCCTAATCTTTAAATCAGCTAGTTTTCTAAGGACTGGAATTGAATCTAATGGAATTAATACTGGTACTAAATAGTTGTTTCCCTAAAGAATAAGATAAATAAAAGGCAAGAAAAAATTAAAATTAAGTTCCATAAAAATTACACAAAAAAGAACTTTTTAGTTTAGTTAACTTAGTTTTAACGTTATTGCATGATTTTAGGTTTTATTAACTTAAGTTTTTAAATTATTATACTAACATTCTTTGAAGTTATAACTACTATTGGCATTAGTACTAATAGAAAAACATAAAAACATTATTTTTATATTATTTGTTTTAGATCCTTTGTTAAGGGGTTTTGTTTCTAAATTTATTAAATTAAAAATTTTATAAATATATTTATATTATTAAAATGTTTTTTATTTATTTAATATCTCATAAAATATTAAACTGAACTTATAATATAACTTAAATATACAAATTATCAACCTTCCCAGTCATATATGCAACTTGTATTAAGTTAATTTTTTATCAAGTTGATTTAGCTCTTTGATATGTTGTGGTTTAATCCATGCACCATCTTCGGCATCCTTCCAGTCATTTAACAGCAACCTAGTAATATTGTTTCAGTAAACTATTTCCGAATCCTCATAAAAAATGTTTTGATATTTTAAAATAATGTAAAAATATTTATTAAATGGAAGTTATTTTTAATAACTTTTTTAAGTTGGTTTGCCCAAAAAAAAAAAAAAAAGAATTTTTATTCTGAAGTTATTTATTTTTGGAAAAAGATTGCAATTTCACTTTAAACATTTATATATAACATGTAAAAAAAAATTTTTTTTAATGTATTATAAATATAACATTCTTTAAATACTCTATTAAAACTACTTTAAAGATTTTAATAAGAAAGAATTTTTATGTTCCTGGTAATCAAGTGTTATAGTGGATGATCTTAATCAAATGTCAATTAAAACTGATGTTTTTTGAATAGAATTTTAGAAGTTAACCCATTTTTAAAGTACCAAAAAAGTAATAAACCTTATTAATATTTTTGTCTTATAAAAGAAAATTAATATTTATTTATAGTGGTCAGTAACCTTGACAGTTACTGACCAATATGGTTTTTTTATCACTAAATTTTTGGAATTTTAAACCCATTGGGAATTTGGCGTTATATGCAGTGCCATTTGGCTAGCTAACACTCTGCTTGAAATGTAAGGGTGCTAAATATAATTCTAAACTGTGTCATTAAATAAATAAAAAGTTAGAGTACTTATCAAATTTTATAAAAATGTCAGGGAATTCTTATATATTAAATTCATTAAAAAACCATATAAATGTGAATTGAATAGTGTTTAAAATTTTGTTTAATTATTAGTGTTATTTGTAAAGAAGTTCATGAGTGTATCACTAGGGATTTCTTGATACAATTTACAATCAGTTTAAATATGCACAGTAGTGGCTTAAACGTTATGTTAATAAGTTTATCTTCTGAATATAATTTTAACATAAAAAAGTTAGGGAAAAAGCAAAATAAAAATTGTTCAAAACTTTTTCAAAAAAATATTTTTTCGCAATATACAAAATGGTTTTATCTTTGATCTTATTTGTGAAAATTTATAAATCTTTTTTTAAAGAAGCCTATAAAGGTTTTCTGTGACTTATAAGTTTAAAATAGATTTTAAATACTTTAAAAATTTCTTAAAGTGAAAATTTAGTTTAATCCCTGTAATTATTTTTATTTTAGTCATAATAAAAATTCATTCAATAGACTTGGCCAGGAAGGCGTGCGATTTCATGCCATAATATAACCACACAAATATTATTTAATTTTGAAAACTTGACCATGGCTGTTGTTATATATTTTTTTAAATTTTATATACATTTAAAACTTGTATACAAATGTTTTAAAATTTGTATACATTTTACACAGTTTGTAAATTTGGGACCCCAATATCAATGAAATACCCTATGAAAACCCTTTTAAGGGGGGATAGTACATGCCAATGGGAGTCTATATTGAGTTGTTTTGAAATCGGGGATTAACATCAAAAAGAATTATTTGATCATGAAGGTTTTTTAAAAGGGTTGATTTATGAGCCAAATTAAACTGCCTATTAATGGTACTAAACTTACTCCCTTAATTTTTTTTATAAAATAAAGATTGTAGCCCATGAAACGTAAAATGTTTATTATTTTATTCATTTTTATTGAAATAATTCTTTATTGAGCGTTTTGATCAGTGCAAGCGTAAAATCGAACTTTCGAAACTAACGAAAAAAGTAAACAAATATATTCTGGGAAAAGGCAAAAAATATTTTTGAAGGAAAACATATTTTTTTGTGAACAAATATTTAAAAATTTAAAGATGCCTACATTTGCCAAAAACCATGAAGAATGTAGAAAATCTGTTTGTGTTATCTGTATGAAGAAAGGTGATCAAGAATTGACTGAAAACTTCAAAGCTAAAATTCTTCAACAAATTCAGAAAGAAATCAACTTCAATGATGACAGAGTACCATTGGCGACCTGCATCTCCTGCAGATCTCACATTGGAAAGCTGTGTGATGGTAAAACAAATGTTGTGCCTCAGATTTATGACTTTGAATCAATTTCGATCAAGCCTCTTACTCGTTTTTCTACAGTCTGTGAGTGCTTGATTTGTAAGATTGCCAAACTCAAGGGAAAAGAAAGGCATCCATTAAGCAAGGTTTAAGATTCAGCACCAAAAGTTTCCCAACAATCTTCGCAAAATGCAGAAAAGCATTGTACTAAGTGCTTGTCAGTTATTGGTCGTGGACTTCCTCACTACTGCACTCCTGGAACACGCCATGAAAATTTGAGAAGAATGGCTGCCTCTGATCCCATTGGTGCAGAGCAAGTTGCAGCAACAGTTTTGGGATCAAAAAGTGCATCTCCTCATGGCACCATCAGACTCAGTCAACCTTGTGGAAAGCTATTGCCATTGAGAAAAGGTAATAGTGCTTTTGAACTTTAAATGATTAAATTAAAATATATGTCTTTTTTTAAGAGTTTTTGAGCTCTTATTTTGTATTGTAATATAGTGTAACAGTAAAAATAAAAATAATAATAACAATAACAAAAAAAAAAAAAATAAAATAACAATAACAAAAATAATAATAACAATAATAGTATAATCTGCCATGTCTTATCTAAAAAGAGTCAGGTCAGGTTTTCCTGCTACTGGTAACATGTAACCCAGTACAACCTGCTCCATGTCCTGCTGCCTTGTAGGATACGCTTTTTTAGGCAAAGGCTAGGTGAAGTTAACTCCGAATTAAAACACCCCCTGACTTAGGGCTCTTGGTTGAGTAAAGGCTAGAGATGGTGTCTCGATAAAAATACTCATCTTGGGCAGATGTTACATGCATCCAGCTGCTGTCTTGTAGAAGGCCTCCTAGGCGAAGACTTAAGGGGTAAACAGGTTCTATCTGTTGACCAGCCTCGCACCCCTTCCTCATCTATTAGGCTGGCGCAGATGTATTTTTAATACATTGTTTCCAGTTTAGGATGTTGAACGCTGGATCTTCTTGACTCAATGCGTGGGTATTGCTTGTGTCTCTATTTTTATGAATGGGCAACTCATTCTATTATCTCCTAATGAGGGTACAGCTCTAAAACTCAGTTTTATGGTTCTGCGGCCGGCTGGTAGTCAGGTTTCCCAAACTTTGTGGTAGCTCTCAGAGAGGCTGATTCCATCAACAGCCGAAAAATATCAGAGTACTAACAGTGCCATGTTGCGCATGGATGGTGTCCCTGTTTGTACTTTTGGTGTGCATTGCAGAGGCCACATTTGGAGCCCTTTGTTACGGCTTAGGGTTTATTAATAGTAATGAGGCTATTGCTTAGTTGTTAAATAGTGTACTGAGTACTATCTATACTTGAGTCAAGTTCTTTATAAATTTAAAATGACTAAAGTACCTAAAA
Organism: Hydra vulgaris; assembly: GCF_022113875.1. NCBI lineage: Eukaryota > Metazoa > Cnidaria > Hydrozoa > Anthoathecata > Hydridae > Hydra > Hydra vulgaris. Next base: position 41,090,722 of record NC_061168.1, read on the forward strand.
CTAAAAAACACAAAAAACCATTGTCATCACCAAGTTCTCTAAACCTATCATTTTCTAATATTCGTGGTCTTCGAAGTAACTTTTCTTCTGTTGAGTCTTATCTCTTGCAAAGTTCACCAGACCTACTTGCTCTTTGTGAGACTAATTTGAGTTCGGCTGTCCCATCTTGTGATCTTAGTGTTGATGGTTATCTTCCTTTAATTCGTAAAGACTCCAATAATCACATGCTTGGCCTTGGCATCTACATTCGTAAGAACTCACCCATTTGTAGTGAAACTAGGTTTGAATCTACAGACTATTCATTTATGTGCTTTCGTTTAGCACAACTTCACTCTATCGCCTTTCTCTTTGTTCTATATCGCTCTCCTTCATCCCAAGATTGCACTATTCTTGATGTTATTTCTGATCAAATTGACCAAGCCCTCTCTCTTTATCCATCGGCCAATATCGTCGTTGTTGGTGACTTTAATGCCCATCACACCGATTGGCTTGGCTCTAGTGTCAGTGACTCTGCTGGCGTTAAGGCTCTCAACTTTTGCCTTTCTCAATCTCTAACTCAAATAGTCAACTTTCCAACTCGTTTTCCAGACAACCCTAATCATTTACCTTCTCTACTCAACTTATGTCTTGTTTTGGATCCTAGTCAGTGCTCAATTTCTCCACATTCACCCTTAGGTACTTCTGATCACGGTTTGATCTCTCTAAAACTGTTATCAAATTCTTCTACTTCATCAGAATCCCCCTATCATCGTACCACATACAACTACCTTAAAGCTGACTGGGACTCTTTCCGTGATTTTCTTCGTGATGGCCCTTGGGTAGAAATCTTTCGTCTTCCTGCTGACAAATGTGCTTCTTACATAACTTCGTGGATTCAGGCTGACATGGAATCTTTTATTCCCTCTCGACGATTCCAGGTCAAGCTTCACTCTTCTCCTTGGTTTTCCTCACATTGCGCTGCAGCAATTTCTAATCGAAACCGTTACTTCCATATCTATCAGCAAAACAATTCTCCAGAAAACAGACATCTGTTCACTATCGCCAGAAACCATTGTAAAAAGGTTTTGTCTGACGCCAAAGTTCGCTATTCCCAGGTCATTAAATCTCGTATCTCATCACAAAAATTAGGCTCTCGAGACTTCTGGAGAATCTTTAACAGTATCAATAATAAGGGCCAATCTGTTATTCCTTCTCTCTTGTATGGTTCAGACTTTGTCACCTCACCTAAAGACAAAGCTGAATTGTTTGCTAAGAACTTTTCATCAATATCATCTCTTGATTCCACTAGTTGCGTGTTACCTGACATAGCCGTCAAACAGGTTGATCCCTTGCTTGACATTCGCATCACTTCAGCTTCTGTATCTAAAGTAATTTCCTGGTTAGACTCTTCAACAGCTTGTGGTCCTGACTACATTCCTGTTGTAGTCTTGCAGAGGTGTTCTCCGGAGCTTTCATCCATACTTTCTAAACTATTTAACAAGTGCTTATCAGAGTCTTGTTTTCCATCATGCTGGAAAGCAGCATCTGTTATCCCTATTTTCAAAAATTCCGGAGAGCGATCTGATTCATCTAACTACCGTCCCATTAGTCTTCTTCCTGTCATAAGCAAGGTTTTTGAATCTTTAATTAACAAACACTTAATCTCCCATCTTGAATCAAATAACTTACTTTCTGATCGTCAATATGGATTTCGGTCTTCTCGTTCTACAGCTGATGTGCTAACAGTAATAACCGATAGGTTTTACCGTGCATTAGATAGAGGTGGAGAGGTTAAGGCTATCGCACTTGACATTTTTAAAGCTTTTGATAAAGTTTGGCATGCTGGTCTTCTCCATAAGCTTTCTTCTTATGGTGTAGCTGGTAACGTCTTTAAGATTATTGAGTCCTTTCTTTCCAATCGTAGTATAAAAGTTGTCCTCGATGGACAACACTCTTCTTCACATCCTGTAACTTCAGGGGTTCCTCAAGGTTCAATCCTTGGCCCTATACTCTTTTTAATTTACATTAACGATCTTCCAGATATTTTCACATCTAAGGTGGCATTATTCGCTGACGACACTACCATTTACTCTTGTCATGATAAGAAGCCTACACTCTCTGATTGCTTGGAGGGGGTATCTGAGCTTGAAAAGGATCTCACTTCTGCTACAGCATGGGGCTCACAGTGGCTGGTGAACTTTAATTCAGATAAAAATCAATTTTATTCGGCCAATCGTTATCGTAATAATTTAGATCTTCCTATATTTATGAATGGTAATGTACTAGATGAGTCATCTACCATTCATCTTCTAGGATTAACTCTTACTTCTGATCTTTCTTTTAAACCGTGTATCAAATCCATTGCAAAATTAGCATCTGCTAAGGTTGCATCTCTTTATCGAGCTCGACACTTTCTTACTCCAGATTCTATTCTCTATCTCTATAAATCTCAAATCCGTCCCTGTATGGAATACTGTTGCCACATCTGGGGCGGATCTTCTAATGATGCTCTTTCTCTTTTAGACAAGGTGCAAAAACGAATTGTAAACATAGTTGGACCTGCTCTGGCAGCCAATCTCCAACCTTTGTCACATCGTCGTAATGTTGCTTCTCTTTCTCTTTTCTACAAATACTATAATGGGCACTGCTCTAAAGAGCTAGCGTCCCTTGTGTTATCTACTAAAATTCATTCTCGTGTTACTCGCCATTCAATTAAGTCTCATCCTTTTTCTGTGACTGTTCCTAAGTGCTTCAAAAACTCTTATTCTTCTAGTTTTTTTCCTCGAACATCAGTTCTTTGGAATTCGCTTCCTTCATCTTGCTTTCCTGATTCATATAATTTGCAATTTTAAGTCATCAGTCAATCGTTATCTTGCTCTACAGATTTAGTCTTTTCTCTTCCAGTAACTTCCAACTCTTATAGTGGTTGCTTGCAGCCTTGTTGGAAGTGAAGATATTAAAAAAAAAAATATATATATATATAAATATGATATATTTATTTTTCAAAAACTTACTTAATTTAAAAATAAAATTTTCTCTGCAAATATATTTGCAGAGAAAATTTTATTTTTAAATTTAATTTAATTTTATTTTTAAATTTAATTTAAAAATAAAATTTTCTCTGCAAATATATTTGCAGAGAAAATTTTATTTTTAAATTAAGTAAGTTTTTAAAAAAAAAATAATAATATTTTTTGAAGGTCATGAACTATTTTTTAAATGCAATTTTTATAATTAGGACCTTCATCAGCACAGCAACTTTTCAAAGAGCCTCTCACAACGCAGAATATGGTTCAAATTCAGCAGAATATAGGACTTTCAAACAATGGGATGAGAAAACTTGGATCGGCACTAAATCAAATCAGTCCTATCAGATTGGTGGAGCCAAGTTTTCAGCAAAAATTCGCTCAAGCAAGCCAAAAACTTTGTGATCACTTCACTGTGAGCAGCATCACTCTTGCTGAAAACAATCAAATATCCCAAGTTGTGCATTGTCAAAACCTCAGTAGTCTTAGTGATGTCTTCTTAGCATCAAGAAAGATGACAGATTCTGCAATTTTGAAACTAGGGATTGATGGTGGAGGATCTTTTTTGAAAGTCAGCTTCACACACATCATTGTGGATGAAGGTGAGACACCGCCACATAGCCCACTGCAGAAAACAATCAAATTGATGTCTCCACAACTAAATCAACAAGTGTCAAGCAGCAACTACTGGTAGCAATTGCACAAAACACTCCAGAGAACTACCATAATGTAAAGGCAATTTTTGACCCCATCCAAGTACAAGAGAAATGTCAGATGGATTCTCTGGTCATATCATGTGACCTAAAGTTGGCAAATATTCTGTGTGGCATTCAATCCCATAGCAGCAAACACCCATGTTGTTGGTGTGATGTTTCGTCTTTAAACCTCCAAAACTGTGGAAGTCCTCGAACTTTTGGCGAGATTAGGAGACAACATTTTGAATTCATCAACGCAGGAGGAGATACAAGAAAATCAAAGGAGTTCAAAAATGCCATTCACGTACCATTGGTTGATTTTCCTGATCACAAGCTTGTGCTTGAAGCTATCCCTCCAATGGAGCTCCATTTGTTACTTGGAATAGTAAACCATTTGTATAAAAATCTTTGCAAAATTTGGCCAGGGGCCGAGAAATGGCCAGCTTCACTTCATATTCCTATTCAGCCCTACCATGGTGGACATTTCAATGGGAATGACTGCATGAAGCTCTTGAGAGGTTTAGACAAGTTGCAATTGGTCACAGGATACAACAATTTTAGTCAAGCTCATGACTTCATGCAAACACTTGCACTATTTAAGGATGTGGTCATTTCTTGCTTTGGCAATAATTTGGATCCTGATTATGAATCGAAGATCTCCAAGTTCAAACAAAGCTACATCCGCCTACCCATTTCAGTTACTCCAAAAGTACATGCAGTGTTTTACCATGTACCTCAGTTCATCAAAATCAAGAAAACAGGATTGGGTCTCTTCAGTGAGCAGGCAACAGAAGCTCTGCACTCCAATTTCAAAGTTCATTGGGAGAGATACAAACGAGATTCCTCACATCCAGACTATGCCAGCCAACTCCTGAAGTGTGTGATCGAATACAACAGCAAGAAAATCTAGATCTAAAGAACAGTGTTAAAAAAATCCTAAGAATACTCTTAACAGATTTGTGATATTTTAGTGCCTTTATTTTGTTCCAGATGATTCGTCTCTAGAGAGCATTATAATTTTTAATGGAATTATAGAAATTGTTGTTTATCTTCTAAATGCGATCATTAAGAAAATAAATGAATAAAATAAAAAAAGCTCCCAATTTATGTTTTTAACATTTTTTGTTTTATGATAAAAAATCAGAAATGTATTTTTGTACTACAAATAGGCTGCCAAATGTTGCTTAAAATTCTTATTTTCTTCAAAACTTCAAGGTAAAAAATCCATTGGATGTTAATGCAGGATTTCAAAATCACTCTGTATGGCCATCCATTGTTATGTACTATCCCCCCTTAAAAGGGTTTTCATAGGGTATTTCATTGATATTAGGGTCCCAAATTTACAAACCGTGTTTAGAAATGCGCCAAAAAAGTTTAAATCAAAAATTAGAATTCAAATTAAAAATTTTAAACTTTATAATAAAGAAACTTGAACAAATACTTATCCAAAAAAAAGCAAATAAGTCTTTGTAAAAAAAAATAACAAAAAATGAATATAAAAATAACTTTGCTAAAACTAAAATCAAAAAATAAAATTAAAACTTAATAAAATAAATTGTAAACTATAAGGATAAGATTATTTAAGTTATGTTTGGAATAAATAACTAAGAACTGTTTTTATTTACTAATGTTTTTATAATAATATTATGTAAAACTCTTTTAAATAAAGTAACAACTTACATCAATTGTTTAATAAATATTATGCACATTTAAAAAATAATGAAAAGATTCTTAAAAATTCTTTGCAGTAATGTAAATAAAAGAAAAAATAATTAAATCATTTCTTTAAAAAAATTGATATTATTTTCTTATTTAAAGACATATATAATATAAAATACATACTTAAATAAATATAAAAAAATTATTAGCAGTGATTTGTTACTTTATTTGAATGTTTTTTAATAGTATAAAAACATTATTAAATATAAAAGTTATTTTATTCAAACGGCTTTCAAAAAAGTTTTCCTCTTTTTTCTTCTAAACAAAATCTTTCTTCTCTTCAAGTGTATTAATTTTAATGATACTTATATAAAGTTTATTAAAGAGACTATCGTTATTTCAAGTTGTCGCTTATAAAATTGAATTTATTTTTCTTAAATTAGATTTACTTTAATTGAAATCATTAGTTAAAATCATTAAAACATTTTGCTAATATAAAAATGTTAGTAAAAATAAAGGTATCAAAGTTGTTGAAAAGAAACTTTTTTTTATTTTAGCACATTTTTAAAATTTTAAAGAACCTGGTCAAATATTTAAAACAAAATATTATTTGCATGGTTATAAAAAAGCTTGTTTTCTCAGGCATTCTTTGCCAAGCCTGATTCAAGACTTATAATAGTAATACATTAAAGGCAAACCTAATAATAATCTTTTTTAATAACAATAATCTATATAATTAATATATATATATATATATATATATATATATATATATATATATATATATATATATATATATATATATATATATATATATATACATATATATATATATATAAATATATATATATATATATATATATATATATATATATATATATATATATATGTATATATATACATATATATATATATATATATATATATATATATATATATATATATATATATATATATATATATATATATATATATATATATATATATATATATATATATATATATATATATATATATACCTTGCTGGTTCCCCACCACGTCTGGCATTTAGCAAAGTAAGACGAGTGCAAACCATGTCGCGAAGTTCGATAAATGTATGGCTGTCCCAAAAAATAAATCTGTCATTCATTATACTTTCTATTTGCTGAAGAATATAATTTTGAAGAACTTGGACATCTTTTTCTTCTAGCAAGTTAGTTGGTCTCCTAAGTTTTTGGTGACGCTTTTTGTTTATGTCATATTCAGCATCACCAAATATATACCCTTTCCAAGTTTCAAAAACAGATACAAACAAATCAATATCTTGTACTTTTTCTAAAACTAATTTATTATTTTCCTCATAGGTAAGATTTTTATCATTTTGTGTAAGTATTGTTCCCTTTGTAATCTTTGCTGCTTTTTTTATTAATGAAGAGAGAACAATTTTCAATCCTGATTTTAAACAGTTTTCTTATATAGTATATTCATCAATCGCATTTCTTAAAACATCAAAATTAATTCGATTAAACATGTCCATAGAGTTACTATATTTTTTATGGGCTTTTTCATTCCTTCTGAAGATCGAATAAAGATTTCCAAGTCTTCTCATGTCGTTTCGGACAGATTTAAGAACTTCTGAAGCTTTATCGCATTTTCTTTTCATTTTGTCATATAAACGAAGACCAACAGTTAAAATGATATTGTCCTGTTTGCAAATTTTACCAACATCATCATTTCTCATATTTCCAAGAACATTTGTAGTAAATTTGTTTGGAAATGATGAAAGAAAATTGTCCTTTATCAAGCTAAGTGGAATATGAATGGTTGACTTTAAATTATTTAGGTCACAATTTTTGCTGTGTCTACTTAAAAAGCGTTTCGAAAAAAAGCCATTGCAATGTCCACACATCTCAAGATTTTCTGCTGTGTCCTTACAAGTCTTTTTTGCCTTTCTCTCTCTCTCTAAATTGACTAATTAGCAAAAGATATTATAACATGTTAAAACTTTATCTATTTAGTAACTAAAAACTAAGGAGATGCAAAAATGCAAAAAATAAAAAAAAAAACCTTTTTTTTTCAATTCAAATAATGTAAGAGTTACAAACTTTGTTTCAATAAGAAAGCAGATACTCGCAGAAGATCATAAGATCTTGTCATCGAGAACCGCCTAAACAGATTTATTATAAGTTATGATGAAAGATTTCATATATTTTTTATAAGTTATGATGAAAGATTTCATATATATATATATATATATTTCAATAAAAGATTTCATAAGAGTATTAATAAAAAACAAAACAAACTTAAAAATATATAAAAATGTTTTCAATTGAGAAAAGAATTTTTTTCAATTTTCTATGAAATAAAAAATTATTACCTTTAAAAGTTAGGATTTAGTTCTTTTGTTTGATTAATCAGGGTTGCCACCGTTATTTAAGAACAAAATTCCCTGATTTTCCCTGATTTTTTTGCTAAAATTTTGTTTTTTTCTCCCTGAATTTTCCTAATTATTTGCGAAAATTTTGCTTTTTTATCTTTGATTGTTCTTGATTTTTTCCCTTATATTTTGCTTATTTGCCCCTGATATTTCTAGTATTCAAACACCCACACTTAACCTTAAAACTTCTCCATTAACCCCAGATTTTTACCTTCAAAAAAACTGATGCTATAATCCCCCAATGAGTAATGAACCAATCAATTTGTTTAAAAATTGAAATAGCTAATTAAATACTTCAATCAACACATGAAGTTATTTATAGTAGAATTCCGTTAACTTGAACTGAATATAAAACGGGTATGTTCAACAAGCATTAAAAATCTGTCAGACTTATCTAGGGTACAGGATAATGAAATTCAAAAAAAAAGTAATAATTAAGATTGAAAATGTTTCTAATAACAAGCAATGTATTAAAAATTCATTAGTAAATACAAACAAGTTATAATAACTATTTAAAAAAGACTAACAAAAACAAAATAATTAAACTAAATAAGTAATAGTGTTAAATACTGAAATGTTTGAAATAAAGGTTAAACAATTTTATGTTAGAAAAATGAAATTATTTGTAATTGACTTCTTTTTTTTTCTTATATAATATAACTAAAGCCTCCTCAAGCATCTTAATTTCTTTTTCGTGTTCCTCACTTTTTCGCTTACGATCATTGCCTTTTGTAAGTAGAAGTTTCATTTGAGACATATCCTGCTGTTTGCCAGCTTCCTTGGTGAATGTAATAAATTCCTCATTGTATGTTTTACACACTTCGTTCAATACTTTTTGCTTTTCCTTAAGTTCAAATATTTCCTGATCTAAATGCATTATCACGCTATTTTCTTTTTCTTTTGCTTTGAGTTTTCTATTTTCCTCCAAATAATTTTTATATTGTAACGAGGCACTACGAACAGCCTTAATCATTTCATTGTTTGTTTCTTTTTCATGAGCCTTTAATTTGTTTGACACCATAAAATCCTTAATAGTGCGACGAGATATAAGTGACTTTTCTTTCATATTTTCACTGAGCATATTACTGTTAATACTGAAACCTCTCTCAATTGATGCTTGCCCATGACATAACGTAAAAATATATATCAAAACTTTTGACAAAGTCTTGTAATCTACACCAACTTTAATGGTTTCAAAATAAAATTCGTCTAAACGATTTCCAGAGTGAAAATTTTTAAATGCGGGTAAAAGAGTAGATGAACTTTCCTCTAACAACTTTGAAAATTGTATGAAAGCTTGATCACATTCATTTGAAGTAATATGTGAGCAAGAAAGAATTAGATGTAGTACAGATTTCATCTGATGAAGAAGATCAGCTTTTTGTTTAGAAAGAATTGACACTGGACTGATGCAACCAGTTGCTTCCAGAAAAGAAAATTGATTCAAACTTCTTTCAAATATTTTTTCGAGGATTCCAAAGATAATGAAACGGCAATCTTTCATGAATCTGTTGATGACATCATGAGATACCACATCCTTTTTCCTGAATTCCATAATGTCACGTTCAGCAGCAAACCCAATTGTCATTAATTTTAATGGCAGAAAGTTTTCCTTTTCAGTAAAATCAAATTTTTGAAGTTGCCTGCCATTCACGATGCTGCTAAGGACATCTTGTTTTATAATTAAACCCATTAAGTTTTTAACAGTTAAGAACAAATCTTCAAAAAGAAAGGAAATCATTGGGGAATCGGTTTGATATCTCAATAAGATTTTCTGTAACAAACTTGCAATGTAACTAAAAAACTTCAATTTAGTCAAAGTTAACTCATCTTTTGTTCCTCCTAACACAGTGTCATAGCTCTTGGATTTTGGTTGCTTACTTTTAGGAAGAGTCTCCCAATACTTGGTTATTTTTTTAACACTCTCATGAATTAAACAAAGTCTATCTGCAATTTTTTGGTCTTCAACCCAGCATGTTGAGCAAAATGCATAAGGAAAACTCTCACATTCAGTAACAGTTAGAAAATCAGCTCTTCTAGCCGGAGAATCATGAAAAAGGTTGTGTGATGCTTTCATTAACTTCCCTATATTCCATTCAACAGATTGAAAACCCAATTTGAAAGCCCCATGTATTACATGAAGGTTACAACTACCAACGTTAACAAGTTTAGGAAGCTCTTGTTGATCACGCTGCTTTTCAAGAAGATTAAGAAGGGACCAATTCACATTTGGACCATCCATACTTAGTTGAGTCAGATTTATGCTATTAATCTTTGACAAAGATGTAGTAATACTTTCAAGCAAATTTTTTGCTGTGGGGTGACCTAAAAATCTAGAGTCAAAGTATCTGGATTCAACAAGATTTAGATCGCTGTTCCAAAACCGAATATTTAGATCCATTTGACAATTTTGGAAAGAATCGTTAAGGCTTTCATTAAATGAAACAGTATAATAAGGAGATTTTTTTATATTTTCAGTTAAAAGTCTGTGAAAATAAGGTCCAAGACCAAAATTAATTATACAACCAAGTTTTGTTTTACCCATTTCATAAGATTTAGCAGTATTGCTGTCAGGGAACATTTTCTGATAAAGTAGGCAATTTTCATTACATGAGTTCAATGAGAAATTATTCTGTACTGCATTTAAAACAGAATAGATTTCTGCACAACATTTATCACATTGATCTACTGTAAGAATTGCTTGCTTTTTAGATGTAGACGGTGCAGGCATGAAGAAGCAAGATACTGGCTTTGCCTTCTGTGCATGTTTTTTGCCATCCATGTGACTTATCACAGCTCTTCTCCCCATATTTGACAAATTAAACTCAACTTGGCATATTTTGCACTTGGCTGACTTTTTATCGCTGCCTATTACCAGCCATTTTTCAAACCAAAGATCACTTAATCATTCTTCTTTGAAATATGTTGCCATTTTAAATTTTAAAAATTTGTACTATTCTAAAAAAAGAGCAAATTAATACACAATGTGATTAATTTTCTTTAAAAATATTTAACATTAACCCTGGTACCCTGAGAAAAAAAAATTTTTATTAGAAAATATTTCAAAACATTAAAGAAAAATTAAAAAGTTCCCTAATTTTCCCTGATTTTTTTCTAAATCAATCATTTCCCCCTGATTTTCCCTGATAGTATTTAAATTTCCCTGAATTTCCCTGATTTCCCTGATTTCCCTGATTTGGTGGCAACCCTGATTAATGTTATATTTTTTTATTCCTTCTTTTTTAAATTTATCAAACATTTTTAGTTTTTCTCTGTCTGGAAGATTCAAAGTTGATTTAACAGTTTCTATATCTTTATGTTTTAAAGTTATATGTCTTGTTAATCTCGATTGAATTTTGTTGCAAAATATACAAATTCTGCCTGGTTTTCTTTTCATTGACTTGACCTAAAGCAATTTGCAATAAATAAAATAATTAGATAAAAAGTTTATTTTTATTTTTTTTTTTTTTTTCGACTTTTTACTTAAATTTAATACAGACAGTTGTGGGGTAATTCTGTTTCAAAAGACTACTCAGTAAAATAAGAATTCATTGACAGTTCTAGCCTCTAGCTCCAAGAAGATCCGGAAATATGGCCATTTTTTTTTAAATAGATATTGAATGGGCCCCACTTGTCCCCTCATAGTTACAACATTAGTTCAGAGACATTAATAATATTTGATCTTTTTACTTAAAGATTTGTAACTGGGTATTTTTAGGAGTGATAAATCCAATGAAATGACCAGAAATGTAAAAATTTTATTTTAAGTGCCTTTATTTATCAATTTAAATAAATTTAGGCAATTTTTTATATACCTGATTTTAATGCTCAAAAAACCTATATGACCTTTATTTATTGATCTTTTAGAAAACATAAAGATTTTGATTTGCATTTACATTGATTTCCATATATGGATAAAGAGACCCATTACCCACTTTGTTGTAGCGGTATATTGCAATTAATTTTTCATTACTTCACAAACTAGTTAAAGCTCTGAAACTTTTTGAAAGTTTTTTCTTGGGCCCAACAACACTGGCTCACTAGTTTTTCATTACCATTTAGTGTTTAAGTTGCTTTAATTATATTAAGTTGCTTTAATTATATTAACACTAGTTTTTCATTATCATTAGTGTTTAATTGCTTTAATTATATTAAGTTGTTTTAATTATATTAACACTAGTTTTTCATTATCATTAGTGTTTAAGTTGCTTTAATTATATTAATTTCTTTTGGTTTCTCATTTTTAATTTTATTTGGAATACAACTTGGTAGTTAGCTTTAAAATAAGGTTCGAATGATTTTGGTAAACTGTCAATTAATAATAAATAAGTTTTATAATTTAAGATAAAACAAAAATATTTAGTTTAAAATTTTTGTTTTTACGTTATTTATGAACACAACATACGTTTGGACATGGTATTATCTTTCAACTTCAAATTAAAATTTTTATTTATAAATCATTATAAAGTTTATAATATAAAAAAACCTTGGTGTTACTCATTTTTGACAAATGAACTAATTTCTCTGGGTGAAATTCCTTCTTATCAAAATCTAAATTAAAAACTTTTTAAAAATATTATCAGGGCATGATCGACATGGTGTCAATTTATACTTATTTTTAAATTTATTAATTATAAATTTATTTTAAAATTATACAATTTTTTGCACCAAGAAAAAATAAAATTTTTATCCAAAAAGCCTAATTATATAAGGATTTCAAAATTTTAAAAAGTTCAGATATCTATTCTATATAAAAAATTGTTATTCGTTATTTTAATCCAAATGGTTAGGTTTTTTTAATTACATTCAAGCAATACCTTTTGTATTTGTTTCCTCTTCGTCCAAATCTGTGTCTTTTTCTATAGAAGAACAAGCATGTACCTAGATAAACATAAGCCTAAGTTTATTTATTTTATTTAAATGAATATAGTGTGATATATTAATATATTTTTAACAGAGGTTGATTTAAGCAGTCACCAATTAAAATTGTCTGAAAGAAGTTTAAATCTTGAAATTTTCTAATTAAAGAAACGGCGATGGGTTTTTTTAAATAATAAATATTGCTTGCTAAATTGAATAATATTTAAAAATAAAATATTTCACTTTAGAACTATTTATTTGTAAATTTAAAACACCTGATTATTTAAATGCTATGTAATCATGGAGTAGAAACTTATAACAGATGTTTACACTTTTTTAACAACGTTATTGAAAGAAATTACTTTTCTTTCTTTGAGTTTTCTTAAATTTTGTATATTATTTTTTGTGTAATTGTCTTTTAAGCGCTCACTAGGACTGGTATTTAATTTTTATTGTTTGAAGCAATTTTTTTTAATACTTAAATTACTTATTGTGATTTTTTTTTTGTTTAACTTTTTTTTAAATGTTAGTAACATGTTAAAGATATTTTTGTTTTGAAAATTATTGAATAAGTGTAAGACTTATTTTATATTTTATATTTATTTTAAATAAAAAAAATTTTTCTATATATATTAAATAATTGTATATGTATTAAATAATTATTATTTCAATAATTATTCATAATAACTTGTTTATGAAATGTTTAGTTCTTTGTATTTTAATAAAGTATTTATAATGTCATGAATTGTTTAGTTATGTAGTTCAATTCTTTGCAGTTCTTTGCAACTTCAATGCAGTTCTTTTTATTATGCAAATCTAATGCTCATTTATGAAATATGACATGCAAAATTTAACTTATACTTAAAATTAAAAGATTATTAGTAACTTATGTTCTTTATAAATAATCTTTAACACCAATTAGTTTACACTATGTTATGCTATAAATTTTTAATGATGTTGAAGTTTTTTTTTAGTGTAAAGCATTTTTATTTTTTATAATATAACTTTTTTTAACTTTAAATTAAAGCTCATTTCATTATTTTTAAGTCTTTATATAACTCATTATTAGCATAAAACTTTCTATTCTAATCTATCTTTAAAAAGAAAGAGGCAGGGGAAAGAGTTGTTTTTTTCCACACAAAAAGCCAAAGATCAAACAAATTTGAGTTCTGACATAGGCAATCTACAGACTTGATAATTTATTCAAGCATGTTTAATTAACATACAAGTTTATTCATTTATTTATTTTATTTTTTTATTTTTTTTTTTTCTCACCTACTATCAGTAAATTGTTTTTTTCTATTAATAATTTTATAAACAACGACGACTTTAATTAACACACTATTTAAAACTTTAAGTTATGTAAAACAGTAACCATGTTTCGCTTTTAAGTCATTGGTTTTTAACCATGTTTCACTTTTAAGTCATTGGTTTCAACTATTGAGCAATTAATGTTTTAACTTAAATTCAAAAGGAGTTTTCAAAGCCAATGTGTTTTGAAAAATTTTAAAAGAATATATATATAATCAATTTAAAAAATAATTAAATAAATATTAAAATTATTGTTATTACTTTTATTTGTAAGTTTCACATCAATTTTTCCTGATTTTTGTGGTTTGGATGGTTCTTCATTAATGGCATACAAATACCATTATAAAAGAGTTGAAGAAATGTTTTACACTTTCCTGATGTTAACATGAAGCAGGTTGTACTGGATTACATTTTACCAGTAGCAGAATAATTTGACTTGATGTAAAAATAACCTGACTTGACTTGTAATTATAAAATATAAATTATTACAACGTTTTAATATCTACAATAAAAACCTGGCTGTATAATAATAAAAAAAGATAATAATTTAATGTCTTTTTAAAAAAGACTTATTTTCAGTTTTTTAAGATGAGTTAAGTTATCTTTGTTAGGTTGTTGTTTTTTTAATGTAAAAACTATAAAATAAAATAAGTGAACAGTTTTATTTTATATGTAAGAAGTAGAAAAAAAAATCTGTAGATTTATTTCAATAGATTTCAATGATGTCGTGAACAAATACTTTTATTAATTAATCGCACTTGAATAACTTATCAAGTCTGTAGATTGCGCCTAATATTAACTTAAAGACTTAAAAACCATCTTAGTTTTGAAAAAAAATTTTAAAATATTACACTATTTTTATATTTCAATCATATTAAACACAAACCTCTAAACTTGAATTGTGAAATGGCGAGTTAGATATTGCATTTTCCACACCAAAATCAATGTTTAAATCTATTAAAAAAATTTGAAATACAATATTTTTCTATTATATAGTAAATGGGTGATCTTGTTATCATGTTTTCTTTAAAAGTTTCTTTTAAAAAAAAGTATACCTTCTACAGCTTTACTATCTGATGCAATGTTTTTTGTTGTAGGAGAATAAGCCTTAATATAAAATATAAATATGTATTAACTATGACGAAAAGATATGTATAACACAATATGTTAATATGAATGAAACATATGATAAAGTCTTTTTCAATGGTGATCAATGGTGCCATCTGAGTACTTAAAAAACAATTTTTAAATCTTGAGTTAACATTCTATGGATTTGCATTTGAATATTTGCTGCTTTATTCTAGTTTTCTTTATAGTTTATGCTGTTTTTAATTTAAATTTTGTCTGTTTTTAAAATAAATTTACTATATAGAAGTAATGAATATATATTTTTTCTGAAAAAAACAACAATTAGTTTTGAAATGCTTGGTGAAATTATCAAATTAAACTATAAAACTAGTTTTAGCAAAAACTTTTTAAAAACTTTTAATGGTATTAAATCATTGCAAGCATTCAATTTTATTTATTTTTAACTAGAAGTTCTTTGACAACTAATTCAGTTTCCTTTGTTATAGAAGAACAAACTCGAACCTAAATGTTTATGTTTATTTATAAATATAATTTTATTAAAACAAAAAAAAATTAGTCTATTTGTTTAATTTATTATTAGTTAAGTTTAAAATATATGTTTATAACATTTTTATAGTTATTTATTGCAAAAATGTATACATATTAACAGGCCTTGGCAGGAATACATGAGTGCATAAATGGAGAGCTTCTCTCCTAAAGGGAACATCACTCCTCTAAACAGCTTTTTTAAATGTTTTTTGCGACCTAACAGTCCGATTAGGATTTTTTTATTGCTGGCTGTTGTAAGACAAATAATTTAGTTCAATTTATTTTTATAAACTATGAATTCATTTAAAACTCATATGATAGATTTATATTACTCATTTATATAATTATTATAAAATTCATACAATAGATTTATAAGAACTCATTTAATAACAATTAAAAAAACAATTATATTATAAAGTTTTATAAAACAAGCTACTTGTAAAAATTGTAAGAAAATTTTTTTTAAACAAATTAAAAAAAGAAAAATGTCAGAATAATTAAAATATATATTTATATAATATATATTTTCTTTCTAGATGCAGCTGTACATACAACCTACTATAACAAAGGAAATTACAAAACGCTTACTTATACTTTAAAAAATACTCAACAAAGTCAATATCATAAGCATATTTAATAATTTGAATAATATTTATTGTAAACAGTTCCTAAGTTTTTTAAAAATTGAGTTGTGTAACTTAGAAGTTAATTTGAAAGTATCAAACTCTTTCACAATGCATTATAAAAATCTTTTTAAACTGTTTATCGTTCTCTAACTCTTAATTCAATGTATATCAAATTTACATATCAGATGATATTTTTATTCACAAAGAAGAGAAATGAGTAAACTTTGTAATAAAAGCCAAGAATATTTTTCCGCTCTTGTTTATATATATATATATATATATATATATATATATATATATATATATATATATATATATATATATATATATATATATATATATATATATATATATATATATATATATATATATATATATATATATATATATATATATATATATATATATATATATATATATATATATATATATATATATATATATATATTCATTTTAAAATTCTAAAACTGTAAAAAAAATAGTACACTATTTTCTTATTTCAATCATAATTAATGCAAACCTCTAAACTTGAATTGTGAAATGGCGAGTTAGATATTGTGCATTCCACACCAAAATCAATGTCTAAATTTATAAAACAATTTCAAAACACAATATTTTCCCATGATATAGAAAATGTATGATTTTGGAATCTTCTTTTCTATAAAGCTTTCTTTTTTTTAAAAAAAAAAAGAGTATACCTTCTGCAGCTTCATACGATGCCATGTTTTTTATTGTAGGAGAACAAGCCTTAATATAATATATAAATAAGCATATTTTTATTTATTGTTAAAGATAGCATGATAATGTAAATTTGGGACTCAATAATATCAATGTATTATTTTTTGAAAAAAATGTAAGTGTGAATCCTACTTGCATCTAGTGTTCCCCTATGAAAAGGATTTTCATGGGATGTTTCATTGATATTACAGGGTTCCCACAGAAAAAAAATATTAAAATTCCAGGACTTTCCAGGACAATTTTCCAATTTTTCCAGGATGTTTGACAAAAAATTCAAGGACGTTCAATTTAACTTAAGTTCAGCAATTTTAGTTAAAAAAAAATTAAAATTAAAATTAAATAATTTTTATTCGAAATTAAGCAATAATAAAACTCATTCAAAGTCTCCTAGTATAAAATTTTTACCAAAAAACCAATGTTACTAAAAAATAAGACAAATTTTTTTTTAAGAATATATTTTATAAATTCCAGGACTTTTTCAGGATTTTATGATAAAAAAATGAAAATTTCTAGGGCTTTCCAGGACACTAGTCAAATTCCAGGACTTTCAAGGACTTTCCAGGACTGTGAGAACTCTCTATTAAGAAGATCATGTTTAAAAACTTTAGATTCTTTACATATTTACAAAAGTTGTCTTGTGCCACTGAACGACCATGAAGGTACACTACTGCTAAACCACTGGTTTGTTTGTCATTGACAGTTAAAAATATAAGTTTAGTTTAATTCATGCATAGCATTGCATAGAAAAAAAAAACCCTAGACATCTAATTAAAATCAACAAGGTTTTCCGAATCAGTATCACAAAATTTACCAGAAGTATTACATTTCTAGAACAAAATTTCCATTGATAGTGTTACACTTTCTTTTTTAACCGTTTATATTTACATATATTTAAATATATATTTTTTAATTATAAATATCAGTGATTTACCTTTGATTTGTTTCTTTTTTGATGTTTCCTTTTTAATTCCTGTAAGGATTTAAGTATAAGTTAATAAATAATTTAATATATTTTTAAAATTTGATGTAAAAAAATTTACTTCAGTATGCCAAATTAAATTGTCAACACCGTAGAAGTATAGTATTTCTTCACTGGCTCGATATCCTTTAATGCAAACAAGCATAAAGATGGAGTGTTATTCAATACAACTTTTTTCATTATAGCATTTGGATAATATTTTGAACCATTGAAATAACAGCCAATATAATTAAAATGAAATGTGGCTTCAATACTAAAAAAAAACAATAAAACATTAAAACATCAACTTATTTTAGTAAAACAGTAAAATTAATTTGATAAAAATTAATGTTACCTGTACTTAATATTATTGTGTAGAAAGTCATAAACATAACTACCAGCATTAGTTTTTTCATAATATTGTATTTTGTTGTTCTTTTTTTTTTTGGCACTAAGTCTCCTCTGTATTGGGTAATGAATTGACCTTTTTGAATTTTTTCAAAAGAAAAGACGCCAAAACCTTTATAGATAATGTTGATTTAATTGGTTTTTAAAATTAATTGTTACATTGTTATACCTTTTTTTGAATGTTTTTTATATAATTGTATTATAAAATGACATAAAGTAAGCTTAAACAGCTCTTTCCAAATCATAAGATATTTTACAGAAAATGATTGTAAGTTTTAATGGGACATTATTATTAGAAAACAACAATCCCAGCTATAAGTACAGTATCATTATTATATATTTATATTTCTTTATTGTTTTTATGGCCAATATCTTGTTGTTGTTAAACCTATTTTGAATGTTAATTTATGCTAAATATATTTAAAGAAATAATCAAAATAATAATTCCTAATAATGATTCGAACTAAGTAAATGATATGTATAAAATCATATATTCATTGTAAAAATTGGAAAAAAATTTGGAAAATGAAAGAAAAAAAACTAGAAAATTGTCAAAAAAATTTATGATCAATTGAGTCACAATAATAATAAAAAAATAATTTATTTACCTTTTGTTTTATCTACTTCTTTTTTGTATAAAGTGTGTGGGTCTTTTTCCATTTCTATATAGTGTTTTGCTGTTTCAATTGGAGAAATACGTCTTTTCTGTAATAGTGTTTTTTAAAACTATTATTCTTATCGTAATTTATAATTTCAGAAACCTGTTAAGAGTTCTTTATGAAAAAATTAAATTGTTTCCAAAAAACAATTTGGTTGATATTTTTTTTTTAAGCAAAATAAATTTTAAAATCTTTTTAAAAAAGTGCTCTTAACGGTTCTCTGAAATAAATTATTTAAATTATTGTCTATATATTATATTTTGTTTTTAATCAATTCTGTTTTTTAGAAGGATTTTTTTTTTTTTAGCACCTGTACTTCCAACAAGGCTACAAGCTATTGAAACTCAGTATTGAAATTCAATGTTTCAAGTTACTTGAAGAGCCAAGATTTTGGAAATTTTATACAATTAATTAGTAAGAGTAATTAAATAAGATTAACTTTACGAAATATTCACAAACTTAATAAATTAAATCCTACAATTCAAATCAATTTTCAAGTTTCAAATTTTTATTTTGAAGAGAATTATAACAAATTTCTATTGTACATTGTAATTTATATTTATATTTTGTTTTTATATTGTAACCGTTTTAGGTGATTTAGGAATTTAGCAAAAGCTACATTAACTAATTTTTTTCTTTCATTTGATTGATTGTAACTCTTTTAATAGCTAAAATATTAAAAATATATTTTTGTATTGCAGATACCATATATTACTTATATAAATATATTATTGCTAGAAACTTTAGCTTTCCAGATTTTAATTCCAAATTTTTGTGGATTCACATTTATCAAGTAGTTATAAAAGTTTCCTGGAAATTTTCAAGTCAGGTTTAGGGTTAGTTTTGGAAATTTTCAAATAATTGCGCAGAGTTGATTTTTTTTGGAAACTTTGAAAATTTTGGAAATTTTCAAATAATTGTGCAGAGTTGAATTTTTTTTTTTTTTTTTTTTTGACTATTTTTGGAAATTTTGATCAAATATTATTAAAACTTTTCTTGTAATTTTTTATTCTTATGTATTTTGGAATAAAATATAAATTATCTAAATATAATAATGATGACGTACAGGAGCGTCTATCATCACCAAGCCTCATGAAGCAACCCACTTCCCTCTGTTCCCCCAAGAAGCGCTTTGAAAGCGCTTATTTCCAAGATATAAAAGGCGACGTGCTAAACTTGTTAATATTAATGTTCTAAGTGTCATCGGAAAATTCATCAAATCATTTCATTGAACTTTGTTTTTACCCTATAATAGAGCTATCACTTACTAAATACAGCCGTTCCTTTTATATTTTATATAAACATGACCCCTCCCCCCAGTTTTGAGTTAAAGTTACAATACCTCCCCCATCCCCAGTTTGTATGAAGCCGCTGCCTCTTCAATAAACAGTATTAGACGCGTATGGCGCGTATGATTTTTTGAAATTTTAATTATTACCTCAGAGTAAAGTAGTGGTACCTAGTAAAATCAAATTATTATTATTTTATTTTTTTGATAATTTCGGAAATTTTGAGCAAAATTTCCTGAAAATTTTATCACTAATATCAAGTAATAAAGTAGTTGTGAAATCAAAATACCAAAACCCAATTACGTCCCTAGATTTCATTTTTTAATACTTTTTTATAGAAATCAATTTTATGTCTTATTCTTATTTGCAGTTGTTTTATTTTTTAGATATTTGTACAACTCTGGTAAGAAATGATGTTTTTAGAAAGTATATGGGACTCTTAACAGATAAAAATATTTAACAGTAACAAATTAAAAACAAGCATTTACATTTTTCATGGGTACTCGTTCTTCTGGCATTGATTTCCAGCCCAGCTGTATTGCGTTTATTATTGTTTGTATTTCTTGGTTATTTTCTTTTTACAAAACTTTGAGTAAATCAGCATCAGGTCTTATATTGTGTTTGAGTGCCTGGACAAGAAAAACATCGTTGATAATTGGAAGATTATTTTCCCATAATGAACTAAAATAAAATATGTTCGAAAGAATTTCAAAACTTGAAATAGATAATGCGTAAATGTCAGTATACACTGAAAGTTTTGGATTTTGATTTAAAAGTTCTGGTGCCACATACCAAAGTGTTAATCCTTTTAAAGAGTTGTTATTAGTGCAAGTGATTGTATTTTTTATAGTGGTCATATCACCAAAATCTGATATTTTTATTATCAGATTTTCAATAGACCCACTAACTAACATATTGCTTGGTTTAATATCTCTATGAATGATGTTTTTTTCATGGAGATAAATTATACCCTTAAACGCTTGAATTATATACGAAGTTCTTTCTTCTAAATTGAAGTAATCGTTATCGTTATAAATAGTAACAAGCTCCTTTAAGGAATAAGCAACAGTGTCGTGGACTTTCACACTGCATAATTCAAAACATAGAGCTGACGGTCTAAGACTATATCCCACGAAGTTAACAATATTTATATGTTCCAGTTGCCTTAGTTCATTGCATACTGTTAAAATTCGTTTTTTTCCAAACTGGGTATTGAACACTTTTAGCGCTAATGGCTCTCCTTTAATCGACGATTTGTAAACTTTGGCAGCACTGTCTTCACCGATTAATTTCGAGAAATTTAATGGCAAATTAGAGACCTCCAAATGTTGTACTCTTTTTTCCAAATCGGAAATTTTAAATGAAAAAAAACTCATCTTTTTAACAAATTACTTAAAATAAAAAATTTTATTTTATAAATAAAATAATGCATTGCTATATTTAGTAGTGTTAATGAGGCCTCTTATGTTCACGAAATGCGCATTAAATGTTTGAATATTTTACTGTATTCACGTCGAATATGTTTCATGTATTCATAAAGTTTTTGCGCGGGGAGTGGTCTAATTTAGTTAATTTTTTCTATAAGTACCGTAAGTTTTTAAGTTTTATTAGGTTATATAAAAATTTGTGTTATATGCGGCTGTACGAATAATACGTGATATTTTCGAATAATACGTGATATAAGTTAATGATGTTACGTATTGTTTCAACAGTCATCATAAGATGGCATTTAATTTTAACTTTTGAGAAAGAAGTTTAATTTTTTTTAGTGGATTAAGAAAGACCCGGCGTCAACATTTGCTAACATAAGTCAATTTGGGGCAATCAAACCGGAATGAATCAAAACACAACAACAAAAAGTATAATTTTATGCTACCTTTACTGTTATAATCACAAATGTTTGTTTTTTTCTGACTTTAATATCTAATTAATATATCACGTTTAGTTTCTTACCTCCTCATATTTATTAAGTTACCTTAAAGGCCGTTTTCCACAAGACGAAAAATTCGCGCGAAGCGAATATTTTCGTCGTTAAGCAAACATTTTTGGCGATTATACTGATTTTTTTTCGCTACAGCGTTTCGTTGCAGCGAAAAAAAAAGTCGGATTCATTTCGACTTTTTGCGAATCGCCATAAGCGAAAACCAATAAAATTTTGAATATTATATCACGTGATGTCAACATTAAAAAAAAGCGAAAACATGTTGTTTTTAAAGTAACAAAAAACAAAATTCTTAACCTGGCGTTCTTATTAATTTTATATGAACTTACTCTGAAAATTGGCTAGCATGAGTAAATTTATCAAACAAGGGGCATGACTTGCATAAAAAAATGACCAGACTTATATATAAAACTAAATCGAAAATTTACAAATACAAATTTTCACACTGTCAATTACGAAAGTTACACTTCGTAAGAATGTTTATCTTCAAGTGGCCACACGAAGATAAACCTTTTTGTGAAAAATTCTTTATAGAGTTAAACCTGCTGTTCGTTCTTGCAGTAATAGTTTTTAATAGAAATGTTCATATCAGAGTTTAGCATTTATTTTCTTATACTTTCTTGTAAAAAAAAAACCTTATATTAAACGATTCTATTACAAAATAATAACATATCTTACATATAAAGGCAGAAATGTTAATATTAATGCACGGAAAGAAATTTTCACATGCTTCAAAGTAGAAAGTATGCTAAAAAAGTATTAACTGCTTTAAGTTAAACATACAGCGTCAACTTATTGCTGCCATTTTTATTGTTGACAACGAAAAAAAAGTAGCGCGAAAGAAAGTAAGTGGAAATCAAAGCAGCGTTTCGTCGTAGCGAAAAAATTCGCGCGAAGCGAATTTTTTCGTCGATAAGCATGCGCAGATTAAACATTTTTTGATTTTTTTTTGCTACAGCGTTTCGCTGCAGCGAAAAAAAAAGTCGGTTTCATTTCGACTTTTTGCGAATCGCTATAAGCGAAAACCAATCAAAGTTCAAATATTAATCACGTGATGTAAACAGTTAAAAAAATCGAAAGCACGTTTTTTTTTTTAAAAATGGCAGCAACAATAATGAACAACAACAACAACAATGAACAAAATGCTCAACTTATTATTGATTTACTAAAAATTCAACCTGAACATTTGCAAGCATTATTAAGTTCATCAAATAAAGATAAAATTCAAAGTTCCGAAGGTTTCACTTTACAAGAAGGTTTATCTTCGTTCAAAGTTGAAACATCTGTTGCTTCATACAGTAACATTTTTTCCACAGAAGTTTTCCTATCAGAGGTTAGCATTTATTTTTTTAAACATTCTTAAGAAAAATTATATCAAATACTATTTTTGAATAAATTGTATTAAAAAATTATACTTTAATTCAATTATTTACCATATTTTCAGATTAGAAAGTATCCATGTTTGTGGGATGTATCTCATCAGTCATACAAAGATAGAAGTGTTAAAATGAACGCTTGGAAAGAAATTTCCACATCTTTTGAAACAGAAAGTAAGTAAAAATAGTAATTATAGGTTGTAGATAAACATTAGTTGTATATACATACACTTAAATGTTTATTTTTTGTGTGTTTCAGTTTTGCAAAAAAAATTAAAAAACCTAAAAGATACTTTAAAAAAATGCTTCGACAAACGTAATAAGATGACTAAATCAGGTGCTGGTGCATCAGCTTTACCTAAATGCAAATACTATGAAGAAATGTTATTTTTACATGATAAGAACAACAATATTTCAACTCAAAGTAATTTTGAATTAGAAGAAACTATAACTGAAAATGAAGATCAGATTGCGACTCCAATTGCTGTAAAAGCCAAAAAAAGGAAAATTAGCAATGAGGCAGATAAAAAAATAATGCAAGAACTTTCAAACTTTGATAACGAGCTAAAAAAAGTTATGACTGATAGTCAATGTGAAGACACATTATACTGCCAAAGTTTAGTACCGATATTGAAATCTTTACCGCTTAAAAAAAAAGAATAGCAAAAATTAAAATATCTCAATTGTTGTATAAGCTTGAATTTGATGAAAAATGTGAATAAAAAATAATTTTTTTGTGTTATTTATTTTGTAAACAAAGAAAAATATCGGTTTTAAATTTAAAACTTTTAGTCTTTTTGATAAGAAGTATTGTTTATTAATGACCATTGCCAATCAACTGCCCCGTCAGTATTAAAATATTTTTTGAAGTTGTTTCTAATTTTTCGAGCATCTTTAGAATGATTATTACAAGCAGAACTTGAAATATCTTGTAATCCTTGTACATCGCCGATTTCTTTTCTCGATTCGCCAGGTATTAATTCATTTGGACCATCCTGATCAATATAAGTATTTGGACAATAATCTTAATTAGGACTTTCCTTCCTTTTTGACATTAAAAAATTGTGAAGTGCGACAACAGCTTTTGTTATAAGCACGACTTTTTTTGTTGAAGCAATAATAGGTTATCTGAAAATCCGAAATCTGGATGCAGCTATACCAAATGCATTCTCAACTATTCTCTTGACACGCGACAATCTGTAGTTAAATAATCTTTTTTTGTACGAAAGATTACAAAATGGATAAGGTTTCATCATTTGAGGCTTTAAACCAAATGCATTATCTCCAACAAACACGTAGGGCAATATTGTTTCAGTACCATTTACTTTACATGCTTGAGGAATGTCAAGCAGATCATTTTCAATAGCATAACCAAGTTGACTATTTGCATATACACTACCGTCACTTTGTCTTCCACTATTTCCTATATCTAATAGTGAAAATTGATATTTTGCATTGCACACAGCCAAAAGAACAATACTATGTGTCTTTTTATAGTTATAAAACGATGAGCCAGAGCATGCAGGAGCTTGCATAACTACATGCTTTCCATCAATAGCACCTAAGCAATGGGGAAAATTCCATTTGTTCTCGAAGTCAGTAGCTATTTTTTTCCATTTTTTTTCAGAAGATGGTGGATCTATGTATTTCTTTTTAAAAAGTGATACCCATATGGCTCTACATGTTTCACTTATTATTCTTCCGACAACTGAAGGACTCATGCGGTAGTTCATAGCTATTGTTGTCTGTGCGTCACCGGTTACCAAAAAACGCATTGTAACACAAAATCTTTCTGGAGCAGATATACAATCTCTCATATGTGTAGATTTCTTTCTAATCAACGGACACACCCAAGACAAAAGTTCTTCTAATATTGTTGGAGACATACGAAAATAACGAAAAAATAGTTCGTGGTCAAACAATTTTAAATCTTTAACAAGAAGATTATATTCTCCTTTCTGTTTACGATCTAAATAAAATTTTCTTATCCAAAATCGCTTTTTATACTTTTTTTGCGATTTGTTTCTTATATGCAATAAAAACTTTAAATAGAGCAATATCTTTTTTAAAAGCATGCAGCGTAAATTTATAGCTGCCATTATTTATTATTAAGTAGCGCGAAAAAAGTATCGCGAAAATGTGGAAATCAAAACGGCGTTTCGTCATGACGAAAAAATTCGCTTCGCGCGAATATTTCGTCTTGTGGAAAACGGCCTTTACTTTCTTTCGCGCTACTTTTTTTTGTTGTCAACAATAAAAATGGCAGCCAAAAAAGAAGTTATTACTTTTTTAGCATACTTTCTTATTTGAAGCATGTGAAAATTTATTTCCATATTAACATTTCTGTCTTTATATGTAAGATGTGATATCATTTTGTAATATAATCATTTAATATAAGGTTTTTTTTTACAAGAAAGTATAAGAAAATAAAATGCTTAGTCCTGATATGAACACTTCTATTAAAAAACTGTTACTGCAAAAACGAACCGCAGGTTTAACTCTATGTAGGGTTTTTCACAAATAGGTTTATGTGGCCACTTGAAGATTAACTTCTTATGAAGTGTAACTTTCGTAATTGACAGTGTGAAAATTTATATTTGTAAATTCTCGATTTAGTTTTATATATATATATTAGTTTTTTATTATATATTAGTTTTATATATGTCTGGTCATTTTTTTATATAAGTCTTGCTCCTTGTTTGATGAATTTACTAATGCTTGCCAATTTTTAGCGTAGGTTTATATAAAATTAAAAAGAACGCCAGGTTAAGAATTTTGTTTTTTGTTATTTTAAAAACATGTTTTCGCTTTTTTACTGTTGACATCACGTGATATAATTTTCAAAACTTGATTGGTTTTCGCTTATGGCGACTCGCAAAAAGTCGAAATGAATCCGACTTTTTTTTTCGCTCCAGCGAAACACGCTGTAACGAAAAAAAATCAAAAAATGTTTAATCTGCGCATGCTTATCGACGAAAAAAATTCGCTTCGCGCGTATTTTTCGTCGTGTAGAAAACGGCCTTAAGTAATGGCAGTATGGAGTTATTTATACCACTATTTAGTATTTTAGATTCTCTATCGTTTGATTTACCACACAAATTTAATAAAGTAATTAATAAGTTATTGAGATTTTTTTTTTTCAACTATTGAACAAAAACTTATTAGGTATATATTATATACCTATATTAACTATTACGCAAAAATTTATTTGTTCATCATCTCGAAATGATGTTTTTTTTTCCTTGTATACCAACGATATTAAACTTTTTATTATTTTATTAAATTGTTTTTATCATTTTATAGATAAGTCATTTTAAATATTTTTTACTTTTGCTATTAGTTTTGATTAGGTTTATTTTTAGTTATGATTAAATTATCTTTAAGTAATCATTGTTTTAGGGGCATCCATAAAGGATGTCACCATTTTTTAGCCAATTTTTGACCCCCTCTTCCCCCTTCTTTTGTCACCGGTTGTCCTTTTTCCCTATACCCGCCTTGGAAAGGATGTCATAAAATCCTGAATCCATCCCCCCCCCCCCCTATTTTTAACTCCAAAACAATTTATTTCATCTCGCATTGATGTTTGAATCTGCTGCTACACCTTTGCAAAATAAAATTAAAAATATTCTCATACATTATCTTCTTAAAAACACATGTTTACGTAGTTTTCCATGTTAATTAAACTAAAATAAAAAATCTATAAAGTGACGTCCTTTTCTGACAACCTCCCCCCTCCTCTCTTCCTTTTTTATCCTTTTTAACTCGAACCTCTTCCCCCCCCCCCCCCCCCCTATTTAATTAAACTAAAATAAAAAATCTATAAAGTGACGTCCTTTTCTGACAACCTCCCCCCTCCCCTTGTCCTTTTTTATCCTTTTTAACTCGAACCCCTCCCCCCCTTCCTCTATTTGGATGACGTCCTTTATGGATGGCCCCTTAGGAAATATAAAAATTTTTAATAAAACTAAAAACAAACTTTTGCAATTAAAGAATATTTTCCTAATTCTTATCGTTGCTTCTATTTAATTAAGTTAAATATTAATATATATGAGGCTATTAATTAATTGCATTGAGACTTTCTTGCTTTTCCACTACTTGTACGTATTATATTGCCTAAAATGTTGTTGATATTATTATTTTTTTTTTAAGGAGTTTGGAGATAAATAAACTTAGACAAACTTAGAGAAAATCTACAACATAAATATACTAAATTTTTTAAATATCTGCTGAAAATTGATATTTCACTGATTGCCGTGTTACTATTTAAGAGATTGTGACACTAGTCTTTTTTAGCAATATGGGTTATTAGATTTATTCATAAATATTACATATCATCATTACGCGTTATAAATGCGTTGAAAAAAATCAGAAGAAATACCTCACCGGCAAACAAGTTGTCATTTTTATATAATACATGAAAAACCTGTCAGCAAATTTATGTCTTTAATTTTTTAGCAGAATTATATTTTGTGTCCTTTTTTCGATATTTTGAAGCTATATATTTTGCAAGATTTTATTTCAAATGAATCCAAGTCTCTAAACTTTTTTCGATATTTTGAATGCTATATATTTTGCAGGATTTTATTCCAAATGAATCCAAGTCTATTTTTTAAAGTTTGTTTTTTAAATTAAATCAGTGAAAAAGGTAGGGGTCAGTCTTAAAATAATACCAAAAACCTCGTTTAATCAAGTCTTCAGATATTGAAATAAATTTTTTTATAAACTAGGAAACGTTTATGAAACGCCTTTTTTGGACCGATTGCCAGCTGGGTTGGTATTCAAAAAAAGTTATTTAGATTTCAAAACTATCTTTTATATATAAAAATTTTTTTAATAAACTAAAAATACAAGTTTTTTGATAATTTTTTTTCAGTGTTTTACATAAGATTATTATTTTTAAATTTTTTATGGTATTTTTTTGATAATAGTAGGAGCTGTCTGGGGTCGTCCAGTCAATTAATTAAATAAATAATTTGGGCACCATTCTATTGTATATTTTGACCTTTAATCGTTAAAGAGAGGATTATGACCTTTTTTTTTTTTATGTTTCTAGTATTATTAAAAAAATGAATAAGCGATCGTCCATAAAGTATGTTCGCTCGGAGGGGAAGAGGGGGTTTGCAAATAGCGTATATGAGATGGAGGGGCAGTTGATCAATTGTAAAAGTAAGAAGACACTAAATTCAAAAATATAGAAATTGTTGGGTAAGTAGGTTAAAAGCGGAGGTACTTAAAACAAGCTTTTAGCAAAATAGGGGAGGTGGGGGAGGGTCGAAATAAACTTACGCGCTTTATGAACGACCCGATTTGTATTTAAAAAATTCTAAGTATTAGTAAATAAATAAAACCAAAAATTGAGAAAATGATTTTTCGGCGGACCTGTACTCGGCACATCCTAAACTCGGTGAAGTTCGTAAACGAACTCGGTAAAGTTCGAAACAATATTTTTGCCGTTTAATGATTGGCTATTATTAACGAATGAAAATTTAGCACAAAAGTTTTAATTCGCGCTTCAAAACCCAATTTTTTACCGCCTTTAAAATAAGTAAGATGACAGCTTTAGCTGAGTTCATTAAAAGTATCAAAGAAGAAATTGGTTGATTTTTTGCAACAAAAAAGGCTAATGCCACTTCAAAAACTTTGTCTACGTGGTCTAAGGATGCTTCTGCAAAATTATGAAGTCAATTCGAGCAGGATTTTTTGAAAGCTCTACATCTTTAAGTGTAAGTCTGATACTTCAATTAATGTTTTTATGGATCCTGGAGGTTCCTGTAATCGCTGCATCTGAGGTAGTAGGTGTAAACGAAAAAACCTTAATTCAGTGAAGCAACAACAAATCATGTTGAGTCGTTTTGGTGTCGGATGAAACGAAGGTTAAAGTATGTTTTTAGATCACTGGGTGATTTAAAGTGGTCTAGGCTAGATGAAGCTGTATACAGAGAATATTATGATTTTTATAATAAAAATGTTTGGAAAAATTTCTCTTTATTCTTAAAACATATTAGTAATAGGTATCCTCTGTAATGTAAAATACCGTAGAACGGGGTGACTTTGATACGCGGGGTGACTTTGATAATTTCGTCTGTTAGTTACAAAAATAATGATTTGAATGTGAAATTGCACAATTAGAGACTATTTTTTTTTTTATTCTTGTACATAATTATATTCTGCTAATATTTTTGAAATTTTAATGATTGTGAAGTGATTGTAAATTGTGCAAATGTGTTAGGAATAACATGACTATAACAAAAAAATAACGATTTTTACAAGTATGCCAAAAAATCTTGTGATTTTAAATTTTTTGAAATTTTTTTTTTCTAAAAATCTATACTTAGATGTTCAAGTGGTATTTATGTTTTTTTTTTTTTTTTTTTGGATATCTTTTTAATTTTGAATTGAGTTAACAACTAAAGGATATTATAAGTACTTAATATTTATATGCAATTAGTATTATTTTTTTGTTAGTGTTATTTTATAACTGCTAATTACTATAACAATGTTATTGATATATTATTTTTCTGTGTTTAGCATATTAACATCAAATTTATTTTTGTTTTTCCTTTGTCCATTCTGTAGATATATTCGATAACCAAACTTGTTGTCTAAATTTATAATTTTACCAGTAAATCTTATAAGTTTATTAATATGTTGTGTTCTAATTTAGTAAAAGTCAAAAAGAAAGTATTAGCGACACTGTAAAGAGGGTTAAATCAATAAGCCATTAAGAAATAATAGACTATCAAAGTCACCCCAAACGACGTGGTGAGGTTGATAACATTTTGGATTAAAAATATATATATTAAGACAAAAAAAAATTAAAAATATTTAATGGAATTATATAAAGGAAAGGTATAATGTTATAACGGGAAAAAAAAAATCAGAAAAAATTGTAATGAACCAGATTTATTTTGCAAAAATGCTCAAAATCCTAACAAAGTCACCCCGTTCTACGGTAAGTATTATAATATAATATTTACATTAAAAATGTTTCATAATATTTATATTAAACTTGTTTTTTTTGAAGTACAACACAAAATATACGCAAAAAGTGGAGTTAAGTAGTTTGGACGCGTTCAACAATTTATTGTGCTGATGAATTTAAAAATATTTTTAAAATAAGTAGTTTAAACGCATTTTAAAATAAGTAGTTTAAACGCATTATAAAAAAAAAGTTTATTCAAAAATAAAATGTTCTTTGTAAATTTTTTTGTTGTCAAATAAAAGGAATTTAAATGAATGCAAATTTACTTTTTTTCTTCCTCTTTTCTTTTCTTTTTTCTTTCATGAATGATTTTAAGCATAAAATTTTTTACTTTCTGAAATATTGCAAGTTCGATTTGAAAATCGAATCTTTTTGAGCGCCTAAAATATTTCTAAAAGGCGGGAAATTTTGGACATTTTACTAGAAGAACCTATACAAAACTCATTCAACAAAATTTATTACCTTGATATAAGAAGGTATTACTGAATGCAAAGTGTATATTAAGATTTTTGTAATTATTATTGTAAAAGTTTCTACTTAAAAGAAAGAAAAAAAAATCATTAATTAAATCGCATTTTTAACTGCAACGATAATTAAGTATATAATGAAAACTTTTAAAAATAAAAAATTAAATTAACTCAAATATTAACTTAAAAAAACTCAAATTGGCGGGAAATTTTTAGACGTTTAATTTATGAAGTTTTGACAATTTACAATGAAAATATAGCTAAATCACCGTCATTCAATCGAATTATTTCTAATACTAAATTAAAAGGCATTTTTGTAAACTTAATAGTTTATTTTATGATTTATCAGGATCTGCAGTATTTTTAAATCTTTATTTAAATAACTAAAGTAATTTATTTTATTTTTTTTAATATAATTTTTAAGATGGTCACCATTCAATAAGTAAAAAAAAATTTTTTGTTTTTTTAATTAAGTGAACAATTGTTCACAATTGGCAGAAGTTTCACGAGGAAAAAAATACATACCTAAGCTCAAATACAAGCTTTTCAATTACTTTGGGTCACAATGGTTGTTTATTGAAAAAATTAAATTGCATAGGATGTTGCTAAGGGGAAATCTTCTAGAAGTACTTTTTGTAATTTATATTAATTTACTGAAACAAATATTTTCAGTCTTCTGGCAAGTATAATAAATTATAAATTAATTTTTATCTTTATTTTAATTTTTTGCAAAAATGAAAAATTCTTTTTTGCTCCCACAGTTTCCCAAATTTTTAAAATGTTGACAAAACGCTTTGAAACTTTTGGACTTCATCAATAGATACGTTCATCAATATATCATGTAGATAAATTTAAAAATGATTTTAAAATAGTATTTTAAATGCGTATAGTTATATTTTAAAAAAATAGCACCACCTTTATTTTACTCAATATTTAAAAAAATAAATTATATATACAGCACAAAATTCTCAAAAAATAACTTTAGTCAATCCAAAATCTATTATTCAGCCACTAAATCAGGGAATCGAGGACCTAAATTATGGAATACACTTTTAAATGATGATCTTAAAACACTCTCTTCACTTAACCAATTTAAAACAAAAACTTAAATACAAGCTTAGGCAAAATCTTCTAATCGACAACAATGAATTAAATTTCTTTTAAGGCGTTAAACAAGAGTCCTCTTATGATTTGATTTATATAATTATAAATATATTTATTAATGTTATATATACACATAAAAAGAAAAAGAAATTCTATTGTAAACATTTACACGATTTAATTTTACAATTTGTTTATTACCGAGGATGTAAAAAAGTTTATACCCAGTGGGCACGGACGTAAAAAAGACGTTTATAAACGTCTTATACACGTTTTAGACGTCTTTTGAACGTCTTTTGAACGTTTTAGACGTCTTTTGAACGTTTAAAAGACGTCTTTTTTTGGTTCGGTGACCACTAATATACTACTGGTATACTATATATTCTTGAAATCTTATGTAAATAGTACCCCTAGTTGTTTGGCGTGTATTTATTTGTGAGTGTGCACTCACTTTTTATCTTTTTGTTATCTCTTTGTTTTGTTTTTTTTTGTGTTTATTTTTGTTAGTTTTTTTTTTTTTTTTTTTTTCAATTTATTTATTTCTTTAATTTCATTTTTTTAATCATTCTAACATAAGAAATTAAAAAAAAAAAAGAAATAGCAGGATAAAATACAAAAACAAAAAATAATTTTTTATTATAAGTTTTTTTTATTTATTTATTTATTTTTTTCTTTATTTGAAATATAATTTTTAGGAAAATTTAATTATTATTTAAAAGGTTTTGTATTATCTTAGACTTTTAAAAGCTATGCTATGTATGGTATATATTATGGGGCTTAGTAAAAGACAACTATAGTTTTCGTTTTGTTTCTGTCATATAAATTTTTATTTATTTTATTTAGTTATAGTAATTATTGTCAAACGGCGACACATATATATATATATATATATATATATATATATATATATATATATATATATATATATATATATATATATATATATATATATATATATATATATATATATATATATATATATATATATATATATATATATATATATATATATATATATGTATATATATATATATATATATATATATATATATATATATATATATATATATATATATATATATATATATATATATATATATATAAAACTTTATATATATAAAGTTTTATATATATATATATTAAAAATACAAGTTTTTTGATAATATATATTAAAAATATATATTAAAAATACAAGTTTTTTGATAATAAAAAATTATCAAAAAACTTGTATTTTTAGTTTATTAAAAATTTTTTTAATAAACTAAAAATACAAGTTTTTTGATAATTTTTTTTCAGTGTTTTACATAAGATAATTATTTTTAAATTTTTTATGGTATTTTTTTGATAATAGTAGGAGCTGTCTGGGGTCGTCCAGTCAATTAATTAAATAAATAATTTGGGCACCATCCTATTGTATATTTTGACCTTTAATCGTTAAAGAGAGGATTATGACCTTTTTTTTTTTTTTATGTTTCTAGTATTATTAAAAAAATGAATAAGCGATCGTCCATAAAGTATGTTCGCTCGGAGGGGAAGAGGGGGTTTGCAAATAGCGTATATG
Organism: Hydra vulgaris; assembly: GCF_022113875.1. Classification (NCBI taxonomy): domain Eukaryota; kingdom Metazoa; phylum Cnidaria; class Hydrozoa; order Anthoathecata; family Hydridae; genus Hydra; species Hydra vulgaris. The sequence continues at coordinate 41,124,392 of NC_061168.1, forward strand.
AGATGGAGGGGCAGTTGATCAATTGTAAAAGTAAGAAGACACTAAATTCAAAAATATAGAAATTGTTGGGTAAGTAGGTTAAAAGCGGAGGTACTTAATTAAGTTAATTAACTTAATTAAGCAAAAATATTGTTTCGAACTTTACCGAGTTCGTTTACGAACTTCACCGAGTTTAGGATGCGCCGAGTACAGGTCCGCCGAAAAATCATTTTCTCAATTTTTGGTTTTATTTATTTACTAATACTTAGAATTTTTTAAATATAAATCGGGTCGTTCATAAAGCGCGTAAGTTTATTTCGACCCTCCCCCACCTCCCCTATTTTGCTAAAAGCTTGTTTTAATTAAAACAAGCTTTTAGCAAAATAGGGGAGGTGGGGGGAGGGTCGAAATAAACTTACGCGCTTTATGAACGACCCGATTTATATTTAAAAAATTCTAAGTATTAGTAAATAAATAAAACCAAAAATTGAGAAAATGATTTTTCGGCGGACCTGTACTCGGCGCATCCTAAACTCGGTGAAGTTCGTAAACGAACTCGGTAAAGTTCGAAACAATATTTTTGCCGTTTAATGATTGGCTATTATTAACGAATGAAAATTTAGCACAAAAAAGTTTTAATTCGCGCTTCAAAAGCCAATTTTTTACCGCCTTTAAAATAAGTAAGATGACAGCTTTAGCTGAGTTCATTAAAAGTATCAAAGAAGAAATTGGTTGATTTTTTGCAACAAAAAAGGCTAATGCCACTTCAAAAACTTTGTCTACGTGGTCTAAGGATGCTTCTGCAAAATTATGAAGTCAATTCGAGCAGGATTTTTTGAAAGCTCTACATCTTTAAGTGTAAGTCTGATACTTCAATTAATGTTTTTATGGATCCTGGAGGTTCCTGTAATCGCTGCATCTGAGGTAGTAGGTGTAAGTGGTCTAAGGATGCTTCTGCAAAATTATGAAGTCAATTCGAGCAGGATTTTTTGAAAGCTCTACATCTTTAAGTGTAAGTCTGATACTTCAATTAATGTTTTTATGGATCCTGGAGGTTCCTGTAATCGCTGCATCTGAGGTAGTAGGTGTAAACGAAAAAACCTTAATTCAGTGAAGCAACAACAAATCATGTTGAGTCGTTTTGGTGTCGGATGAAACGAAGGTTAAAGTATGTTTTTAGATCACAGGGTGATTTAAAGTGGTCTAGGCTAGATGAAGCTGTATACAGAGAATATTATGATTTTTATAATAAAAATGTTTGGAAAAATTTCTCTTTATTCTTAAAACATATTAATAATAGGTATCCTCTGTAATGTAAAATACCGTAGAACGGGGTGACTTTGATACGCGGGGTGACTTTGATAATTTTGTCTGTTAGTTACAAAAATAATGATTTGAATGTGAAATTGCACAATTAGAGACTATTTTTTTTTTTTATTCTTGTACATAATTATATTCTGCTAATATTTTTGAAATTTTAATGATTGTGAAGTGATTCTAAATTATATATATTAAGACATATAATTATATATATATATATATATATAAAGTACCATTTAATCTTAATAAAATTTTAGCATTAAGCTTAAAGTAGAGAGGCTAGTTGTCTATATTGTTGTAAATCTTATTTAAATCCGAAGCACCGTTCATGACCTTTCTTAGATTTAGTAAAGATTTCTAAACAAGACCTTCAGTTATACCCACAAATATTGTTTAAACTGTTGAACAACCAAGTGACAAAGAAAAAGGTTAGGCTTAAAGTTAATGTTCGTGTTATTGATTTTGTTATGAAAAACCGGATTCATAAAAAATTTAAAAATACTTCGAGTTACTTGGAGTCCGAGGGTTCCAGTTATTGAGATTTTACAGTAATACTATATTATAAAGGTTACACAATTTTTTTAAAATAAAATATTAAGAACTTGTTAAAGAGTAGACTTGACAATCTATCACAGACACTGTTTCAATCACGAATATGTTTTCAAACTTAGCACGTTGAGCAACTTTTTCTGGCTTTTCGCGTAAATTTTTGTTTATGTTATTAAAGCAAAGACGTTGCAAATTAAACTTTAAAACATTTTCTCTAATATTTTTTTGCGATTTTGTTTTATGACTTAATTATCTCTGTTTCAATTAACATTAAGTTTGAGTAATATTTTTTTTATTTTTATTATAGTCTAAAAAAGTTTATAACTTGTTAATAAATATTAAAAATATATATTTTCAATTTTTTTGTTGATAAAAAGTAACAACAAATTACTAAAGTTCAGCCAACTTCATCATTTCTCGCGTTTTTTCCAAACTAAAAGAAGTTTTTTTACTATTATATTAAATGTCATATGATAAAACATTTTATTGTTGTTTTTATTCCTTTTACAAAACAAAATTATCTTTAATATTTCAAAAGTTATAAATATTTTAGTAACACCCCTTACGTTAAAATTTTCAAAAAAAAAAAAAAAAAACAAGAAGCCGTAAAGCTCACTCTGAAACAGCCGTGCAGAACCGTCGAAAAGCATGTAACCAGGAAATACACGCCTTCTTTTTATATCGATGTCGCAAGATTGTTTAGTCAGAGCTAACATGAAACCTTTTGATTGTAAGCCAGAACTCTAATCACTGTGCCACGGCTGCTGTTTTATGAGTTTTATCTTTCCAATCTAAAATTTTTAAGTTGATTAGATATAGAGAAAAAATGTGCAATTTTCAAAGCTATTTTACTGTAAGTCAACTAATATTATTGGAAATCCATCATTCATTCGATTTTGTAAAATAGTTCATTCAAACAAAAAAAAAAATAGTTGTTGTTGTTGTACCACGTAATCTTCAACGACGGTAGTAGTGTAGTAATAGAGTGCTTGCGTCATTAACTTGAAATTACAAGTTCGATCCATACCACGTCTTTGGAAACACCACGCTCAATTTGTTTTTCCGCGCAGCGGTTTTGTTCGTCAATGTTTGTGTTTCGCAGTTAAAAGAAATGAGAAAGGTTTGCTACCAAATTTAAAAAATTTAAAAATTAGCCTTCTTGACTGTAGTTGCTGTCTCGACATTAGGGAGGTGAATAACATTACACAAAAAATACTTTTCTTTTAAAAAAGTATAATTTTTTAAGCAATGTGATAAATTCATACTCATTAAAACACCTGAAAAATGCTGAAACTTAAAGGGAAGAATACAAAGATATATCTTTACAGTCATATTTAATATCAACATCGAAGTTATATCAAAATATCAATATCATATCTATAAAATATATCAAATTATAAGATACATCAAATTGTCACGTGACTTCAGATTATCCGATTATATCAGATTATTATATATCTGATATATCGCGTGATTTATCAGATTGTTCGTGAAAATTCAGATAATCACTATATCGCGTGATTTATCAGATTGTTCGTGAAAATTCAGATAATCACTATATCGCGTGATTTATCAGATTGTTCGTGAAAATTCAGATAATCACTATACTTAGTAGTAAGTATTACGGTATGTAAAAATTAAGTTTAATGTTTACAGCGATTTCTAAAAAGCGCTTCTGAAGTATGTATATACACAATTACCAATACAAAATAGCGCAACAATGCCAAGTTTTTTAATCATTTAATTTTTCCATACCAGATCTTTGTAATTTAAAATATAAATCAAAAAGATCTAGTTTTTTAAATATGTATCACAAAGATGGATCATAGTATTCGAATCTAATATATAAAACATTATATAACGTAATTTAAAAAATAATGTTTTTTTATCATAAAAACTCAGCGTTTCTTTTAAAGTAAAAATAAAACAATGATTTCATTAAATCTAAACATTTTATTGCAAAGGAAACTCTTAGAACACTATGAAATTTTATAATAGAGTACCACTTTAAATCGTTAAATAAAATCAAATTTATAAACATATTTAAACAATATAAAGTCACATAATTTTTTTATTATAAATTAAATTCTCAAGTTAAACAGGAACGTAGAAACAAAAATTATATTGGGGGGGGGGGGGGAGGGTGTGTTGTATTTTTTTAACTAATCTTTTTTTTTTTTCTTTTATATCTTCTAAAAACTAACTTCAAAAGTGGGGGGCGGGGAGAGAAAACCCCTAAAGACTTTAGGAGACGGCATATAATTTTTTTTTATAACTTTTTTTTTTCCCCACAACTTTTTACTTATGACTTATAACTTGTGTACTGAGGTACACAACACTATAAATAACTCAAATTTTTCAAAAAGTGGAGATAGAACAAGATAATTCTAACGTAGCGACATGTCGATATTATTGTTGACATGATTGTTAATAAATATGAGTCTGGACGTCCACTCGATGTTTGTCGGATGTCTTGAGATGTCCAATGTCCATTGTTCTAGAGCAAAATTAAAATGTTTGAAAAATGACATTTTCAAAATTTCTATACTATATAATTTAGTGTTTAATGTTTACAGCCATTCCCATAAAAAATGCTTTGGAGATATGAACACATACATATGCTTATATTCATACCAAAGTTTTTAAGGTCCCAAGTTTACAAAAATTATCGAAATGCTTTTTATAAAACTGTTTTTAAATTTGGGTCAATTTAAAGGCATTTTCAACAATTAGGAATAAATCTTAACTACAAAGTTTTAGCAAAGGAGGTTATTTAGGTGAAAATGCATTAAATTTTATCAAGAATATTTTAACATGTAAAATAAGTTTAAGATGATAAAGGTAGTTCATCTGAAACATCTAATAATAAAAACTGTCCAAGGAGCATAATTACATCATAATTATTATATGTCTTTTAACAAACTTGAGAAGCTAGTGGTCTTGGAAATTCAATCCCATAAAACAGGGCATTGTTTAACTATGTAACTTGTACCAATATACTAAGGGCATTTGAAAATGTTTTAAAAACTTGAAAAATTTAAGAAACCATTGTTGCGTTTTTTAGCAATTCTAATAACAAAGCTAATGCAGTGTTTTTTCTATTTAATGCTTTTTGTTAAAATGCTTTAAATAGAAAAATTATTCAATAACATCTTTTTATGAAGATGTTATTAATTAATTTATAGATGCTAAATTAAAAAATGATCTCATTTTTTCTCTATTAAGTCAAGTTTTTAAATTATAGAGTTTTCATTTTCTTAAAAAATGTGATAACATGTAAATTATAAAATGCTCAACAGATATAAGCTTATTTTATCCAAATGTTACCATACATAAAAAAGTTAAAAAACTGGGCTAGACTGCAATGTTTATTTAACACAAATAATGTTTTTGCAAATAATATGGCTAAAAATGTAAAATGAATCAAGGTTATTTAGGCATTTACGACAAAAATTATCAGGAGCAGACATGATCTAAAATAAAGGAAATATATACCTATAATAAACAGTTAGATATAAAACTTACATGTTTTGAAAAACAACAAAAAACACTTTAACAAAATTAAAAATTCACATAAAAAAAAAAAGCATGTAGCCCAGATAAACTATTTTTGTAGATTGTAAGGTAGACGAATCCAATCGTAAATTGCAGGTAACTCTTTTAAGGTGAAATTTGTTTAACTAAAGCGCAAGGAGTGGAGAAAAAAGTTGACTTCTTAGAAAATAAACGATTTCAGTTTTTAAATCAGCATGTCAATTTTAGTCAAAATGAGCTCCTGAATTAAATTCAAAATCTTTTTTTAAATTGTTTCTCAAAGTAACCTATTGAAATACTTATAACTCAAAATATTGCACATCTGCATATAGTTTTACATAGAGTTTTACCTGTATTTGGCTTTACCATCTAAAAAACAATTGTGTTTTATCAAAAAAAAAAATTTGATAGGAGCGTCGGACATTATTATTTTTCTTTTTTTATTTATTTCGCTGTTTATATAAAAATAAAATAATAAAATTACAATGAAACTTTTACATTACACAAAGAATATATATAAAACAGACAGGAGCTCAAAGAAGATAAGGATGACTGGTGTCACCACAATCTTTTCATAGAGCCTCTTTGCAATATCATTTAGAGCCCACATGGCTTTAGAAAATTTACAACAAATGTTTTATCTGTTAAATTCTACGTGAAGAATAAAGAAAAAACTCAAATATACATATATACTCATATATACATATACCCATAAACACATACACATATACAAACATACTTACATATATGTCAGAAACTAAGGAGATGGATTTTCATTTGTTGTTTAAAAGATAAAGTGATTTTCAAATTTTTTATATTGTCATTTTTCAATTGATTCCATAATGACTGGCCATAATGACGGGACATATTACGCGTCATGGTAACTTTCTGGTTAAATGCATTTCCGCGGTGCTCTGTGACAAGACCGTTAGGTTTTCTTGGGACACCTAAATAACAAAAAAAAAAAAAAAATACATCATATAAAATATCAAAGTTCATATTTTATTTAACTGAATAGAAAATAGTAAAACTAAAAAATGAATATTAGATAAATTTTGTTTAAAAAAAGATTAATCAAAAATTACTTATCTGAAAATAGCAATACAACTAATAATATTTTAGATATGTCAGAAACACACATTTTATTCTTTATATGCAATGTTTTCCTTTACGTAAATCCAAGATTTTAAAGGTTTAATTGTAAATCGACATATTGTCGCTTTCATAATAACTTGCTGTCATGACCCGTACGATACGGGTCGTGGTAAGTCTAATCCACACCCAACCATTTCTAAACTTGTTCCTAATTTAGTCTTTATACTTTAACTTATTTTGTAAACGACAAAAATAAATTAATTTAAAGTTCTGTTAGTTGGTAAAATGCAAACTTTATTGTAAACCATAATTCTATTGCTTGTTAAATTATAATTAAAAAAAAATTTAATTAAAATAAAATTTAAAAAATTTAAATGTAATTTAAATTGATGAGCAAATTTGCTAATTTAGATTATTCTATTAGTTTTTAAAAGATAATGATCATTATCTTTTAAATATCTAATTCAAATTATAATAAACTTATAAATATCTAAATTCAATATGAGTTAAGATAGTTAGTAAAATTGGAAATTTTTAGACATGTTAGGGTTAGGGTTAGGGTTAGGGTCAGGGTTAGGGTTAACAGACATGTTTCTTCCACGACACAAGTTTCAATTTTTTTGTTATTTATACAAGTTAGTTTTATTGTTGTCAATTATTTCTTTTATAATGTCCCTGTCTTTTTGATGTCAGAGTTGCAGTTTTTATCGAGTAGATTTTTTTTTTTTTTTTACTTTAAATTAATTTTTGATTTGTTTCTAAGTATAAAGTTTTTTTCATTTATATTTTTTACGTAATTCAATAAACTTTTTACAATTTTAGGAACTAAACTGGCAAATAGTATTTCTGTCATAAAAAATTTATAAATAAAAAAAAAAAAAAAACTTCGTCTAATTCCAATTTAATGTCCTCAATGGCTATTGCACTGTGTAATAGCTTCTTTGATTTTTGCTTCTGTTTTTATCAGCATATCCAAATAACGAAAAAATGATACTTAAAGGAGAGATTTGTTGTCGAAAAAAAAAAAAGTTTATTTCCAAAGAAGCGAAGCGGTATATCAACAAAAAAAGTGGTCTAGTTTAAAAATCTAACATTAAAACCATACTAGAAAAAATATAATAAAGATATAAAAAAGATTTATGGTACTTTTTTTACAAATAAGCTTGTGTCGCCCTTATGTTCAGTTATTTATAACGGTAAGATATATAAGTAAATAATTGAAACTTAAAAAATAAAAGTTTTAAAGTATAAGAACCGCTAGGATAAAAAAAAATTGGATCATTATTTCATAAAGTATTTCGAAAAAAAAATTATGTCAGCATTATTAAATTTTTCCAAAAAATTACAGAGAAACGTTAAAGCGACACGAAATTGTGGCCTTATTGTAAGTGTCTCTTTAATGTACAAAATTTACGTAAGAAAAAGCCACCTAATGTTCATTTAGTAAAGTATATATATATATATATATATATATATATATATATATATATATATATATATATATATATATATATATATATATATATATATATATATATATATATATATATATATATATATATATATATATATATATATATATACATATGTAAATATATATATATATATTACATATGAGTGGGTCAGAAGCCAATGGGTACAAGTGACATTTTCATAGTTTTGAGATACAGCTGTTTAAAGTTAAAGTATTTTTAGTAAATATACTCGGCTGTTGTTATGTTTCTCCAGTAGAACGCAGCACAGGGCAGAGATTCACTTGTATCCCTTGGCCACCAACAATTTTGCTTGCTTCTTCTACCAAATTCTATACTTAACTTAATTTTGGTAAAGTTACTTGTACCCCTTGGCTTCTGACCCACTCATATGTAAATCAAATAAAATTTGTTTTCAGAAAATATTTTCAAAAACATGCCATTGAATTTATATATATAAAATTTGCTAGAAATTATTTATTTAAACTTTACTTTTATTTACGGAAACTATCCGGCAGCTGAGTTGCCTTTCTGTTGTTTAACGGGAAAAACTTGTTTAATTTAAACGGAAGTATCCGTATTTTTACGGAAAAGTTCCGGCAGCTGCCGATGACCAAACTACCCGTTGTTTAATGGAAAAAACCCATTGTATTTTAACGGAAAAAATCCGTTTGTTAACGGAAACTTCCGTTTACATACGATGGATTTTCCCGTAAAATAACGGGTAGTTTGGTCATCGGCAGCTGCCGGAACTTTTCCGTAAAAAACGCGCTATTTTTTTAACTGTGTACTCTTCTAGCTTCTTCTCTAAAAGCAACTGTTGTTAAACAACTTGCAATTCAATTTAACAAAGATTTACCAGATATGCAACCGACACACGGACCTAATGCTCTTAATGATGAAACGAAGTAATGCGTCATTAGTTTTTTTGAACAAGATGGTATAACCCGTTAGGCACCTGGAATAAGAGATACGGTTGTTTTAAGAAGTAATAAAGAAAAAAAGAAAAAGAAAAAAAGGTATTTAACAATGAATATAAGTGAAACATATCAAATATTTAAAAACGAACACACTGATTTTTCAATCAGTAAATCCAAGTTTGCTAGTTTGAGACCAGGCCATATACTTTTATCAAGCTTAATGCCTAGAAATGTTTGTTCATGCCAAAAACATGAAAACATTATCTTGATTTAAAAATTCCCCTATATTCGCATGCTTTACCAAATAATTTAATGTATGACGAGAAAAATGATATTTGTTGGAATAATCTTTGTGAAGTTTGTAAGTTCAGAAAGTTATTTCTCTGAACATAACAATGAGATGAAAAAAAACACGATAAAGAAATTACCTGGTAACTTCGGGAGAAAGTTACGCAACTTGATGGAACTAAGTACCTCAAAAAAGCAATAAAAAAAGACAAAACCATAGTTTTGTATAACAATGTTTGCAAAATACTACCCAAATTTCTTTTGCATTATTTTATAAAAGGAAAACAATCAATGAGTTATGAAAACCAAAAAAACGTTTTAAAAAACAATCTTGATTCAGTTTTGTTACAAGTTGACTTTCCAGAAAACTTCTCAACTTTCTGGCAGGATAAAGTTCAATCAGCACATTGGAATAAAAAAATAATAAGATTATTTACTGCTGTTAGCTAGCATGGTGACTCTTGTAAATCTGCCGTTATTATTTCTGATGATTTGATCCATTCAAGAAGTTCAGTTATTTATTTTATTTACTTGTTAATAACTAACCTTATTAGAAAGGATGTAAAAAACTTGCAAGTTTGGTCTGATGGTCCTAGCAGTCAATTTAAAAATTGTCACATAGTAGCTTTAATTCATGGCTTGAAAGCAAGCACAAAATTAAAATTTGCTGGAATTACTTTGCAACCTCTCATGGTAAAGGACCATGTGTTGCTAAAGGAGCAACCATATAAAGATTAGCAACATAAAAAATTGTTCGAAGAGAAGCTCTGATTAATGACGCAACAGCATTTTATAAAGCCGTCAGAGATGAAAGTCAAGTAAACGTTTTCATGGTTGCTGGTGAAAAAAATTTAAACTGCTTTTGATGACACAGAACTTGGAAACATCATTAATAATGCTTGTAAAACGCCTGGAATAATTAGTGCCCATTGCTTAAAACAGTTTAACGATAAAATGGAAATTAAAACTTATTCAAGTGCATCATACTTAGTTAACTATATAAAATTTATTTAAAAAGCGTAGTTGAATTTGTCAAGACTTTTTTTGAAATTATTGTAAATAAACTGTTTTGTTAAACGTTATTGTTATACCAATCTAATAAAAATCCGAATAAATTGGTTTCTTTTGTTTCATCTGTCTTTTTAATGATTTTGTTGTCTTAATATTCAAAGATTTTGTACTTGTCACACAGTGAAGTCACGGTGTGACGTAAACACCGTTAATTATTTATTTGGTGTCTTCATTTATAAAACATTTAAAAAATTTATAAAACATTTAATTTATTTAGTTTATAAATTTATAAAACATTTTAAATTTATAACGTAAACATAAATTTATAAAATTTATTTAATTTATAGATTTATAAAACATTTAATTTATTTATAAAACTTATAAAACATTTAAAAAATATTATGAAACTATTATAGCACCTTTTAAGTATCCAAGACAGAACAAAAAAATATTTCAAAATATCCGCAAAAGCTAAACTGCTGTCTTTTCTTCTAATGACGGAAAATTTTAGATAATTTTTGTCACGTCGTGACACAACCTTTTAACGCGTATACCTAAAAGTCTATAAAATATTAAAACTAAATAATTTTCTTTTTAGAAACTGTAATATATACAGAGCCGTAATCACAACTTTATTATTAGGGGGGCCATATTACATATTGAGGTCGTTTTTATTTATCGGCCCAGATAGGGAGAAGCCCAAACATAGCATGGGAAAAGCCCCCAACCTTAAGAAATATAGCCTTTTAACTATAGCCCCCAACCTTAATAACTATAGTTCTTTTAACTATAGCCTATTGTTCTTTTAAAGGAGACGAGGGATAAAATGTTTGTAAAATATATTAGTTTTTCCCTAATAATTGTATTTTAATAATTTTTTCGGGGAAGCCAGGGGCTAAGCCTCTCCCCCCCCCTCCCCGTGGTTACAGCTCTGTGTATATGAAAATTTTTTAGTATCTTTAATTTTTTCAATTTTTAATTTTAAATGCGTTAAAACCAGTTTTTCCAAAAATAAAAGTCAAATGTCACGCCGTGACAACGTGGAATAGTTAATTCCGTAAGGGTTTAGTAATGGACTTTTAACACGCGCATGCGTCAAATTTTGTTCAAGCGTTTGTAAACAGAAACGATCACGGTTGAAAATGGATTTTTTACTAAAGTACTATACGCACTTCAAACTTTAATTATTTGTGGATAATGCTAAACTATTTCTTAGAAATTGTCAAAACAATATTTTAGGTATGGTAGATTTTACCAAAGCTATCATTTCAATAACTTTCAGAGAAGAAAAGGTGTGGAACTAAAGTGAAACTTTGTTGTTTTTCTGGGAATGTTTAACCTGTGCTTACATTGTAGCCTATATTTTTAAAGTTGTAAATTTTTTTAGTTACTGCCTTTAGTTTTTTTTGAAATTATAGAAGTGTGTGAATCGTTTAAAGCTAAAATTATAACTGGGTTATTTTTTTTGTCATAATTTTATGCTTTTAAAAATTGATAAGATTTCTTTTAATTTGAAGGTTTAAAATCTTTGACAAAAATAATATTTACGCAAGAATACTGCCATTTATTCCATTAAAAACCTTTTGCAATGTCTGAAAACCCTTTTACAAGGTTTTTTAAAATTATTCTAAGTATCTGCAATTTTCCTCTTTTTAGGCGGAACTTTTTGTTGATATTTTTTTATTGTTGGGTGATTTTTTAAATAGTGTTCATCCATTAAACTTTTGAGTTTACGTGTTCCTTTCATGTGCTAGTAGATACTCTTTAGCTTGAATACTCTCTGCACCCTTTTCTCCATAAATACCAAGTCCTGCTCCCCATTTTCTGATGAAAGATTTTGCATGATATTTAAGCATATGAAGCTTAGGTGTAATAGAATCATTTAGCCAATTATCACGGAAGTATTTCATAAAGTCTTCAATATGATTTTCTGTGAACAAGTATAAATAAATATTATATGTATATATATATATATATATATATATATATATATATATATATATATATATATATATATATATATATATATATATATATATATATATATATATATATATATATATATATATATAAAAATACTTTGAAAGTCATTTTCTTGTTATACGTTAAAATATGGTTAGTAATTATAGTTTTAGTTTATACGGCTGCGTATAAACTTTTTTTAAATATATATAAATATTTTTTCTTTAATATATAATCGAACCGCATGAACATTTTAGCTGGTATACGCCAGGGTCTGTGTTTAGTAATAGTTAATTTTATTGTTGCAAAAAATATTTTCTAATTGGGAGTTGATGTAAAAATAACCTTTATGTTTTGCTTTCGAAATTATTTACAAAGACTTGGACCAACAATTGGTATCAAAGGTAGTTTTATAAAGGGTTGGGTATCTAATAGTTGAAATCTGGTGTTTTTTGAACCGTTTTTTAAGTTCTAGAGCTTGTGTTTGTAATATTATTATCTAGGAAACTGAGTTGTTTGAGGTCGTTTTCAGGTTCCATTGTGTATTTTATAGCAGGATTTTGTTCATTAGGGATGTTTAGGAACATTTGTTGTTGATTTATTGAAGCAAAGCGAGCGTGACAATCATCTACATATCTCTTGTAAGTTTTTAGTTCAGATGTATGAATAATTGCTATGTTAAAGGCTTTTCTTTCTATATTTTGTAAAAACGCTTCCGCTATAACAACCATTAAAGATAAACCTATAGGACCTGAATTAGGTATTATTCAGTTATTGTTTTCATATAAAAAATAGCATATACTGAATGAATTTTCAATCACATTGGTGTATGTCTGCAAGAGTAAGTTTAGTTCGAGTTTTAAGTCATCAATGTTAGCGTTCAATATATCAATAATAACCCGAATTGCTTCGTCAATGGGTATGGATGGATATAGATTGACTAAATCAAATGAAACTTGAACTTCGTTAGGATCTACTATCCATTGCTTAGCTTCATTTAAAAAAATAATAGAATTCATAAATTTACTTTTATTTTTGTTTAGTGTCGGTTGAATAATTTTAACAAGATAATCAGATGTTCCATAAGATGGTGTGTTAATTGTTGATACAACAGGGAGCATTGGGTAATCTTTTTCTGGTTTGTAAGCTTTAATCATTCCGTAAATCCTTGGTGGGCTACAATCTGATGGATACATATTAAAGTATGTATTTGTGTCTAGCTTACCTTCTTTTCTTAATTTGCACAATTGTCTTTGAAATTTAGTAGTCAATGTGAATGCTGGATCATTGTTAGTAATTTTGCTATTTTTTATTTGTTCTTATAATTCAAGAAATTCATCTTTTTGGTTTAATAATGCGAAACCTGTGCCTTTATCGAAAGGGTATATTTTAATGTTAGAACTGTTTTTTAATTTGTTTATGGAAAGACGTTGATACTTAGTTAAATTATCTTTAATCTTAATTTTAGCGATTTTTTAAAATTTGTGAACAGTTTTGTTGTAGAGTTTTTGCCTGTGTTGGCTTTTTAAGTTTTTCAAGTTTTAAAGCGCAAGTTTTGATATTAGTTATAATATCCATATAAGGAATTTTTTTCTGCAGTGGTACAATATTTGGACCTAAATTGAGTAGCTCAGTTGTTGATTTATCCAGAGTAACATTAGTTAAATTGAGTATAGCAAGTTTAATAACTTGATTTGGAGGATCTTAATTTTTTTTTATAATCGATGTAATTTGTAATTTATCATATTTTTCTTTTATTTCCATTTTTTTTTAATGTAATGGTAATTTTTTGATATGTTGATTATGCTATTAATTAACTCATAATCGTGTAATCTTACTTTTGTCTGAAGAAATATATTTAATTCATAAATCAATTTCTTACTTGAATATAATTTGTGTTTGGCTTCGTTACGAGCATGAATTAGTAGTTTTTTAGTATATTCCTTCATTATTTTTTTTGCTTTTTTAGTATGGATTAGAGTTTTTATTTCAAACGATTTTGGAGTTATGTTATTTGATATGCACTTTTGAAGAAAAACGAGTTGATTTTTTGAGTTCGCATTTCGTATCTTCAAATCTAGTAACTTTTTTGTATTATCTTAAATCTTTTTGCCGTAAAAAGTAGTAAAATAATTGAAAGTCATTTTCTTGTTATACGTTAAAATATAGTTAGAATTCAATAAATATGGCTACGTATAAACTTTTTTTAATTGCTTTGAGATGATAGAATAGTTGTTAAAGACGTTAGAAAGTTTTGTTAAAAAAGTTTTGTTTTTTGTTAGAAAAGATGTTAGAAAAGTTTTGTTTTGAAAAAAAAAAGATGTTAAAAAAGTTTTGTTATTTGTTAGAGAAGTTTTGTTAAAAAAAGCTTTGTTAGAAAAGTTTGTTTTTTATTAGAAAAGTTTAGTTTTTTGTTAGAAAAGATGTCAGAAAAGTTTTGTTTTGAGATGTTAGAAATTAGATTTCGTATTTTTTTATTTAATTTTCTTAAACGAGTTTTTGAATAAAAATAAAGCAAAGAGTATATCGAAGAAGAAAACTGAGACTCTAAGTACAAAGAATGCCTACACAGTATGCAAACGTGCAACAAAATCAGCAAATAATCTGAGCTACGACAATCGTAAAGAAAATGTACCTAGAACAGTGTACCCCAACAATTTTTGTGAGGGTGCGGTTGTGCCTCACAATGGGGGCAAAACCGTTATTTTTACTAAGTGTAATTTTTGTGTAATAACATTTTCAAAACCCGTTCAATTTTTTTCTTAAATACATTGATTTAAAGCTTAATGAAGTAGCTATTGAAATAAAATGCTAAAAAAACACATTTTGTTTTTATTTTCATATAACATTAATCCAAACGTTACGGGGGCAGTTATGCCCCTACTTCCCTTATATAAATATTTAATAATAATAAAAAATATATATTTACTAATAATAAAAAATGTCATACCAAGATTTTGAATGTTTTCTTTGTTGAGCTGCTTGTAGGAGTTAATAAGTTAGTGGAAAACCCCAAAACTCTTTAAAGTCCCGACAAAGTTCAATAGCTTCGTTGTGTATGTCAGTATCCTTGAACCCAAGTTCGATTACGAGCTTTGGTATTGAGTTGACTAGTTTCAGGAACTTTTTGTTATATTCTTAAGAAGTATGTATTTGAACTAAATAATTGACGTCAATCACGTCATTATTAAATACGGTTTAATGAATTTAAGTTATTCTAATTATATTTAATTGATGTGTTATAAAATCTGTTTTGTAGATCTTGAATTGTGTTTGATTTAAAATTTGATAAAAGCCTAAAATATTTAATATAGACTTATTTATTACCGTTTCACAACAATTTTATCAAATATTTTTTATTTACATTATTCAAACATATTTAAAAAAGTACTATGCGACGAACCAAACGAAGAAGAGTATATACACTGGAAAAAAAATGCTATCAGTTTATTTAGATAAAGCTAACATAGACGAAGATTGCAAAATCCAAGTTTTATTCGTACTATCCGGTGTTAAAGCTTTTCACAATAATTCAGGATACTACATCATTTGATGATGCAATCAAAATACATAATAACAAATATCAAAAACGATCAACACCTATTATGATGCGCCACAAAATTCGCTCTTTTAAGCAACAAGAAGGGGAAACAGTTGAAAGCTTCATGAGTAGCCTGAAACAATTCGCAAGAAAATGTCCTACAGAACCTCTAACAGCAGAACAACATATTAATTTACTAATTTGCGACGCTTTTGTCGCTGGAATTTACTCACCTTCTATTCGACAACGACTCCTCGAAGCTACAGAAGACACTTTATCTCGAGGCACTTTATAAAACAGCGCAAACAATGGAATTAGCCACCGAAGATGCTCTTAATTTGACAACAACCACGACAGCTAATACTACGCTACCAACTTTTTCCGCAACTCGTAACCTTACAAAATCTCATTGTTACTGGTGCGGTAATGATCCACATCCAAATATTAAATGCCCAGCGCGAAATTTCACCTGTACACATTGTCAAAGAAGGGGGCACTGGGCAACTGTCTGTCTCTAGAAGAAACAAAATAAGACTTACACTAAAGCAGCAGTTGTTAAGGAATATCAGGAAGAAAACGATAACACAATAGTATCACGGTCATAGTAGCAATCAACTCACCTGATAGACTAATTAACGTCACTATTAACAAAAATATAACACAGGCACTGATAGATACTGGCTCCGATAAAACGTTCATTACATCAGAACTTCTTTAACATTGGAACTTTCCTTACGATACTCAATCTACCTCGAAAGTATCATTGTCAGATAATTCGACATTAAAAATTAAAGGAATCTTCCAATGCTCATTGTTATTAGCTTGCGAAAAATTGAAAGTACAATTCCTTGTTGTAGACAACTTGGTAGCACCGGTAATTATCGGAATGGACGTGTTAACACAACATACCTCAATTACGATCAATTTTAAAGGAAATAAAGAACCCTTAAAGTTTTGTCTGGCAACAAAAAGTATGAAATACTACTTACGCATTGATACCTGGGGTCAATGTTATAAAACTTTTTATCGGCGTAAAATGCTACCGGCTGTAAATTTTATCGGCGTAAATGATTTGTTTCTATGTTATAAAAGTTTTTACAAAATTACCGTCGATAAATTTCTACAGCCGACACGTTTACAGGCGATAAATTTATCGACTGTAAACGTGTCGGCTGTAGAAATTTATCGACGGTAATTTTGTAAAAATTTCCGTAGGTTGCTCCTCCGGAACATTTATAAATGTTCCGGAGGAGCAACCTACAGAAATTTTTGTTAAATATCCAGAGATATGAATATTTAGTTGTAGAAACCTGTGGTTTAGAACTTTTCAAAGTACTTATCTTGAGTTGAAAACTTGATACAAATTTATTTGTTTTTATTAAGTGCTTATTTCTTGGTAAATTTTAATTTCGAGCAATTTCTTTGTTAATATTTTGTTACTGAATTTGTCATGTAAGAAATGTAAGTCGTTTTCAAAATTTAAAACTGCTCTCATTAACTACTTTTTAGAAAAACATTGCTTATAAATTTTATACTTTAATTCAACTTATTATTTATAACCCTAGTTCTGAGCTTCTATTTATCTAATTTTTTTCTTTTCTGTTGTGATTTAATATTTTTTGTTAAACTTATTAAATTTAACAAAAAATATTAAAACACAACAGAAAAGCAAAAAAAAAAATTAGCTTGGAGTTAGGGTTATAAATAATAAGTCGAAGAAAAGTTTAATATTTGTAAGCAATTTTTTTCTAAAAAATAGTTAAAGTTATAAAGTATAAATAAGCAGTTATTTATTATTCTAATCATTCTTAAACTGAAGTATTTTCTCTTCATCACTAAAATTGTTAATATTATTAGTACTATAGTTTTATCATTATAAATATTATGATTCTTACTGTTGTTAATATTGTCATAATTTTTTTTTAATACTACTGTTTTTGTTATACTACTGTTGTTGTTGTTTTTATTGTTGTTGTTGTTATTTTTACTGTTATTTTTGATATTATTATTATTAAAATAGTATAGGGTACACTTTTTATAATCTTTACTATTACTTTTAATCACTGTTATTACAACTATTATTTTTGTTTACTCCTACTTGCATTATAATTATTATTAATAATACTTCAATGATAACATAATAATGCTAATAATATTAGCATCTTTTTATTAGTATTGAATTATACAGGTGTTTATTTCATATTACTACTTATTACTATTTGTAAATAACCTTGATGTTTCAACTTTATTCAGAATATATTTGCTTTAATTTATTTTGATCACTAAAAATTTGAAATTTAATGAAAAATAATGAAGCAAAAGCAATTATATATATATATATATATATATATATATATATATATATATATATATATATATATATATATATATATATATATATATATATATATGTATATATATATATATATATATATATATATATATATATATATATATATATATATATATATATATATATATATATATATATATATATATATATATATAACAGAGCTTAACAGAGCGTTAGTAAAAAATTTCTTTTTAAAGATATTAAAACACTTTTCTAGTTTTTATCTTCGAGAGCTTGTTTCTCCATCAGTAGGTTTGTCAGGAAGCCTGATCAACTATTGAACCTACTGATAAACCTTCCTTATTAACCTACTGATGGAGAAACATGTTGTTAAGAAATAAAACTAGATAGGTGTTTTTACTTATATATATATATATATATATAAGTAAAAACACCTATATTTGTTTATTAATTCATGATATATATATATATATATATATATATATATATATATATATATATATATATATATATATATATACATATATATATATATATATATATATATATATATATATATATATATATATATATATATATATATATATATATATATCATGAATTAATAAACAAATTTAACTTTTTAGATTAACTTTACAAATTTTCTTTTAGACATTGGAGCCTGAAAGAAAACTATCAGGAATTTGAAGTGCTTGAAAAGAAATTTAAAGTGTTTTGAACGTTTGTTATTGAGCTAATTAGAAAAATGCACTTATGCTAGATTTATTAGGACTATTTATTGATCCAAAAATCAGATCAACTTTAGTTTTAGACAAAATCGAAATGGACAGGCAAAAGAAATTTCTCCATTTAAAATTTATGCAGAGTTTATTTGAAATTCAAAATAGTGAAACAAGTGGTCAAACTATAAACCGAATTATTAAAGCTCTAGAAATTACCTTTGATGTTCGAATATTGTATGAGCTCAAATATTTTTGATAAAGTCAGATAACAAAATTCATCAAAGATTTTTCTTCTCATTCACAAAGTGTTTAGACATTATGTACAACTTGTTTTCAAAGTTTCTCATACTTTCTATTGTATGGAAGCACATCAAAACTTATTGTGGATAAAATTCTAAACAGAAAGCATCAAAAGAGTTTTATGTTTAAATGTTTATTTGTGCCTAAATAAATTTTTGTTATAAGAATTTGAGTTATTGAATAATTATTTAATATTTAAAGTCATTTAAAAAAAAAAAAAGTGTATTTATGCAATTTTTCCTATTTTTTTTCTGTGTGTATAGATTTTCTATGTGTATAGATTGTATAATATGTGTTTCTATGTGTATAGATTGTACAATATAAAATGTGTGTAGATTTTCTATATTAATATCAACACAATTTTACAAAATAAAGAATGATTAATTACCTAATTAATTAACTAAAAAAAAGAATAAAAACTTTTTTTTACGTAAAAAAATTTCTTTAATTTTATGTATTTTATTAAACCTAGGGCCTTAGTTTTTAGTCTTAAGACAAGGTCAAGGATAAGGATTAACAACTCTGGTCTAAAGAAGCCTCTATAAAAAAATAGTATAAAAAAAGTTATTTTTATAGAAAAGCTACACATATTTTGTTATAGGGTAGGGTAAAAAACTAATGACAATCTCTTTTGTTTCCTTTTAAATTGTATTCTTAACAGTTTAAATACTGTTTGAACAGTTTTACTTTTCGCGTTTGTCTCTGATTCGCCAAATATTCTAAAGCAACAAAATATTCTTCATCACAATCGAAAAGTCCAAATCCATAAGAAACTGTTAATTTTTGTTAGCTTTGATGTTATCAGCTCAAAAACATTTTGTTTTTGACCTTTTATGCTATTGATTCGGACAGTAAATTTCCGATAATAAATTCAGAGCATAGATATCTTCAAAATTTTACGCCGGTAAAAGTTTTATAACATTGAATGAAAAAACAATTTACGTCTCTAAATATACGGCTGTAAAAATTCCGCCGGTAGCATTTTACACCGATACAAAGTTTTATAACATTGACCCCTGGAGTGGATATTGACAAAATTAAGCCAGTCGCTACAACATCACGACGTGTTACTAAAAATAACTCCTTCATAACAGATGAGATAAATCGTATGTTAAAGCAAGATATAATCCAAGTGAGCCGTAGTCTTTGACGTCCACAATGTTTTGTAGTATCATCAGGAAACAAAAATCGTCTTGTGATTGATTATTCAAATACGATCAATCTACACACTCCACTCGATTCATACCCGACACCTTAAATCGACGATTCGATTCTTAAGATAGCTGCTCTTTAAATCTTCAGTAAAATTGACCTCAAATCGGCTAACCATCAGGTAAAAATATGACCTGAAGATTACAAGCTAACCGCATTCGAAGCAAGTGGCAGACTATACGAGTTTAAACGTTTACCTTTTGGTTGCACAAATGCTGTACCAATTTTTCAGCGGGGTATGGATAAATTTATTCAAAATAATAAACTAGAAAATACATATGCTTACCTCGATGATATAATTATTGGTGGAAAAGATGACCAAGAGCACGATAAAAATCTTAGCCGTTTCCTACACGCAGCTCAAATCGCCAGCGTAGAAATAAACAAAGAAAAGAGCAAATTTAAAAAAAAACTAGCATCGAATTCTTAGGCCATATCATTGAAAATGGAACATTATAACCCGACCCTAAAAGATATAAAGCTCTTATAAATATGCCAGAACCAAAAACCTTAAAAGAATTTAACCGCCTACTACGCTAAATGGATACATAACTGTACCGAGTTTACTCTACCGCTTACTCAAGCAACAAACAACTTTCAAACAAAGGACTTGACCCCACAGGCAAAAGAACCAATTAAAAAGCTCAAAATTAAACTTGCAGTAGCTTGTCTAGCCTCCCCCAATTTCAAAGTTCCACTAACTATTGAAACAGATGCCTCTGACACAGCACTGGGAGGAACGTTACTTCAACTAGGCAGACCCGTGGCCTTCTTTTCAAGAATTCTAACAAAAGCTGAAAGAAAACACGCAATTGTCGAGAAAGAAGCAGCTGCTATTGTAGAATGCTGTAAAAGATGGAAACACTTAATTAATTCAGTACCATACACCATTATAACTACAGACCAAAGATCCATTTTCCTTATTTTCCATAAACAGATTTCAACAAAAATTAAAAACGAAAAACTAATTCAATGGCAATTAGAATTAGCAGATATTATTTATACAATTTCATACAGACCAGAAAATCAAAATATCGTAGCCAATGCCCTTTCTCGATGTTGCTCCATTCAAAACACCAATAAAACCTTCTACAATATTCACTCCCAATTATGTCATCCTGGAATTAAAAAAATGATATATTATTGCAAAATCAGAAATCTACCTTACTCTACCACTGAAATTAAACAACTAACAAGCCAATGTACAACCTGTAACAAACTCAAACAGCCCTTCTACAAACCTCTAGCTGGTCGTCTTATTCAGGCTACGAAACCTTGGAAACGCTGATCTATGGACTTTGTTGGACCTTTACAATCCACCTCAGCTAATAAATACATCCTCGTGATAGTAGACGAATACTCTCGCTACCCATTTGCATTCCCTTGTAAGGATATAACAGCCAACACTGTGATACAACACCTTCTCAGTCTTTTTTCTTTATTTGGTGCATCGTCATCTATGCATACATATCGAGGAACACAGTTTGAAAGTATATCACTTAAGGTTTTCCTATAAAGAAACGGTGTCATGTGAACTCGAACTACCCCATATCACCAACAAGGCAACGGTCATTGTGAAAGAATGAATGGAATAATACTTAAAGCTGTTTGTCTGGCCGTGAAAACATTGGGACTGGGAAAAGATAGATGGGAGGTAGCATTGCAAATGGCTCTATCCTCTATAAAAGGACTTCTGTGTACTGCTGCGAACGAGACACCTCATCAAAGGATGATGAACTTTCAGCGTTCATCAATAATAGGTACAGTTCTACCAAACTTCTTAACAGAGCAGGATTCGACAATTTTATACAGACGTCAGATACGATTAAAGAGAGATCCATTTGTCGACAGAGTTCAACTATTAGAAACAATATTGCCTCATTTTGCACGCGTGAAACTTCAAAATGGAAAAATTGATACAGTTTCAACAAAAGATCTTGCCCCACTACAAGATAGAAAAGCCAAAGTATCTCGACGCTTACTTTCTTTCTTAGAGTATTATCCAAAAGTAAGCCGTACTAAAACTTTCTTAAAACGGAGAAGGCTCAGAACTATGTATTTGAACTAAATAACTGACATCAATCACGTCATTATAAAATACGGTTAAATAAACTTAAGTTATTCTAATTATATTAAATTGGTGTGTTATAAAATCTGTTTTGTAGATCTTGAATTGTGTTTGATTTAATATTTGATAAAAGCCGAAAATATTTAATATAGACTTATTTATTACGGTTTCACAACACTTTTCATTTAATAATGTTTTTTAAATAAGTTATACATGTTAAATTACAATTTTTTCATATATATACATTAGATATACATATACATATAAACAAATACGTACTGATCATATCTATATAAGTATACTTATTTTTTAATTTGGAATAAACGAATATAATACTTTATATTCAAGGATTAGTTTACCTTTAATATTTTGTTAACATGGTTACCAACAAAACTTTTCCTATGGTATGCTTGCCTTTGCACTCCTAACAAATTAAGTACCTCGTCTTAATTATTTACAAGTTTATTTACAAGTGGACCAAATGACATCTTTACATGGTCAGTTTCTTTCATTATTTTCAATTCTGAGATCTATGAATATAATAATGGCGATTGATTCTCATATAAATACAAAATACTGATATAAATACAAAATAACAAAACATAAAATGTTAGAAATAACATTTCTATTAGGATCTAAGCAAAATGTATTATTTACGATTTATATTTTTAGTGAACAATAAATGTTTAAATGTTTACCTTTTCTTTTTTTCTCTCTTCAAAGTGAATTATGCGTGGTTCAAATACTAACTTTATATATTCTTCATTTGAGAGTTAGCTAATATGTGAGTTTCAAGTGCTTCTGTGTTTTATCGTGTTTTATCTTCAAGATCCTGAATAATAATCATTCAACATGCAATTTTGACGTCAATTGTGTGACAAGAATCTTCTAACATATTGAAATTTTTTAAATGCGTACCAAGCGAGATATGTAATGCTGGAATTCCAATCTTAAATTGCAATAAAAATATGCATAATTATGTGTAAATAATAAAAATATGCATAATTATGTGTAACACTTTTGTATAATTAAAATAAAAGTTATGGATGTTGGAAAATAATTATTTAAACTACCTGAAGTAGCACATTAAATAACCTTTGGTCAATAACATTATCACATAACTTGGCAAACTTGGGATCTGAACCATAATCTTTATATTTTTCTAAATGTGAATCTAGTGAATATAAAATCAAGTGATCAAATTCTAATGTTGTACTTAATTGGAATTGACGTTGTGCAACTTACGCAACAAAATGTTTTCATTATAAAGCATTATTGTTGTACAACTGTTGTACGACATATCTACAACCATTGGAAACCAAGCTTTACGCAAAAAGTCAAAAAAACGGTATTCACAACATTTTCCTAAAAAAAGCTCAGCAAACTTTATGCAAGAAAAATTACGTCTGCTATTTTCTGACTTTTTTGCGTAAATTCAATTCATCTAATATTAAAAAATGGCGTTTTAATTATTGTAAAAGATTTCAGATTTTGTTTGTTACTGCCATTAAGTTATATACTTATATTGCCAATAAATTGTATACTTATATATACTTATAGTATACTGCTATACGTAAGTTATTTACTTAAAAAATACAGCTATAACCTTTTTTTTTTTAACATTAACAACAAATTATTGTTATTGTTGAACAATAGAAATATAATATATTGACATTGTTGTTGTATAAAAAAAAGTTATAGTTATATTGTTTAAGAAATAACTTAACGTATGTTAATATATGGAAAATATATTATTATATTTACCAAAAATATAGAAGTACTACATAAGCTTGTTTTAAGGTGAAAAAAAATATATATATATATATATATATATATATATATATACATTTTATGTAATCAATGGTTCACTTTAAATTGAATACCATATAAGAGAGCTAGCTCTCTTATTTGGTATTATATATGTGGAGAGCTCTCTAGAGATCTCTCTTATATGGTATTAGATGGTTCACTCTAGAGCGAACCATCCATTATATAGATTAATAATATGACTATATAGATATAGAATGAAAATATAGATATAATATAGATATGAGAGCTCTTATAACCTAGCGAAAAAGGGAAAACGAAAAAGTAATACTATGGTCGCTCTCCCTGATTTAGTTTTTATAAAATATAGTTTTATTATGCTCTATATGTATACAATTAAAGTATTTATATAATTTAGTATATATGTTTTAGTTTGTATATAATATAGTTGTGTTATAATACAACCATAAGGTATTATAGTATGAATATATCCTATAGTTTTGTAGTATGATAATAAATAGTTATTGAGATAACTTAATGATATATATGAAAGTTATTAAGATAACTTAATGATTCTATATGATATATCTATATTAGTATGAATATATCATATAGATTTGTAGTAAGACAATAACTTAGTAAATAAGTTAAGTTACCTTAATAGCTATTTATTGTCATACTGCAAAACTATATGATATATCTATACAATATTAACTTATGGTTGTATTATAATACAACTATATTATATACAATACTATACAAATACTATATACAAAACTATATACAACAATATTATTGAAGTATATACTTTATACTCTTGTCTCTCTCTCTCTATTACTATATTACTCTCTACTACTATTTTACTATTATCTATCTATTACCTCTAAATATTCTCTAAATATTACCTCTCTCTCAGAAAGAGAAAGATAATATTTGTGCTAATATAGATGAAATATTATTTAGGCATTTTATTATATAAACAGAGTAAATGGGGTTTAATGCCCCATAGGGCTTAATACCCCGCTTTACCCTACATATAATAATAATGTACATTATTCATCAAAGTCTTTTAGTAATAATATATATTACTAATATATGTTCATATATTAAATTTAATATACACATATATTTTGTTACTATATGTTACTTATACATACACACATATTAAATATATGTGTATGTGTGAGTAACATCATTGTTACTTTACATTGTTACACACACATTTTATTATAATAAAATATGTGTATATTAAATTTAATATATGTACTTATATTAGTTATATCAACAACGTGTTTATCAATAACGTTTTATATCGTTAATGTTACTAGATACGAAAACGATACAGAATTTTCTAAAGAAATATGGAAACATAAAAATGCAGGTATTATGCCGTTAAACAAATGGAACATGATTAAAAAGTGTCAATCATATAATCCATCAACTAAAAGATGTAATCTTAGTCTATATGAAAAGCACTTAATTATGAATTATGATCAAGGATCATTACTTAATAAAAAAATGAGTTGGTTTCTTCTTGCGGGCATAAAAAAAAGTTTTGCTTTCACAATTCGATACCGGAGATTAGGAACTCATGATATTATCTGACGTAAACTTAACGTTAGATACCGTTACAACGCTAAAAGATTGTATTCTTTAACGGTTTTTTATTTTGTAAATTATGAATGATTGCCGAATGGCATGAAACTAATAGTTTTATAAAAATGTATATATATATATATATATATATATATATATATATATATATATATATATATATATATATATATATATATATATATATATATATGTATATATATATATATATATATATATATATATATATATATATATATATATATATATATATATATATATAAAACACACAAAAATTATATTCTTTTAAAATCATTACCATGTATGAAACTTTTGGCATCTTGGACACCATTTGCTGATCAATGGAGTTAAGCTCTTCCAAGCACCCCTCACCCCCGCCAGTCTTGTTTAGACTAGAAATAATCCGTGCTGCTTTTCCCTTGCTGTCAGATTTTTGATCAGATAGCTTCTTTTTACTAGGTTGGTTGAAAAGTTCGCGGAGCGGAAATGAAAAAACAATTTTATGATTCAAAAAATGACTTTATTCTTCAGTATATTCTCCCTTAAGAGCAATACACTTTTTCCAACGATTCTCCAATTCATGTATCCCATCTCTGAAGTGCGATTCCGGAAGGCCTTCAAAATACCCATTTACGGCTGCAATGACTTCTTCATGTGATGAGAAACGCTTTCCACGTAGAAATTTTTTGAGATGTGGAAAGAGGTGGAAGTCGGACGGAGCCAGATCTGGTGAATAGGGTGGATGTTCCAAGCGTTCGTACTTTAATTCGACCAATTTCGCTTTTGCAACATCGCTGATATGAGCAGGTGCGTTGTCCTGGTGATAAATGATTTTTTTATGCAGCAAACCAGGTCTTTTCTCACGAATTTTTTTTTCTAACTGGTCCAAAAGATTTTTATAATATTCACCTGTTATCGTTTTACCGGTTTGAAGGTAATCTATTAATAAAATTCCTTTCGCATCCCAAAAAACTGATGCCATAACCTTCTTTGACGATTTTGACGCCTTCACTTGCTTCGGAGCTGAACAACCGGGTTCTGTCCACTCTGCAGTTTGTTGTCGCAGCTTCGGATCATAGTGGTAAACCCAAGTCTCATCCATGGTTACGAATCGACGCACAAAATCTGTTTTATTCTTTTGAAAACGGGCCAAATGTTCTTGAGAAAGTTTTACTCGAGTGCGTTTCTGATCCAGAGTTAGCGAATGCGGCACCCATCTTGCCAACAGCTTTCTCAGACGTAATTCATCGTGCAAGATGTGTAATACCCGTTCATCTGAGATGCCCACAGCCTCAGCAATTTCACGTTTGGTCAATCGTCTATCATCCATAACCATGTCATGCACAGCATTAATCGTTTCTTCAGTAGTAGCACTTTTTGGACGTCCAGAGCGAGGGTCATCTTCAAGGCTTGAACGCCCACGTTGAAACTCCGCAGCCCATTTGCATACTGTTGTTTTTGAAGGAGCATCATCACCCAACACATTTACCATTTCATTATGAATTTCCATGGGCTTTAAACCTTTTTTCACAAAGAATTTTATTACAGCACGATGTTCAATATTTTCCATTTTAAAAAATACTATGACACGTCTAATTTCAATAGCTTGTAAACAAAGACTGAAATGACATATCGACTTGAAATTTTTTATGCGTTCATACGAAAAATGAATACGTTTAATACAGTTATAAATTTGTTTCTACTACTGCAACATAGGTGCCGCTCCGCGAACTTTTCAACCAACCTAGTACATTGTAGCACTGTGCGGTCTGAACCGACAAGAGAAACCTGGTTCGCAATTTTACTCCATGCATCGTCTTTTGTAAGTTTTGAGATTGCTAAAAATAATTGAAATTTTCTATTAACATTAAAAATGTTTTATCAGATAATATATTTTATTAGATAATATATATCTAAAATAAATCTGTTTTACAAGGAGAAAATTTTCCATCAAGCAATCTCTTATTTTCGTTATACAGCTTGACCAAAAGTCTTATCTGCTCGAGCGTCCAATTTTCAGCTCTTTTTTTAAATTTCTTTCTTGATTTCTGACACTGGAGTAAATAATTTCTCAAAAAATTTTAGCATAAACATATTTATCATAATGCTATAATAAAACAAATAAATAAAACGCCATACATAAATTAAAGCACCCCGGTGGGAAATCGGCTAGCGAATAGCTAGCTATAATCGTTACGATAGCGACTTGGCCACGAGGATCGCTAGCTTTTTTAAATTAGAGAAAAGCTATCGATATTGGAAAAGATAAAAAAAGCGATTTGGCTACGAGGACAGCTAGCTTAATAAGCTAAAGACTCACAGGCTATTGTAGCTACCGTCATTTCGTAATAAATTTGCTATCAAAAAAGTTTTGGTAAGTAGCTATCAACCAGCTATAGATTTGTAGATACTTTGTAGCTAGCTTTAAAGCTACGATATGTAACTAGCGACGCATTGCTACAAAATTGCAATTTTTAAAGTTCAATTATTCTTATAATTATAATAGACTCAACACTAAAAATCAAATTTCTAAAGATGTTAGAGACATAAGTAAAGAATAAAATAAGAAAAAAAATCGTTAGAAAATTGCTATAAAACTAGCTAGTCGCTCGCTAGTCGCTAGCTCATTTCCCACCGGGACTAAACTACTTTTTTGTACCATTTAACATAAATACTACTACTAATATTAAAAATGATTAGTAAAATATTTAGTAGAAAAAAAGAATTAATAAAAATAAAAACCTACTTCTAAGCAGCAATATTTATTTATTACTTATGCTACTTATAAGTAGCATAAGTAATAAATAAATATTGCTGCTTAGAAGTAGGTTTTTATTTTTATTAATTCTTTTTTTAAATGTTTCATTAACTAATTTTAAATGTTTCTTTAACTAATTTCTTGATTAATTAAATCAATATAGTATACTATTTACTCAGCAAATGATCTAATAAGGAAATAAATAAAAATTATAAATGTACATATTAATTTTTAATGCCTACACTGTTTACTATAAAATATCTGCAGACATTGCATAAAATATCTGCAGACATATTTAATTTCTTCTATAGAAGAACTTAATTTTGTTAACAATGTCTGCAGATATTTTATAGTAAACAGTGTAGGCATTAAAAATTAATATGTACATTTATAATTTTTATTTATTTCCTTATTAGATCATTTGCTGAGTAAATAGTATACTATATTGATTTAATTAATCAAGAAATTAGTTAAAGAAACATTTAAAATTTAAACTAAGTACGTGTATTTCCCAAATGAGGAAGAAATTACTAGAAACATCTCTCTCTCAATCGTACATTCTCCTTAATTCTCCATCTCATCTTCTGGAAAATATACGTTCTTAATTGTATATTATTTATATATAACGTTCTTAGTTATATATATTTATATAATAACTTAGTTATTATATAATTATATATAAGACACACATGCACACCCACACACACACACACACACATTTATATATATATATATATATATATATATATATATATATATATATATATATATATATATATATATATATATATATATATATATATATATATATATATATATATATATATATATATATATATATATATATATATATATATATATATATATATATATATAATAATTTTAGTAGATACCTATCAAAACAAAAGAATGAGTAATACTAACTACTTATTTTATACAAATAGTTTTAGAATATTTGCGTAAGTTTTTGCGTAAGTTTTGCGTAACTAATGCGCAACCTTAACTTTACGCAAACGCAAGGAAAATGTTGTGAATACCAAATAGTTACGCAAAAAATAGTTTGCGTAAGTTATTTATAACTTTTGCTCAGTTACGCAAGAGTTACGGAAAAGTTGTAATAAGCTCTCTGTTTTTATCTACATTTAAAAAAATTTATATAGGTTCAAATTAATGCCAAACAACATAAATAGTTTTGTTTTAAATATTTAGTGGGTTGTAACATATTCTTACCTCAAAATGGTATTTTGCAACAAATTTGTTTCTGATTTAAATCTTGACAATGGAAACTTCAGATTTGTTTTTAATCACTTGCTTCAAATATATTAAAGACAGTTGTGTTTGTTTTTGGATTAGGTTTCTCTACGCTCACTACTGGGAAACACATTTTGAACAAGCCACCTTCATGGTCACCTATTTTTATCTGGATTTAATTGCTTTTAATCTTTTTGTTCAATAGTAAGTTGTTGCTAACATATAATATAGAAAACTATATTTTAGAACTGATTTTTTTCATTACATTAAATGTGTGCCAAATAAATTTAATTTTGTATTTTTTTGTTGTACCATATGTAAACCTTCCTAGTCGGAAATTGTTACGAAAAAATATAATATAAATGTTTTTATAAAAAAGTGTTGTTTTTACCTTTCTAATCTAATCATTTATTATATGTCTTTGCAGATTCTTAATATAAGCACATGATAATTCTTTTATTTTATAAAAACCTTTGGACTCTTTTTTTAACCATAAATGGAGCTTTTTCAATAATATCATCAATAAAATCATCACATGACCATTTCTAGCAATGCATTTTTATTGTGCGTTTGAAGAACAAATGATATTCTTGGTTTCAACCACCTAAAACAATAATGCATTTGACTTTTTGAAAAGGTTGTGATTTTTATTCAATTTAATTTTTCTAGATTTTTATACAATTTTAGTTTTAGTTTGTTTACCTAGATAATATTTGCAAGTTGGCATAGGTACTGATCATGTTAGCTTTTAAACTTATTACTTCTTCAGTTGATATTTTGGTTTTTAAAATATTTTAATTACTTAGAATAACTTCTTGTTCATTTTCATGGAACGATTCAAAAAGAGTTGTGGTTTGCTTGATTTTGGACCTAATGATTTCATCACACGTTGTGTTTATGTAATCGTTTAACTGTGATTGTCGTTTGCGAACTGTTCGTAAAGTTGCATCTTTACTTTCTTTATAGGCTTTGGTGTTGATGTGAAGCATTAAGGCTATGTAACTTAAGAATGTTTTATATATTATTATAGTTTATTAATATACAACTTGAAGAATTTTGTAATATCAATTTTATATCTCTATGTTTTTACTAAAATAATCTTACCCTTGGTCCATCCGTCTAAAGTTCTATTACATTGGATGTTGTTTGCAATATTTTTTGTTTAACAATATGATGTGCAACAGCATCAATATCCCTTGTGATAACACTTGTTGAATTCAATGCAAATATATCTGATAGACTTGCTTGTGATGATGATGTTGACAGTTGTGGAAACTGGTATTGGAGTCTGACAAATATTTTGATGATTCATGCGTTCTGACAATTGTGACACTTTAAATAATCTACCAGAACGTTGCTCACATTCTTCTCGAATATGATTTATTATATCAATAACATTGCTAGAGGAGGTTAATCCATCAAATGAAACTGAAAAAGAGCATTTAGGGCATTTTGTGTTAGTTAATAATTAATATACAATTAATAATTATATATATATAATATAATTATAATTATTATTTATACATAATGTAATAACATTATTATTTATACATAATGTATAAATAATAATGTTAGTTAATAATTAATGTATTTTGTGTTAGTTAATAGTTAATAATAAGTGGTGATATACATGATGTACAAAACGAATGCCGACAGCTTTTTAAGACAACTGGTTTATACATAATACCAGGGCCGCCGAGAGGAGGGGCAAAGGAGGCATACATTTCGGCATAAAATCTCACGAATGTATTAACGTGCATATTTCAATGTCAATCTATTTAAAGGTGAAATAAGAAAAGAAAAGACAGAAAAATTTTTTTTTTGAAAATAGTAAATAAAAAAGTTACGGCAATCAAACAAACTTTAGAGTCTGAGGTAGCGAGGTGGCGTAAATATTGCGCTGTATTTTAGATGTAACATTATTTCTCTCATCACGAAACATGGCGTTTAGAGGTAAACTTTATTTTTACTTAGCTATTGATATTTATTGTATAAACAATCTTTTTTACAGATTCTTGTGTTATTAACAGGTGAAACAACTGCTCTTGGAGAGCAAGAAAGTGGTGATTTTCTAGGAACTCTAGACATAATTTGAAACCACAACAAAACGTTAAAAAACTATCTAGAAAACAAAGCTCGTTACCAAAAAGAGGGAACTTGAATGCAAGCACACTACCTCTCATGGGAATCACCGAATGAGTTCATACGTGAGTGTGCTTCATTGGTTCAGTGTGCCCTTTTAAAGGAAGTGAGAGAAGCTGGATACTTTACAGTCATTATCGATGGAACCCTAGACGTTTCACACACTGAACAGATCGCTTTTATTCTTCGCTTTGTTTATTTTAGCTTCAACAAATAAAGCTGGGAGGTAAAAGAGCGCTTTCTTTGCGTTGAAGACATAGAGAAAAAAGAAAGAGTGCAAAACTATTTTGTAATGTTTTAATAAAAGTAAGTCTTGACTTGCAGAAATGCCGGTTACGACAACGGCTTAAATATGGCTGGAATTTACGTTGGAGCACAAGCTTTAATTTTACAAAAAAATCCATTAGCCCTCTATATTCATTGTGGTGCTCATAGTCTTAATTTAGTTGGAGTACATGCAGTTGAATCTTGTGCTAAGATATAAACTTTTTTCGGTAATATCCAAGCTCTCTACGTGTTTTTCAGCTACAGTCTAGCTTGGTGAAAAATGTTGCAAGAATCGACTA
Source organism: Hydra vulgaris (assembly GCF_022113875.1). Classification (NCBI taxonomy): domain Eukaryota; kingdom Metazoa; phylum Cnidaria; class Hydrozoa; order Anthoathecata; family Hydridae; genus Hydra; species Hydra vulgaris. The sequence continues at coordinate 41,156,777 of NC_061168.1, forward strand.
GAATCTCTCTTCACAAGCTTTCCGATACTAGGTAGTCAGCTCAGATTGCCACAGTTAAGCTAAAAGCAACACGACCACGGTAAATAATTACTGTCCATAATCGTACTATAGAAGATCTTGACCTTACAGCTGATATGCTAAATCAAGCTAAGTCTTTGATAAAGTTTTTAAAATCCTTTGAAACTGTTGTACTTCCGACCTTTTAGTATAAAGTCCTTCAAGTAGTAAATGACGAATAGATGACGAAGTTATTCTAATTCAACAGCTAATAATCAATCTTGGCCGTATCCGCTTATCATGGAATAATATTTTTACTGAAGCGAAAGCTGTTGCAGGTCCTCTAGGCTTTGAAACGGAACTTTTGACAAAACAAAAGAAGAGAGTGAAACGGTATCACTATGAACTTGCAAATGCAGCTTTCTGCTGCATTTGCAATGAGAGCCCGTAGCATAAATTTGAGGCAAACATCTTCAACGTTGCTTTTGATCATTTTATTTATCAAGTTCAGTCAAGATTTGACATAGTAAAGAGTGTTTACTTAAGATTCTCATTTATCTGGTTGAAAGACAAAGAACCAGATTCTCAAGAGATAAAAGCTCGTGAGTTAGTAGCACAGTTCTACGCTAATGATGTCAAAGAAGACGACTTCATACAAGAAATTTTGCATCTTAATCGTTTGAAGGAGTTTTTGTTTTTAATTCCTGCAAACTCATTCAAAGAATCTGCAGCCTATTTTTCCATTTGTATGCATCTTAATTCAAATTTTTAATACAATGCCAGTATCTGTTGCAGAGTGTATGCGATCCTTCAGTAAACTTAAATTAATAAAAAATTATTGTAGGGCCACTATGGGACAAGAACGTCTTTTGGATCTCATGATGCTTTCAGTGGAAAATGAGTTAGCTAAGACTATGTCATATGATGGTATAATAACAAATTTTGCCGATAAAAAAGCAAGAAAAGAGTGTTTTATATTGACCTTTTTTCTTATTTGAATTTCTAAAGAATGTCTAATAATGCATTTATGTTGTATTTGTGTTGCTTAGTTGTATTTTTTTAAAGACTTAGCAATGTTTGAAAATATTGGCAATGTTTAAATAAAGGCAATGTTTGAAAATATTGCCGTAAAATGATTTTAAAAGAAATGAACCAAAATTAAGAAAATTCATTTTAAAACTATGTTCACTTATATATATGTAAGATTGCATTTGATAAAATTGTTTTTTTAAAATAATGTATCTTTTATAAGGCGCCTACTCAACGGTATGCCTCGGGCGCCATAAAAGCTCTCGGCGGCCCTGCATAATACCATTACAAATATAACAGACACAAAAATGTACATATGGGTTGAAGTTTTGGGTAATGTCTTGTAGTTTTAGATTTAAAGTTGGTAGAGGTGAAAGTTTAGCTTGTATGTCATTTATTGCTTGACAAGTCCAAATTTCTTCATTAGCAATACTCAAAGACGTTCCTTTTACAGTTTTCTTTAGTTTCCTTCCTTTATTTACTTTAAAGCAAACGCATTCACATTTGTGGCAATTGCTAATCCAGGTTCTAAATTTAAGATTAGTATTGGAACCTTTTTCTATGTTTCTCATTTTTGAATAGCATCTGTAACATATCTTTTGTGGGTGCATCTTTGGGTTGTCCTAGTCAGTTCGTATAAAAAAATGCAATTCTATTCTAATTTCATGGTTTGTTAAAAGAACACTACGATTATCAATTTTTTCCCCACATATTCGACATAATTTTCTTAATTTTGTTATATGAGACTCAGTCATTTTTATATTAATTATAGCTAGAGAATAGTATTTGATGTACACTGTTTTTAAATCATAAAAAGTAACCCAAGTCTAATTTTTTTTTAATATATAGATAAACTCTTCCAGTTTTAAAATATACTTGGTTTTAAAGCCAAAAAAATTAAATAAGCGCTAAACTATCCAGTTTTAGTTTTCTCTTAGTTTAGTTTACATAGCCATAAAATCACGTTTGTGTTTCCCGCTTTTTTAAATTAGACTAAAATTTAAAAATTTAAATGTTGTGAAAAAATAAATTATCTATCGCCATAATTAAATCAATTTAAATAATGGGATATCAATTATTAGTGTTTAATCTCGAGACTACTTTCTCGAGAAAAGTCATCGAGAAAAGTCATCGAGAAAAGTCATCGAGAAAAGTCATCGAGAAAAGTCATCGAGAAAAGTCATTATTTTTTTATCTCAATTCTCAAGAAATCGAGTAAAAACCACTGATCTCTATAATATAGATCAGATAACCACTGATCTCTATAATATAGTTATTATAGAGATCAGTGGTAAAAACTCTCGAGAAATTTTATTTGCTTTAATGATTGATCTAATTCAAATTATAGTTCTATATTCGCATCATGTGCGTAAGCTTAATGCTGCGCAAGGTTTTCTTTTCCTTTCTGTTTTTTTTTTTACATTAAATACTAATACTATGATAGCAACAGTTTTCAAGTAATAATTTATTGCAATATTTTACATTTTATATAAGAAAAGAGAGATTAAATTTTTAAAGAAATTTGCGATTTGTCTGATTCTTTCAAACGATCTTACAAAAAGTTATTTGTAATTTTTTTTATTTATTTATTTATTCTAGTTTTTATAGGAAAAATGAGCAACAATGACAAGGGCAAGACTTACAAAAATGTTGAGTCATATTTTAAAATAAACAACGATGAGGCGCATTGCAATTTATGTACAAGAAAATTATTATGCTAAAGTTCAGCAGCGATTGGTCTGCGGAGACATCTTTAAAATGTCCACAAATGCAGTCGCGTATTAGAAAGTTCTACGACTCATCAAAATAAACGGAATGAAATTGAAAATCTAACTAATGAAACTATTTTAAAATTTGTAAAACAACCAACCCTGGCTGAATTGATTTCTAAATTGGCTGCTGAGGATGGTATATCGTTCAATAAAATTACTAAAAACTATGTCTTTGATTAAATTAATAAAACAATTTAAAATTACAAGTTAAATAAGTCCACATTGCACATTTTCCAGGCCAACATTTTACTAAAATTACTATTAATTAATTATACATATAATAATAATTATTATATATTTAATAACTAATTATAACAATTACTAAAAGTGAATTTATACGGCAAAGTATGACCGCCTGGGGATTCAGATTACCTCAGTATTCTTCTGAGGTGAGACAATCAATGGTGGAATATTACCATAGCAAGAAAGAAGAGATAGTACAGATTATAAAGAAACTAAAGGACGTAGAAAGAAAGTTCAATGTATTTATTGACGAATGGACAAGCGTTAAAAATCGTAGATTTATGGGTGTTCATTTATACAGAAATAATGAAAATAATTCATTTAACCTTGGTTTGATTTTTATCGAAGGAAGTTGTACATCAGAAATAACTTTGGAAATACTGTCACAAAAATTAGAAGAGTTTGGTCTACCCTTACAAGAAGATGTTGTGGCTGTTATGAGCGATGGTGCTGCGGTCATGTAGAAATTTGGCAGATTATCGCCTGCCTTGCAGCAATTATGCTAGAATCATGGCATACATCTAGCAGTTTTGAAAAGCTTTTACGCTGAACCGAAAAATGAAATAAATAAACCCGTAGACAAGCATGAGACTGTAGATAGCGACGACGATGCTAACATTGGAAGTACAGAAGAAGATGACTTTAATTGGAATGGAAATTGATGTGTTACGTAGCAAAAACTTTTATCTTAAATTCCAAATCAAATATGCAATTACAGGAATACAAAAAATTGTAAAACTCTTTAAAAATTTTCCAGTGAAAAATGGTGTTTTACAAAAATATGTAAAAGACCTAGAACAAAAAGAATCGGCTTTGCTATTAGACTGTAAAACACGCTGGAATACTATTGAAATAATGGTGAAACGGCTCTTAAAAATCAAAAACTGTGTGCAAATGACATTAAGTGAATTAAATTTGAGCCATTTGTGGAAAAATAACTACATACAAATGGCCGAAATTCTATTAGCTGTATTAGAACCAACACGAATAACTTTAGAAGCTTTAAGTCGAGCTGATACAACATTATTAACGGCCGAAGGAGCCTTAAAATTTTTATTTAATAAATTAGGAAGAATGTAGAAAGTACGAAATAAGTAGAGAAATCTTAAACAATATAAAAGAAGAAATAAGTAATAAAAGAAATGATAATGTTGTATCTTTATACATATTTTTACATGACCCAACAAATGATGAAAAATATGCTTCTTCTTTTTTTAAATCTTTGTCACAAAAATGTTATTTATAAAACTGCTAGAGAAATATTTGATAGATTGTATGGGTCATCCGATTCCGAAGAAGATCTAACTGAAGACACCTCCACTAGCAGCAATGTCAACACTGAGCTATCACTTGAAGAACAACTAAATTTAGCTTTAACAAATACTACAAAAGAAATTATGCCACGCCAACGTTGCAATAATGATAACCAGAATATTTATCAGACACTTAAAAAAGAATGCAGCATATTCCAAACAACTGGAATAAGGTCACAAAATTTGGAAAATCTAAAAGATGCATTCTCTACAATAAAAGCAACTTCAACGCAAAATGAACATAATTTCTCGACTGTAAATGATTTTGTTACAAAAAAAAAAAAAAAATTAGATTATCAAGTACGTCATTGAAAGCATTATGTTTTTTAAAATATTACTTCAAAAATAAATTTTTTTTTTAACTTTAAAAACAATAAATAAAAACTTGTTATACTTTTAAATTTTATCTTTTTTTTTTCGTCATATTTTTTTCTTATATTAATAAATTGACTTTTATATTTGTTACTCTGCTGTTTTTTTAATCCAATGTTTGTTCTTATACATTTTATGAACATATTAAAATTAATTAAATTTACATTAAAATTTGAAAAAAATGACGATTTTGACATTTCTCAAAATTTCTCGAGAATTCTCGACAAGCTCGTTCTCAATTTCTCATTTTTCGAGAATTAAAAAACATCGAGAAATCTTAAACACTATCAATTATACATCTTTATAGCAAAGGTATAAGCTACTTTTTATGGATATGGTTAAAAAAAATTACTAATCAACGATATCTTTTTTTAATAAAAATTGCGCATGCGTGTTATAAAATGCCGCGGTTGTTCAATATGCCGCCGTGATCAAGGTATTTCGGTGAGCAGTAATGGCTAAATTCACCAAATTAAAACCCTACACTTGACACGTGTTATTCTTAGTGTTTTTGGGGGTTTTAAACACGCAACACAAACCACGCGTATTTTTTTAAGGATTTGTGCCGGCTGGGATCATATAAATTTCAAAGATATAAATTTTTACCTTATAAGGTAAATATTTATATCTTTGAAATTTATGCGTTTTTGAATTGTCAGGCACGTAACGGTTAAATTTTTATTTATTAATAAAAATTCAACTGTTACGTGCCTGACAATTCAAAAACTCTATGAATTAATTTTATTATAAAATAAAAACGCGATAAAATTTGCCTTATATATAGATTCCTAACAATGCGCGAATACTTTAAAATGAAATAAAGCTTTTTTTATTATTTTATTAGATATTTATTATTGCATTTATTTTTATATAAGACATTTATTTGTATATATAAGATATTTATTATTTTGTCAGTAAGTTGTTATCGTTACGCACATGACAGTATAATGACTTTTATTCAGCAAACATGCAACCTTATAATATAATTAAAATATAAAAACCAGACATTGTAATATTTTTAATTCAGGAGTTCATCATTAATTTTGTGACGTAGGCACAGTTAAGTATTAGATTTTATTGAACATTTATGCGAAAGCATTATTAAGACCAAGGACACGTTAAAATCTGAAACCTCAACTTCAAGTCCTAAGCCACTTTTAATTTTAGAAAACCTTAATATAATAAATTTAAAAAAGATGAAACTCCTCAAAATCGTTAAAATTTGTATAAATAGCTGTTTCAGAGCATAAGATCATAATTTTTATGATGAAAAATATTCTAACTAAATGTTTGAAATTATTGGACAAGCAAAATAAAAACGCTCATATTCATTTTATATTGCGGAAATACTCAAAAAATGTGCACACCACAAACAAGAGATATACAAGGGTGTCTACATACGCAAAGACAGAACGCCAGAGTAACAAACCAAGTTTAACACCACACACACCCAACTCAAAAAGCTTAAAGACCAACTTGCCGCTGCTAACATTCTCAATAATCCGTTTCGGAATGTTATACACCGAAGAACAGGTCGCATCTGTTGCATCGATGTCATCGAATCAACGTCCAATCAGTGCTACTTATTTTCATCCTCAGCCAGAGCTCTGTCAGACTACGCTAGCCGCACAGCCGCTCCTAACTCACTGCCAACTAGACGCCCTAGACCAATAACTAAAGCAAAAATAAAACCGATGCAATCCGACACTTCTACAGTTTCACCTTGCCATCTATGTTACTGGGCAAACAACCCATGTTTACTCAACAATGAAAAATGCCAAGAGCTCTTTGCTAGACTATCAGCTCTACATAAACTCAGCCGGCCACACGTCATTTTTTTTGCGGAAACTTGGTTCACAGATTTATCAGACGTTACCGTACCCGGCTACCAACCACATCGCAAAGACAGAGACAATAGGGGCGGTGGAGTTGCAATTTACACAAGAGACAATATCATAGTCACCGAAGTTAGTTCTACTCAGCTCAACTCAACATCAATTGAGCAAATCTGGCGAAAAATAAAACTTGGTCAAGAATCATTTCTCCTCAGCTGCTTATATCGTCCACACGACGAAAATGATCTAAGTCCTACTCAGTGTATCACATCAATCACTACCGCTCAACAAATACTGCCTAATATAAACTGCTCTGCAATTCTACTGTATGGCAATTTAAATTTTAGCCATACATCTTATGAGCCTATCGAAGTTAACGGTGGCATTGCAACTGTTGCTTACGTTAGAGGTGAGCGTCAAGGCAACATCATGTTCCAGAAGTGCCTTAATGAATGTCACTTAACTCAGCTTATCACATTCCCAACCTACCGTAGTAGTCGACACGTCGAGTTTACTAGCACACTCAAACTTATTATAACAAATGAGCCAGACTGTGTAATCTTCATTAAACAAGGCAATTCTCTTGGTGACACTCCAATCGGCCAAGCACACTGCTTTATTGAAGGCCAATTTGCTGTTGCATGCCTCAACAACTCGCCTACTTTGCCGCGTATCTCGACCTGCATTAAGTACATTAATGCAGGTCGAGATGCACAAATTTCTCAAAATATCGCATCGCACTGCCTGCAAAAAAGTTAAAAAAATGGTCAAAGCTCGTAGTCAGAAGTACGAAGAGCTAATCGTCAGGGATTCTGAAAGCAACACTAAACGCTTACATGCATATATAAGAAGCAAGCAGAGCGTCAGTAACAAAATTACATCGCTTGAAACAGTCAATAGCAACATCACAACCGATACCGGTGATATATGCGCATCGTTAAATAACCATTTTCAATCAATCTTTGTTTTAGAGCCCGAAGGTTCAATGCCAGACTTTGAAAGTCGTACAGAAGCAGTTTGTTTCATCAATCCTGCAATTTTCTCTATCGATATAGTACAAAAATGCGTAAACAGCCTTGATGAAAGAAAATCTACCAGCTACGATGGCTTACATCCACGGGTCCTCAGTAACTGTTCAGCTACCTTTGCCAAGCCTTTTTCGCTTATCTATAAATGCTCGTTTGCAACTGCTGTAGTTCCTGACTTGTGGAAAAAATTGAATGTAACACCTATTTTCAAGAAGGCTTAAAGCATCCAACTACCGGCCAGTCTTGCTCACTTTCATACCTTGCAAAATTATGGAAAGTATTTTACAAAAAAGAATAATGGAACACTGCGTTGCTAATGGTCTAATTTCTCCAAACCAGTGTGGCTTTGTTCATCATAAAGAATGCGTATGAAACCTTTTAGAAACTCGGGACATCATGACGGAAGCAACTCACTGCAGACACGCAATAGACGTCATTTACACAAACTTTGCAAAGGCGTTCGACAAAGTACCACATAAACGCCTCTTTCATAAGCTGAGAGCGTACGGTATTCAAGGCGCTCTCGTTGATTGGATTGCAGCTTGGCTAAACAATCGATGTCAATGAGTGGTTATAAATAGCATTACTTCTGAATGGAAAACAGTCACTAGTGGAGTACCTCAAGGCTCGGTCTTTGTAATTTTCAAAGTCCTGCCGGACAGAATTAATCTTCATATGAAACTGTTTGCCGACGGCAGCAAAATAATAGGGATAATTAAAAAGGAGTCGGAAAAGCATCGCTCTCCAAAATGAAGTTGACAGAGCAGTGGAATGGTCACACATTTGGCTCTTGCAATTCAACGTTGAAAAATGCAAAGTAATGCATGTTGGGCGCGGATGTAACAAGTCGACATACAAATACTCAATGTCTAACGTCGACGGCACCCGTCGTCTTCTCAAAAAAACCGCAGTCGAAAGAGACCTTGGTGTGATGGTCTCGAATGATCTTAAAGTCAGACCGCAAATAGCGTCAGCCGCATCAGTAGCAAATAGAATGCTAGGGCGACTCAAAAAAAGATTTCGCAGACGCAGTTTTTATTTATGTCGTACTCTGTATCTCACTTACATTCGCCCCTATCTTAAGTTTGCTGTACAAGCCTGGTCACCGCATTTGAAATAGTAATGTCATATTTGAAATAGTAATGTCATAAAAGCAAGTCCAACAACGAGCAACAAAAACAATATCGACTATTAAACACCTGTCCTATGAAGATCGACTCCAACGGCTCGGTTTAGCAACTTTTAAAGAACGCTGCAAAAGAGCAGATCTTATCGAGCAATTCAAAATCACTCGTAAACTCGAGCATGTTAGTTTTGTCGTCTAGGAAAAATTTTCAAAAAGTAAAGATAAGTATATTTTAAGAGGCCATAACAATAAACTAGAACGTCAGATGGTAAAAAACTGTGAGGAGCGATATAACTTTTTTCAAATAGAATTGTCGCCCCATGGAATGCGCTTTCGCAAGAAGCTGTGAACGCTCAATCCATCATTGCTTTCAAAAACAACATAAGAAAGTAACTTTATAGATACAACTGCTGCTTTGTCTGTAGCGTCTGTATCTCCATGTTCGTCAGCATAGAGGGGCATTTACATTTCAAGACATTACAACCCTAATCGATGTTTTCCCCTAATCGATTTTTTTATTTCGTGGCATACTGGGGATTATTAAAAAATTTTTTCTTTATCTTGCTTTTTTTCAAAATGTTTACAAAATTTTGAGGAGATCTGATGAACGACTCTTTGATGAAATTTTTTTAGCTAAAAACCTTTGCGGTATTTAAGGGGTAACAACCTAAAAAAGCTTTTTGTTAAAAAATTTGTTTTTAAGTACAAAAAGTTTCAGCACTATAGAAGTTTTCTATGTTCATTTATAGGGTACCATTTTATTTTGTAGTTTTAAGGCGCACATATATGTATTTTTTTAATTTGTTATTTAGGTGCCGCAAGACCTAGCAGTTCTGTCACTGAGCATCGAGGAAGTGCATTTAATTAGGAAATTCACGCCTCCTAACCGTGACGCGAAAATATGTCCAAAGCTTGTTTCGAAGCTGGATCCTCCTACTTGTAAAGCAAGCGTTCTAACCACTGCGCCAAGGCCGCATAATTTGTAATAAAAATTTTTATTATCAATTTTTTTTCTAATAGGGTGAAAAAAATGTTTATTATTAAGTTTTTTTATAATATGGTGAACTACATGTACTCTTTTTTTCCTAACCACCTTAAGCTGTTCACCTAATTAATACTTTGTAAATAAAATTTGAGAGATGGTACAAAATGTCTTCAATATTTCACGCAAAATATTTTTATATTAAAAAAATAGGTAAATATTTTTTTTATTTTTATCATATATAGTAAAATTGCGTGACGATTAGTAGTTTTAAAGAAGTGCTTAATTAATAGACAGTTTAAAAGTTAAGTGTAAGAAGATTCAAGTTGTTTCATGTGAAAAATCGCATAAAATTTAAAAAACTGTTGTTGACTGAAAACACTTTTTTTTATCATTTTTGAACTACCGACATAGACTTCCAGACGTAGCATTAACAGTCCCTGGATTGAAAAAGATTTTAACTGCAGCATAAAACAATACTGTCACAAAATTAAAGGCAGAATAACTTTTTTGATGCTAAATAGTAATTACACAAAATTCGATGCTGCAAAAATTACATAATTTACCCTAGTTCAAATATTATTATAAGTGAAATGTAATTGCTTATAACAGCTTAATAGAGCTCAAATAGAACTTACTGATTAAAAGTTATACAACTTACAAATAAAAAAGTTACTGGTTATAAATTATACAATTTACAAATAAAAAAGTTACTTGTTATAATTTTTACAAATTACAAAATGTTACTGGTTATAAATTTTACAATATACAAATAAAAAAGTCACTGGTTATAAATTTTACAATTTAAAAATAAAAAGGTATAAATTTACAATAAATAGTTACACCTAACCTTAATTATTGTAAATATAAACTAATAAAAAATTTACTATTTATTACTTTTTTGATATTTAAAAAGTCATACTGAATTTTGTATACTGAATTTGATTTACACCGACTCTTATTAGACTGAGTAAATGTTAAAAACTTATTTTTATTCGTTTTTTTAAATAAATATTTCAAGTTATATAAATGTTTTAAATCCACTCGTAAAAAGTTGTTATTAATAGACTCCAATATCCAACAAGATGTTATTATTTAAAAGAAAACTAATTTTAAACTGAAGAAAACTTTGCTATATTTTTTCTTACATCCTAATAAAACAAATGACAAAAACTATTTTTTGATTTGTTTAAGATATAAACGATTTGTTATATAATCGATGACTGTGTGCCAAAAACTTTAGTTACCAAGGTTACCAAGCTTAGCCTTGTGTAAACTACACATTTTAACTTAAAAATAAATAGAATGACTTTAACTTGAAAAAATTTAAGTAATAATATATAAAAAATGAGTTTAAAAATTAAGCAAATACCAAAAAAATACAGAAATTGTTATGATATATATATATATATATATATATATATATATATATATATATATATATATATATATATATATATATATATATATATATATATATACACACAGAGGCAATTTTACGGGGAGATGTGTCTATGGGGGGGGGGGGGGGGGGAAATTGGTGTGAGGGGGGGTTGGGTGTGGGTGTGGGGTTTTATTTTAGGGGTTACAACCCCCCTCCAAAAAAAAAAAGATTTTCAAGTTATAGTCGGTTTTTTTTGCGAATTTAGAAGGCTAGTCAAAGCCAGTTGGTACTTTTTAAGGATTCACCCCCCTCATTTTATTTGTAGAATCGCCTTTGTATATATATATATGTATATATATATATATATATATATATATATATATATATATATATATATATATATATATATATATATATATATATATATATATATACATTATATATATATATATGTATATATATATATATATATATATATATATATATATATATATATATATATATATATATATATACATATATATATATATACATATATATATATATATATATATATATATATATATATATATATATATATATATATATATATATATATATATATATATATATATATATATATATATATATATATATATATACACATATATAGTGGTTAAGGTTGGGATTTCGTATGATGAAGTTTTTAAAAGTAGATTTAATCTTTTGATGCCAAAAGTGTAACTATAAAAAAGAATGAAAAGATGTTATAAACTATAGATACAAAAAATAATTTTGTGTTCTTCAGAATATAAACTAAAAAAAATAAAAAAATACGCAACCTAAATGAAAACAACGCTGTTTTTAAAACATCTTAACTTACTGGCTGTTGAATTGTTTTTCTTTTTTTTTGCTAAAGATGAACTGAAAAAACGATGCATGCAAAAACGTATTTCATTTTGGGCCAATGGATTGAGAGCAATATGATGCAAAAATAAAAAAAATCCTTGAAAACTTGTCAAGATGCAAAAAATCCATTGAAACACAATGTATAACTTTCCTGAAACAAAAATTGAATTATATAAAAACAATAGTGAAGAATACAAAAGAGTTATTTAAAGAGCGAAAAATTGTTTTCAATTTAATAACTTCTAAACTGATTTTTTAAATAGATTATATATAATTAAACAAATTTAATTTAATGATAAATTAAATATATTATAATAATAATAAACTAAGTATTATTAATAATAAAATTATAGCCTGTTAATATTGACAAAACAAAAAGTCTAATTTTAAACGCGTTTTTTACTTTTATTATTATTAAAAACTGTATAAAACTGTAAAATTGTACAAATGTACAAATACCGTAAAATTCCAAACAAAATCACACTTAAAGTTGAATAACTCCGTCTTGTTTGAGAATTTCAAATTAATAAACTCAAACTGAATTATACTAGAGCACAAGTATGTTGATAATGAAAAGTTTTTTTATTTTTGTAAAAGTGAAGATTTTGTTCGGAATAAGGAAAACGTGCTTCCTTATTTCGAACGTAGATATCAAATTCCAAAAAATTGCATTTAAGTTAAAATAGTAAATAATCTACACTAGCGTACACCATCTAAGATATGAGTAAAAAGTATTTTTAAAAGATTAAATTACTTTTATACTTTAATGTTAAGGTAAAATACCCCCCCCCCCCCCACACTTCTTGTATTAAGGACTAGAGGTTTACCGAATATGCCGGATATTGAACTTTTCTAAAGTTATATAAGTGTTTATGAAGAAAAAACAAATCTTGCCATTCTAGATTAAATAGTGTTCAAGATTTAAAAAAAAATAAAACCAAAAAAAAACTAGTATAACACAGGCATATGCGTTAATAATGTAAAAGGAAAAATTGTTTTTACAGCCAAATTTTTATTATTTTTAATTACTATTTTCTATACTTCGTCAGCACATATACCATTTCACACAGTTTTTTTTTTTGATTTTAAGTAAGATTGAACTTTAGAAAAGTTCAATATCCGGCATATCCGGCAAAAATATTTTTGGGCACACCTCTATTAAAGACTCGAGAGTAAAGCGTTGGTGCAGTGTGAGGGCATTATCTATTTATCAGATTCAGTCTTCCATTATTTTTTTGTATTCAGTCAGAAGAATTCACCTTCACTGTCACTGTCTGTTTCTGCAAGTTTTAACTAGCAGAAAAATTAGCATTCACAAGAGAGTTGACTTTATTTATATATTTTTTAAAATCAACTTGATACGACAACGTTAGTATTTAAACTTGCAATTAAGGTTAAAACAAACAGTGTTCCATTATTGTAGAAAAAAAATTGTTTTTTTGCAATAAAACTATAAACAATTTTTATTAAGTAAATAAAAAATACTGCAGTGGAATTCCAGAATCAAAACTTATAGGATTCTATAGAATAAAATTTGGGGTAAAAGTCCATAAACATGCAACCCAATAAAGTCAATTAGTAAACTTAAAGACTTGCTTAAAATTTAAAATTATTTTTTTCAACACGTTATTTTAAATTAAAATGAAATAGGAAAGAATGCCAAAAATAATTTTGTAGTGATGTTTGTAAAAAAAAGGAATAATAATATTGGATGTAGGGTGGGGCAACAAACCTTGTGCCATTTTTTGATTACTAATATGTTTTTTAATATTTACACTTTAAACTTACTACTAATAAAGTCTTTTTATATTTTTAAACTTTTTATGCTAAAGTTTTGTAATTAGAGCAACAAAAAAAAAAATGTTTTTAGGCATTTCCCCCTCTTTTATGATGAGATGCACTCCTTAAATTTTAAAATGGAAAACAACAGTTACCACTGTAACAAAAGCAACAGTTAACCACTGTAACAAAAACAACAAGTATCATTACTACTGTAACAAAAACAACAGTTACCACTGTAACAAAAACATCAGTTACCACTGTAACAAATATAGATATTTCTTCTTAATAACTTTTTTTCACTAATTAACTTTCAACACACACTTAAGTTTACTTAACTTATATAAAGTAACAAAATAAATATAAATATAAAGATATAATAGAAAAAATTACATTATAATGCAAATCAATCCATAACAAGAATTTCTAGAAACTAGCTAAATGTGATTTGATGTCATGTTAAGTTTAGTAAAAAGATGTTTAAATATGAACATATACTCACAGCAGATCAATGTTTGTGTAACAGAGAAAATGATGTTTTTTAAAAAAATTATTTAAAATACTTGATCTTTTATATGCAATGACTAACTTTTAATGAGAAATTATTTAAATAGAGACCAAACTTACAATTCAATATATTCAAATTGACAATACTCCTACACAAGTATGCATTGCCTGTATTACTGAGTATGAAGGAAAGCTTTAAATTAACTTATATGGATTAGTTAATGCATTTTCAAATTGTACCCAATTTAAACATAATTGTGTCTATAAAGATAATTAGGCAAAAAAACACATTTTTAGCAACAGTTCACAACTGTAACATTTAGTAATAAGAGAACATTTTTAGCAACATTTTGCCACTGTAACATTTAGTAAGGAGTAACATTTTTTAGCAATAGTTTGCCACTGTAACATTTAGGAGAGAAAATTTTTAGCAATAGTTTGCAAATGTAACAATTAGGAAGGAGAGCATCTTATCGTATGAGTTGACTAGATGCATATAAACCAATAATTATTTTAATTGTTTTATTAACAAAAACTTTACTACAAAAAGCGCCTAAAAGAAAATGCACACTATAAGATTAAAAGTTTGCAAAATTTATAACTTTTAAATATATGATAATATATTTGTTAAAAAAAAAACTTGCCCAACATTATGTCCAATATAAAAAAAACAACTTTTTTTATAGATATTTTTGTTATTGTTATTTTCTATTTTTTATAGTTATTTCCTGCTCCATTTTTAATTTTATAATGATAAATAAAATAAATATTATGCTAGACTTTACTTGAAATATTTAAATTTGTTGTTATTTTGATTTTGTTTTGTTTGAGCTAATACTAATTTTTATGTAACAGATTTTCAAACTTAGCAAAAACTTTATAAAAGCATTTCAGTGTAATTATTTATCATAAATTATTCCATATCACAAAGCACTTTTGATTAGAGTTTCCTTTTGCTTTTAAATATTTAAGAAACCTCTGCGCAATAATGGAGAGAATATTTAAAATATTTATAGAATAGAATCTTATTAGTTTGATCCTGCATTTATTTATATAAAAATTATTTTAAATTTTATTGCATCATTTATTATAGTTTTATTAACAAAAAAATAATTTTGTAATGTTTTCTAATGATAAATTATTTTCAAAAAATTTAAAAAAACAATTTATATTCTTGAAATTTTTATATATATTATAATGCGATCTGTAAACAGTTATTTACAGCTACTTTTTCATCTTATCATTTAAAATATTTTTTTTAATCAAATTTTGAAATTTTGAGGCTTTAATTAAATTGCAAAGTGTATTGCCTTGATAGTGGTTGACATTTTAATTTATATAAACGTTTACCTATTGCAAGCACAGCAAACACCCAAGTAGTTCCTAGTAAGCAACTTAAAATAAATACAGTTTTAACATCTTTTTTGAATCGAATAAGTGCTCCTTCATCTTTAAAATTTGCAGATAGATCATGTTTTGGTTTAGATATCTTTATAATTACAAGTAAGAGAACAATCAAATTAAAAACAATAATGCAAGTTACAGGTAGCAACATTCCAATGTAAAATGGATAACCTTGAACTGTGCAACTAAATAAAAAAAAAATTATAGCAATTTAATGAATAATGTTAACATTGATTTCTTTTTAAATTTACAATAAAAATATGATTTTAATTATTAATCAATTTACAATAAAAATATGATTTTAATTGTTTTAATATGTATTCAAATGGTGAATTACATAAGTTCTGGATATTTTAAGAAATAATTTTTGATTTTAATTTGTTTCTAATATTTGTTAGGTGTTGCAGTAAATTATTCAAATTTACAACAAATTATTTAACTTAAAATTACAATTAAAACTTACATTTTAGAGTTACCAAGATATTTAGAATGAACAGTGCCAATGTAGATAACAATGGGTAAAGGCACACCTAAAGTATTAAAGTTAGGATTAACATATAGTCACCAAGATGCATACCTAATGATGGTTATTAGTAAAAAGGTCTTAATCTTTCCAAAACAAATTTTTTAAACTTTTTCTCTCAACTTATTTCTGATAAACTCTAACTCTCACCTACTTCATTTCTCATCATTTCCATTTTCAACTCATATTTATACATAAGATTTGTTAAATTATACATCTTTTTAAATGTTTGTTTTTTACTTGGTGACCATGACTTACTGGTGACCATGACTTGGTGGAGTACAGAGACTATTAACACTATTTTAATATGTAAAGATATGTTCTATTGGTGGAACATATTTATAACAATTATTTTTACTCAATTGCAAAATCAAAATGACTTTTGAGTTTTAAGAAAGAAAAGTAGAAAAAGAATATATTAAACAATTGTATACTTATTAACAGATAATTGTTAATTAATATTAAATGTAAAATACAAAGATTTAACTTATTCACTAGATTTTACCCTCTTATAGAAAGACTTTAACAGGAAACTTATCGAAGAATTGTTGACCCACTATAATTTTTTTAACTTAGAAAATACATGTGTTTACTCTTTTAGTAAGGGATCGTCCATAAAGTACATACGCTTGGAGGGAAAGTGGGGTCTACAAACAGCATATATAAGATAAGGGACAGTAGGTCAATTATAAAAGTAAGGAGACACTAAATTAAAAAATATATGAAAAAATGATGAGTAGGTAGGTTAAAAGCATAGTTACTTTCAGGAAGAGGGAAGGTACTTTCAGGAAGGGGGAAGGTACGTTCAGGAAGGGGGGAAGGTACTTAAAAAATCAAAGTTTAATCTTTTTATTCTCCTTTATATTTTTATTTGACTTCATCTCTATGTCTGTACAAACACTTATTCCGATAATTTATTTAATATTTGATGATTAATGTCCCAAAAATTGTGATTCATCTTAGAAAACATACTTCTACACCTGAAACTTCAACTTCTGTGTGTGATTTTTTCATTTTCTTTGTTTTTATACTTAGCAGTTAGAACTTAAAGGGATATACATACTATGTAGGACTTGAAGTAACATACATACTATGCAGGACTTGAAGTAACACACATACTATGCAGGACTTGAAGTAACATACATACTATGCAGGACTTGAAGTAACATACATACTATGCAGGACTTGAAGTAACACACATACTATGCAAGACTTGAAGTAATATACATACTATGCAAGACTTGAAGTAACATACATACTATGCAAGACTTGAAGTAATATACATACTATGCAGGACTTGAAGTAACATACATACTATGCAAGACTTGAAGTAAGATACTATTAACATTAACTTAAAGAACAAGTATAACAACAATATTTTATAACAAAAATATTTTCATCATACTTTAGGTTCTACCAGAATGATCATTTATTAATGTTTTTTTTTGTGTTAACATTGCAATAGTTTAAAAAAATATAAAATGATTTTCAAAATACTCTAGCTAGAAGTATTTGATGACAGCTATTTCTCATTGAAAATATTTTTAACATGAGGGAAATCATCTTTCATTTTATTAATAAAAATAGATACATAAACTAGACATATTTGCAACTTCTGTGTGTGACTATACGTGATCTTTATTTAAACTATTGCTTTGACTCTATGATACATAGCGAAATTCTGTAACTTTAAAAAAAATCTTTCTCAATATATAAAATAAACAAATTAAAAAATACTAAAAATTATTTGATTTAAAAATACAAAGTTTTTACTTTTTTTGATTGTTTTATCGAGAAAAAAGATTTTTATATAGATTCCATCTACAACATGCAAGCTTTCTTTTACCAGTATTCTGTTTTTTTTTTAAAAAGCAGAATACTGGTAAAACTTATACTTTGTGAAAAATTTAAGTTTACTTATCTAGTAACTAAAACTTGCCATCTTCTGTTCTGTTCGTTTCAAACTTAATTTATGATAACATCACTAACGGATACTAAATCTTGTATAGATGTGTATTCTTGTATAGATGTGTATTCTTATATAGATGTGTAATTCTTTGTTTACAAAAATTCAGAATTAAATAAGAATTAAAATAAGGGTAAATTAGATATTATTATTTATTATTTGCTATACTATAAAAATAATAAAACATAAAGTTTGCGTCCATAGTTTATACTACTAACAATAAAATAATTTTTTTTTAAACAATACAACTTATTTAGGTGTTCTAAGTTAATTTCTAAAAAAATATTTTCCAGAAAAGTATTATGAAAACACAACAATTCGTTATTGTTTTGATTAAATTAAGTAAAAAACATGTAGTCCCAACAATAGACAAGTTGGTGTGAAATATAATACAATTATAAACAAATTAAAAATAAATTGTTAAAAAGAACTTTATTTAAATTTAAATTTACCCCATGCAAATAATGAAGACTTTGCCATAAAAGATCTAGTTTCCAGTTTACTCATAATAGTGATTTTTTGATACAGGTTTACTCCTTCTACAGCCATCCAACAAAATGTGGTCAAGACAAAATAATGCAAACCAGCAGCAGCAATTTTGCATTTAATTAAAGATGATTTTTTTCGTTCTGCAGCAGTAATGAATAATATTAGAAGTGTTAGTAACGACACACACATAAAGAAATGAATTTTATGAGTGCGATCTTTTCGAAGATTCCTTTGATAAAAGAAAAACAAACAAACAATAATACAAACACTTTGTCTCAACACTAAATGACAGTAAGAGGACCCAAAATCTTATGGGAACCAAAAACCAAACAAACCAACTTATTAATAATAACCAAGAGTCTCCCTGAACTTAGAATGTCATAACTTAAAACAATTTAAAACATACTTTAAAAATATTTTTGATTGAAATTTGGATGAAAATTTCTTTGTCATCAATTTATTAGCCAATAATTTCATAAGCTTTTATTCTTTCTTTTACAAGAGAACTAATTAAGATTTTTAATTAAATCTTTGATATTTGAATTGATAAAAGCAATTTGAAAAACTCAATACTTGAAATATAATTATAATATTATTTATATTTATAAAATATATGTATTTATAAATATAAATAATTGGAAAAAAATCAATAAAATTCTTAGGTAAAAACATTTAAACCATTGATATGTAAATCAGTGGAAAAATTGGGAAAATTACTTAATCAATTTAGGTAAATGTTTAATAATACAATAGAGAATTGAGTGATATGGGTGATGATGGGTAAAGATTCACACTCTTATATCTGTTGAAAGTTTATTTGATATTAATAATAATTTACTTAATATTTTATAAAATTACTATGTTTATAATTATAATTTTAGGAATTACCTCCGTAACAGTACTAAAACTGTAAACAGTAAAGTTACTATGGAAATACCACATCCAATCCAAGTTATAACTTTTAATTCTAAAGGATTGTATCCTATTTGAGAGGTATCCAAAATAAGTGCAAAATTTGTGAGATGGTTGCAAACACAAAATACATATGCGTTTGATTCATTTAACTTGTAACATCCATTATCTGACCATGCGTCTAAACAGTTATGTATTTGCCAAAATTTGTTAAAAGAATAAATTCTAAAAAGTAACATGATGTTTATTGTTCATCAAAAAAAAAAAACAGAAAGAATAAATACTTACTAATACTTGAGTTCCAAAAGTAACAATTGAAATTTCCTTTTTGATTTCCTGGCTTTTTAAATGTAATGGAAATTGGTTCACTTAAATTGATAATAGTCTGTTCAAGAATACTAACTGAAACAACAGCACTTGATATTAATACTTCAACTGATTTAGATTCAGAAACGGATACAGATCCATCTGTATTAAGAAAGAAGTATGGATTTCGATAAATGAAAGCATAAATAAGGCTTTGCTGAGGAATGGCTGCCTTTGGAATTAATATTATAGCATCATTATTTCCTTCTAAAAATTAAAACCTTTTCTTGTTAAATACCGTAATATTTTGTTAAGTTCTTGTAACACAATTAAATAAAAAATCATGTTAAATAACATATTGAGAAAAATATATCTAAAATACTTTTAAATTAAAAAAACAACAACTTTTTTTTCTACAATACCTCAAAATTTTATACTATTTAAGCACTTTTAATAAGACTTGAAGAACTTTTAAAAGAATTTAAGCATAAAAAAATAAGTATTAAATCTTAGATCTAATATCTGTATCCCTATTTGTACATTTGGGGTGCATTGTTAAAACCACACAAAGAACCCTTTAATATAACTTTAGATTGATTAGAAAAAAGTAATAAGTCATGCTACTGCATAAATTACTGCTTAGGATATAAAAAGTAATAAAAATCAAACAGTTTTAGCGAATTCAAAAAAAAACAAATTTATATTTAATAATTAATTTTTTTTTTTAAATTTTGTTTATTTGTTCAACTTTTATGAAAAATGCTTTTTTGTACTAGCTTTTTTTTAAAATTATTTTATCTAGTATTTATTCAAAGCTATCTTTTTGCTATTAAGTTTAATTTAATTTAAACAGCAACAGAAAAAAATGAGTTTTTTAAATCGCGCAGGCTATCTTAAAAAAAGACCATCCATCCAGCACTTCTTCGGGCCAGCACTTTTTCGGGCGCTGGCATTTTAAATGGAGAAGACTGCTTAATTTCCACTAATCAAAATTTTACAGTTTCCCACCAATCAAAACTATTTTTAAAGTTTCAATAGAAATCAATGAAAGATTTATTACCTTGCATCTTGATGGTAGTTCAATAAGAAAAACTCAATTGATTCTCAAGAACGTATTGCAGTCATGTGTCACTAAAATAATAGCTAAGCGAAAAAGAAAGGTAGCACATAAGATTAAATCAGATCCTGAAAAACAACTGATAATAATAGTATAGTCTTGCACTATTCTGGACTGTTTGGAGGATTCGTATTTTTAGGAACAATTGCCTCATTATTATATTTGCACCTCTGTAGAAACTTCTTAGAATAGTGAGAAGCAGCTAGATTAGGCCAAAAAAGACATTGACGTTTGATCATTATTATAAATTACAAAAGTCTTATTTGGAGGTAGACATTGGTGTAGAGATAAGCAGTCAAGGTCTCAGTGACAAAACAAGGGATTGCATGTAACAGCTGCAATTTGCTTGCCACATAGGAAACTTGGTTGCATATATTTCTTGTTGAATATATTTATATTGATCATTAATAGAATTATCTTTGTTGTCACAGTAAAATTGTTGAACTGTTATTGTGAAAAATCTGCCTTGCAATATGTTTTGTAATCCTCAATTATGTACATACTATTTTATGTACATAACTATTTTTACCAACTTCTTTGCATAATTAATTATTTTAATTTCAATATCTAAGCATCAATTAGGTGTATACTTCATAATGTAATACTGGAAAATACATCTAGTGTAATGATCATAATGTATGAAGTCTAGGAATTTTTGGAAATAATTATCAACTTCTTAAGCACTAAAAAATTTGATTCTATGACAATTTGCAAATCATTGATTTGTAAATAAAAGTTAATCAACACAATTTAAGATAAAGAAGTAACATTAAATTTAAAATAAAATTAAAGTAAAAAACCTTTAAAGTGTTAGATAAATCCTTATTTAAATTTAACTGGATTTTTGGTGTCTGTGCTATTGGACTTTTTCTACTTAAACGCTTTTTTTTTCAAACCACAATTTTATATATTTCGAGTGCGACTAATAGTTATATATATATATATATATATATATATATATATATATATATATATATATATATATATATATATATATATATATATATATATATATATATATATATAGCAGGATCTAGTACATGCATCCACTGAAAAATAGGCAGAAGACATCAAGGCACGGTTAGCACGGATCCTTATAATGCCTACATAGCTTTCCCAAGAAGGCCATGGAAAGTTAGCGTACACATCAAGGTAAATATATTCAACAAGAACAAAAAAAAAAATAATTTTATTTAAATGTTCAAATTAAGTCAAATTTTGATTTCATAGTGCGTCATTTGTAGAATTTGAACCACTCAATATAATTTAATAAAAGTTGGTGCAAATGTAGCCAATAGTCACACCAAACTCTGGACAAAATTTCACCCTGATTAGATGACTGGTGTAGGATATACTGCAGTTTTAGTTAAAGTCTTGTCAGTTTTTTGCTACTTATACCTCAAAGCATTACCGATTACTTTGAAATTTGGTCACTATTTTCAAAATAACGGTTACTTGAGTGTTCTTCTATGTAATACCAACAGTTTTTGTTATAATTATTTCATCAGTACATGTACAGTTTTCATTTTATAGACCAAAATTGTGATTTTCTACTTAAAGCGTGATTTAAATAGTCTTATGCTAATAGTGTTGACAAGGCCTTCAAAGTGGATGGGGATAACCTTTCAATTTCTAAAATAATTGCCTATATTTCTAAAACAAAAGGTCCTCGCAAAAAAAAGTAGAGAAGGACATGACCCTCTATCCTCCCCGGCATTGACGGTCATGTATATTTCGCTTGAATATACCAACATTTCCTAAGGTATAAACTGCTGTAAAAAAAAAAAGCTAAAAAAAAAGTGCAAAAGCTGGTCAAAGGAATACCAGTTGGTAAAACAAAATAAAAAAGTAGATCTCCTAAAATATTTTGTATTGACCTCATTAAATACATTTACTTTTAAAATGAAGTGAAAACTATTCAAACCCTATTTTTTACATTGTATTATTAAATATTTAATTACATTTTAAGAAATGTTTTTTTGAATTTTGGGTGTTACGCTTGCACCAGTTATCATAAGGTATCACTTTTTGAAATTTTCAATTTTGCAGCGAAATCCGGCTGAAGGATGTATCAAAAGCAAGTTTTGACAACTAAATTGAAGCTTTTGAATGCTTCAATTATGCACACAAAATTGGGAATCATGTTTGTCTCAGCAAGTTGCTGCAGCATATCCACATTTTTAAGAAGCTTTCTGCATCATTTCCCTCAAACTGGCCCTCCTGATACGGGCTCAGTTAAATGTGGAGGACGGCTGGTCACTTAACAGCTTCTATCCAAGCAGTTTTAAGGATCTTGAAAAGATGGTTGACAACTTCTAAAAGGAGATGCAATTCCATTGGTGAAATGATTTCCAAAATCAGAACATTGACAGGCCCGCAGATGATTGGCTTTCGAATGACATTGCCAAACAGCTTTGCATAAGCAACAACCCCGCCAGATTGCTGGAAAGACTCAAGGCTTAAATTAATTGAGTCCAGTGTTTGCAAGTTTTCAGATTTGGCAAGACAATTGGATTTGATATCACACCAGGTACAAGGGTGCGTACTTGAATGAGTTTGAAGACCACAAATTATATTTTCAACTTTCATATCACAAGCCAAAATTAGTTTAACTTCATCTGCATTAATCAGTGACCAGATTTGTTCAATATTGGAGTGTGTTTCTGGCAAATGTATTCTTCTTGAAATCTATCTAGTGTTATTTCTTCATAGTCAAGACATTATTTCAATATATATGTTAAAATTGTTTAAGTATAAATATATACCAGGGGTAACTGTAAGTGGAGGCCTGCCAGATGCTTTAGCCAGTAGAACAGTTCCTTCCGGGGATAATTCTTTATTGGAAATAACTCGAGATGTGATTTGTTCGGATGATTTGGCATCTTTTGCTGCTAAAGATTGAATGTTTTCCCTTAACATTATTTGAGAGCATTGGTGGGGCGAACCTTTTCCTAAAGGGCTTAGGCATTTGCTGCAACGCATTTTTGGTTTTTTCTCAATAGTGGTTTGCTCTATAAGAGAATGTTTTTTTGTAGCTTTGAACGACCAATTCGGCATATTAGGCAACAACACATAGTGCCTCATGTTTTAGGTCTCACTTGTATTTAAATCAAACAAAGGAGGGAGTGCAACTTCTTTCCCTTCTTGTTTCCTGCGCAAAGTAGTTCTACACAATTCGCAGAATCCTTTTGGTACCCGAGTATCACTGATATTGATCTTAATCTTTTACAGTTAGCATATTCGATCTGGTTCAAAGGTAGTAAGCTGTCTTAAACGTTTTTTCAGACAGAGCAAGCACACAAATTTTCGATTTTCATCTTGATTCTTTGCTTGATTTGGCATCATGGCAATTTACTAAATTTGACTTCACTAAATCAAACTGTACCTTTTACAAAATTTGACCTAAATTTATATTTGATAACAATCCACTTAACAGAGTAACACATATTATTAATTAAAAACTATTAAAATAAAGGAAATATTTACTTGATTTTTTTTATTTTTTTATTTTACTTCACCTCCTCAAGGCCGAGAAGGCCACTACAGACGAGGAGGCTACTTATTTTGTGGCTATAACCCTCTCTCAACTCTATAACTCCGAAACACGAACCTTGACGAACAAGGCCGCTGCGCAGAGAAACAAGTTGAGCGCGGTACTACCAGGGACGTGGTGGGGATCGAACTCGGAACCACTCGTTTATGAAGCGAGCGCTCTACCACTACACCACTACCGCATTTAATTAAGGTAATAATAAATTACAAAGAAATAATTCTTGAATAGTTCTTTCCTTACCAGGAATCAATTGTTTAAACTATTTACTTGTAAGGAAATTGGATTATTGATAATTGTCACACTTATTAAACTAATGATACTTGTCACACGGGTTGTTTTATTTCAAAACAACCCTTTAACTTAATTAGTTATTCAGTTAGAGTAATTTTCCTCCAATTGGCCCTCCAAACTTTGTATTGGTCAGATATCTTAGTTAACTTATCTAAATTTTTTAAGTTGATTGTCTTCGTCAATATAAAGTTATTCTGTTTTCAGATAAATAATAAAATAAAACAGTTGTTCTGTTTTCAGATAAATAAATATTTTTATTTTCTATGTAGGTATCTCTAGAAATCCTTCTTAACCATTTTTTAGAATATATTTGCATTCTGGCAGTAGTTTATACCTTAGGAAATGTTGGTATACTCACGCTATGCATACATGGCCATCAAGGGAGCCATAGCCTGCCCACTTTTTTTTTGCGAGGACCTTTTGTTTTAGAAATATAGGCAATTATTTTAGAAATTATGGATTTTTTTTAGAAATTGAGGGGTTGATCCCTCCACTTTGAAGGCTGTGTCAACGCCATTGGCATAAGCCAATTCAAATCATGCTTTAAGTAGCAAATCACTATTTTTGTCTATAAAATGATTATAACAAAAATTGTTGGTATTACATAGTAGAACACTCATGTAACCATTATTTTAAAAATAGTGACCGAATTTCAAAGTAATCGGTAACGCTTTGAGATATAAGTAATTAAAAACTGACAAAACTTAAACTAAAACTGCAATAAATCCTACTCCAGTCATCCAATCAGGCTGAAATTTTGTCCAAAGTTTGGTGTGACTATTGGCTACATTTGCACCAATTTTTATCAAATTATATCGAGTGGTTCAAATTCTACAATTGTTATTGGCGCAATATGAAGTCAATATTTGACTTAATTTGAACATTTAAATTAAATTATTTTCTGCAGACAAAGTTTCAAAATTTGCATCACAGGGTACCTTGATGTAAAACTTTCCGTATAAGTGGCATTTTAGAACAGCTAGATAAGCATCATAAGGATCCCTACTAACTGTTAATGATGACGCTCTATCAACTATGAGTTTAGGCTGGGGCAGCAAATTTTTCAAGCGTTTCATTATATTTCATTATATCAAATTTGGAGAGATTTGCAAAACAACACGAAAAACAACACAAGCAGTGTTTCAACAAATTGGAATAGAGTTTCTTTCTAATTTAAACCATTTGTTTGACATTGCTCATGCTGACAAAATAGGATCTTTTTGGTCACTTAGCCAGCATGAATAATAAACTTATAGAAAAAGAAGAAAAGGCGCACCTTAGAAACTTTGAGGAAGAAAAGTGATGTATTAAATATTTTGCATTGTTAGCATCGACATCATCTTATAAACATTAACAAAACTTATCTTTTAATTTTGATTCTGAAATCCTCTCAGCCCAATAAAAATTGTATGGAGAAAAATTGTATGCGGAAAAATTTCACTCAGAACTTGTTTGTTGCAATAAATAGATGTCAGTTAAGTGTTAGAGATTCTGTATTTATAATTGAAGCTACTATTGACACACTAGAGCGTAACACAGATGACTTTTCTATAAGCAAGTTCTCAATCCATATAATTTGTACAGAAATGTAAAGAGAGAGGACTAAAGCTATAAAAGTTAATTTTCAAAACAATATCCCAGATATAGTAACTGTCCACTGGGATGGCAAACTATTGCCAGCTATAAATTCATGTATATCTAAAAAACGCCTCCTAATAGTTTGTGACATTAGAATAATAGGGTTCTATCTCCATTTTTTAACATTGTGAGAATTTAACTTTTGATTTTTAATTATCTAATTGTTCCACAGTTGTTGTTGTTGTTGTTTATATTGATAAAATATATGTTTTTCATGTTATTTATGTTTTATAATTAATCTTAAGTTATTAATTTCATAATTTTTAAAATTGCTTGTTTACAAATTAATTGTTAATTCCAACTTTAATAAATAAGGTTAAAATTGACAATGAAAAACAAAAACTAAGAATTCTTAAAATTATATAAAAAATAATTATAGGATTAATATATTAAAATTATAAAATTTTAAACAGAAAAATAGTATTATAACTAAAAACAAAAAATTAAATTTTTTACCTTGAAAATTTGGAGATTTTTTGAACCTTATAATTCTCATCTACTGCTATTTTGTCTTAACCAATTTATATTACTTAATAAATAATAAATAATAAATTTATATTACTTAATAAATAATAAATAATAAATACTAAGCAATTAATTTTATAAACTTTATTTTTTGATCTTTCAGTTAAACAAATTTAAAAAATTTTTACTATTAATTTTAAAAATTTAAGGCAGTATTACAAATATTGCTAAGCAGTACAAAATGGAGATAAAACCCTATTATTCTTATGTCACAAGTTATTTCATTTAATGATAAAGAACAACTTATCACTTATTAATATTGGACAGCTCATCAGTAAGCAAACAAGCACAGACAGTTGGGAATGGCACTGTCAACTGGAATCTTGAGGACAGACAATCTGTTGTGATACTACTGCCCCAAATACAGGTCATATTATTAGTGCATGAGTGTTTTTCGAACAAAGACTTGATAGAGAAATGCTTATTTTTGCTTGTCATTATCATATTTATGAACTAGTAATAAAAAGTGTTTGAAACAAAAATCAGCCAAGTAACTACAAACCCACACATTCTGTTGTTTAAAATTGAAGTTTAAAACTTCAATGTTTAAAAAGTTCTGAGAAAACTGGAAAAATATTGATGCCAAAATAGCACAAATTTGAACAGAAAAATCTTGTGTAAATGATTCAGAAACCGATAAACTGCTAGAACTTTAACAGTAAAGCAATTTTTTTTTAGGACTTTTTGAAGTTCATGAAAGCTTATGAAACAATAGACAAAAGCATTTCCAAAGCAGCTTTACAGAAGTTTTGCCAGTGTTTATGTTATTTGACTAGGGTTACCAGAAATCCGGCTTTTACGGTGGAGAATACAGCTCCAAAACTGTAAAAATAAAATTTTTTACCGTGTTCTCCTTCGTAAAAACTGGACATCTGGTAACCCTATATTTGACAGATGAAGTGTCTGTTTTGTTTTTATTTGATGATCATGTCAATCAAGAAACTAAAGTAAAAATAATTTTAAATTTAGCTAAAGAAAACCTATCAGCCCATAATAAACTTTACATTGCATTAAAAAAAAAACTTTGTTACTTTCCCACTTTTTGGTATATCTTATATGTAAATTAACTTCAATTTAATTTTATAGTTTACCATACAATTGATAACTGTTCCTTCTGTTTTAATTTTAGAGAAAAACATTGATGAATTCTTTTCTATCGAAAAAAAAAAGGTCTTATTTAATCGACTCAAAATTGATGACAGTTTTCTGAATAAGAGCCCTTCTATATGGTTAAATGATTTGTTCCAACAAGCTAAAAGGAAGCTATTGACAACTGGTTAAATCACTGTTAAAGAGGAGCAAAAGCAATTTTTAGTATATTGCGTACAAGAACACGTATATACTCTATCGTATTGTAAAAAGAACACGTATATACTCTATCGTATTGTAAAAAGCAAACTTTTAAAAAGAAATTTAATGGTTAATGAGATATCTATTAATCAGATTTTTTTTTTTTTTTTAAAATATTTTTTGTAATAATTTTTAAAATTAGATATGTAGTAAAACACAATTTCATTTAATGTGGAAGTGGTGTAGCGATGGAACCTCTCGCTTTATAAACGAGAGGTTCCGAGTTCAACCCCAACCATGTCCCTGGTAGTACTGCACTCAAATTGTTTCTCCCCGCAGCGACCTTGTTTGTTAAGGGTTTTGTTTTAGAGTTATAGAGTTGAGAGAGGGTTATAACCACAATTAGATAGCCTCCTTGTCTCTAGTGGCCTTCTTAATCTTGGGGAAGTGAACTAAGATAAAAAAAATTTTATTTACTGAATATAATTAACAAACTTTACAATGTCTTTATAGCTCTATACTAACTTTTTAACTTAAACTTTGATGTCAAGTCGGAAAGAGTTATTGTTATCCAATTTTAATAACATTTTTTTATTTAATTTTTAGGTCAAATGAAAAAAAAAAAGAGCATATATATTTTAAAATTCGTAAAAAAAATTTCACCCTTATTGCCTGAGAAACTTTAATATCTCTCTTCCTCTCTCTCTCTATCTAGATACAGTGTTCATTACATCGGAAGTACTTAACCCTAGATTTTATGTAATTATAATGCAAATAGCCAAAGTAAGTAAAGTCTGCCTCACAGCATTGATTATGAAATTATGGTTTTAATGAAAAACAACCAAACTGGATACAATCATCGATTGTATACTAATTACCTCTAAAAAATAGATACTATTTCCCTCTAAAAAATTCTTATTACTACTGATTCCCTCTAAAAAATTCGGAATAGTGCACCGCAGGAATCAGTTCTTTACATTTACTCCATTACTTTTTGTAGTGTTTATAAATGACATGCCAGATGATAAGTTTTCAAGCTCTTCGATGATAATAGTAAAATGATAAATGTTATTAAAAACCAATACAAGATTGAACAACTTCAAATAGATCATAACATGATAGATCCTGAACAAAAGCTGTACTTGCTTAGACTATTGCATGTTTTGAGCACTAGTACCTCTTAAAAGAACATGTAAGTACTGAAATCCGCAAATGCTTAAAACACTCATTAGCTTATATGTTAGGCCACACCTAGAATATGGCAAGGGTTCCAATAATTTAAAAAAAATAAAATTGTATGCTGATAAGAACATAATTGAACAAGTTCCAAGGAAAGAAAGCGCAAAACTTTTATAAAAGAATTTTTGCTTTCTAAACTAAGTAATTGGGATTTAGAATAAACTTTTATAATGTTGTCCAAAACCCCAAAATCAGCAAAATCATTAAAATCACCTATGATGTCTAAATAATAACAATATAAAATTATATACATACATCTTAATCAACTTTGCATTAAGCCACAGCTTATGATAATTGTTATTAATTGCTGGTTTTAAGAGTACAGAAGATAAAAATGATTCTTTTGACGGCAAATTAACTTTTAATTACTTTAGCTTTCAACTAAACCTTTGCTATCTAAGAGCCAAACCATTGAATTGATTGTAAATACATATAAAATTAAGATTTAAATATTTGCAAAAATACCAATTTGACTTATATTTTTTTTAAATCAGAAAGTGTTTTTTTTTTTTAAGTTTTTTTTATGTTTACAAGGATAGTGATACTACTTTTGAAGACTAATAATAATAAAAAAAAAAAAACATTTTAAACTTACCATTTAATAATGAATCATTTCCTATTAATATAACCATTTTTTGATTTGAACTTTCAAATGCCACTATACAAATATCTGTATAAAAGGTTTCGCTATTCGTATGCTTGTTGCTCATTCCTATATTTGTTGAACTAAAGTTTTGAAACTGATAACTCTTAGTAAACGTTTGTGCCATTATGTCAATAGTTTCCAAAAACTTGTTAGAAGAATTATGTTTATTTTGTGCTTTTAAAATTAATGTTTGATCAAGATCTAAAACTACATTAACCAAGCCTAAAACATTTCCCAATACCTAAAAATAATGTTTTTATTTTTAAATATTTTTCTTACAAAATTGAAAAACTTATTATTTATTCTTTTGAAACTTCTCTCTTAAAAAATTAAGCAAAATAATTGCAGAAAACTGATTTAACTGATTTTAAATTATTAACTGATTATTAATCACTCTGTTTATGATAAAATTTAAATTTTTTCTAGTATCACCACTAAAGATTGAACTCTAACTTTTACGCAATTAAGATCAACTTATTTTATCTATAAAGCATGCATTTTTAAGGCTACCTTATCTTCTAATAAAGCTTTAGAAACAATTTATTTTACATATAACCCAAAATAATAAACTTGGATTGTTTTATTTAAGCCAATTTTTTGTCACCATATTAGTATATTTTTGAATATTCTTCTATTAATCTTGTTAATTTTTGTTTTGACAACTGTCAAAACTTTGTTTGAAAAGTAATTCTGCTCTATTCTAATTTACTTCATTTTTTTCTCAGGCATTCACTGCTTGTGTGGGACCATTTGACAAACTTATATGTTAAAGTTTTTAAATAATTTTGAAAAAAAAAATTTTATAAATTATTTTCAAAATTTCCTTATATTACATGACTATATTAATTTAGAGTGTAAAAAACAAATAGATTCTTTTAGGAATAAGTTTTTATATAATTTAAGGTTGAAAAGAATGACATGTTTAAGGGTACAGCCAACTAGTTTTTATTATTATTATTATTTACCAAGATTATTTATATTATTATTATTTCTATAATTCATTTTAAATAAAGTATTGTGCAACTATTTTACTTAAAAAAAGATGAAAAATTAAATTTTAACAATCAGAAAAAGTTTTTTTTAGATTCCCATAAATATTCAAGTTTACATTAGACATATCATATAATTCAAGTTTAAAAAAAAGTTAAAGTGAAAAAATAACAACGTATGAACAAACAATGCAAATTATTTTAGATATTGTCTAAACTAAAAGTTTAAAAGGGTTATGGTGACCAAACATTATAAAATGCATTACTACTTACATTTATTTTTGCGCTTTCAGTAACATTCACCTTTATCAATTGACCTAGTGCAAGAATATCTGCTAGAAGTGATATCTCGCTAACAGAATTCAAATATAAGCTGTCTGTAATCTTAGTAGCAACAATATCAATCTTTTCTTCAGAGGTTAAATAGGATGACTAAAAAAGATTTGAATGTTGAACTTACACAATTATTTTTTCTTATCTATAGATAATATTACTTATATAAAATCTATAAAAATCTATAAAAATATCAATCATTTCATATCAACCTTAATGTTACTTATAAACATATATAAACTACAAGTGTTCCAAAAATAAAATGGGAACCTTCTGATAATTATAAAATATGTAAAATTTTACAATAACTTAGAATAGGGTACATCTATAAAGTCATGTTATGCTCTAGAAGGAGAGGATATATACGTGTGTGTGTTTGTGTGTCTGACTCTAAAAAAATTCTAAATAGAAATGATAAAACGAAGTTATTTATAAAATTAATAAACGCTAAAAATAAATTTATATTATTATACTAAGACACTATAGCGGGGGCAATTATAAAGTTTTCTACAAAAATGGCATAAAATTTTTTTTACTAAGGAGCAATACAAGGTAAATTAGCAGAATTGCAACCAGAACGAATAAATGACATTTAAAATGCATTAAAAAACTTAAGATCTATTTTTTTTTTTAAATTTCTTTTCAAATTTTTTTCAAATTCTTTTTCAATTCAATTATCTTCAATTAATGCCTATAATTATTAACTAGCTAAACATTTAAGTACTTTAGCCAAAACGTGTTTTCACTAAAATATTTACTTTTTTTTTAAATTAAAATTACACATTCTCAGTAATAATTAACTCTTTTGATGTTAAAAGTTTATTTACTAATATTTGATTGGAAGAGACCACTAAATTAGTAGCTTCTAAAAGATTAAATAAAAATAAGGAACTTAAAATTTTCTAATTTAAAAAAATCATTTAGGTTTGGAAATTGTAATTCTCATTTTTTGTTTTGCAGTAAATATTATAATCAATATTATGATGGTGATACTATAGTTTCTCTAATGCTCCTATTTTAGTCAATTTATTCAAGGGAAACTTAAATAGTATTTATTTAAATGAATTTAACAGGAATAAACCTTTATTTTATAAAAAGATAAGTTGTTGATATTTTTGCAAAACTGTATTATTTATCTAAAAAATTTAAATTCTAAACATCCTATTATCAAATTTACATGTAAACATTGACTAACTAATGTTTTACCATTTTTGGATGTTTGCATTCAAAATAATCAGGAACTGTTCCCTGATATTTATCACAATGATACATATACTGGTCTATTGACAACTTTACCTAATTAGTTATGTGGGATTAACAAAACTCTTTTTGACCATAGTTTTAAAATTATCAATATATGGTTTAGTTATCATACCGATATCAAAAACCTCAAAACTGTCTCAATTAAAAATTAGTACCCAATTAAACTTATTGATAAATGATTGATAAATATCATCTTAAATAAAAAAGTCTGTTCACATAAATTTAACAATAACAAATTCCTTAATTACAAATATTTCAGGTTACTGTACATAGATAATTGTTCTAGAAATAATTAAAGAAAAACTTATGATTTAAGAAAACAGTTATGTAAAAAAGATTAAATTATCAAATTATAATTTTCTTCATTGAAAATTAAGCAAGATTTCTCATTAAAAGACTAGGGCAGGGCAGATTAGAAGCTCTAGCTTTTAATCTGCCCTGACCCCAAATTATTACTTTAAATTTTTACAAAAATATTTTACCCTGCTTGTGGGACCCTTGAATCTCAACCAATTTAAAAAATACACTATCCAATAACATGGTAATGAGTTGGTAAGCAGTTGCTATAATGACTAAATATGGATCAAGATTTCAAGTATATTGCATTATGGGTTTAAAAACAGCTTGAGCCCTAGCTTTTATCTATTTCTCAAACCTTTTCATCTGCAAGTGTGCTTTCATCTTCTAATAGTTAAGGCTTAGATTTGTCAATGTTTAATTTAAAAATAAATAATATTATTTTGTGTATTTTTTATTATAATTAAAATTATATTAATAGTTTTAATTATAACAATAATTAGAAAATAAAGATATAAAATTATATCTTTAATTAGGAAGCTGGCTTCCTGATGATCCTACTGACGGAGAAACAAGCTGTAAAAGAAAAGAAAAATTAGATAATTGTTTTTACTAATTTATTATTGCTCTGTTCTTTAAGAACATTGAGCACTTTATTTGTAGAATACACTAACATAATTTATATATATATATATATATATATATATATATATATATATATATATATATATATATATATATATATATATATATATATATATATATATATATATATATATATATATATATATATATATATATACAGAAATTATATTTAAATGCGAAAAACCGGCCAGATATTTTAGTTGTTTTGAGAACATTTAAGTTCACGTTAGCTTCCTTGTTTATCCGCAAAATAATAAGTTCATTGTTTTATCGGTAACTTTAAAAAACTTTGTTTTACGGACATACATGGAAACATACATTAACTCGAATGTTCTCAAACATCTTTGTGCGGAAAAATTAAAAAAGAATATTTGCATTCATAAAGTACTAACTGAAATTTCTAGAGTATTCAAAAAATATAACCAAATGTTTTAGAGAAAGATCTTTAAAATTTGTATTATTTGAGTTTTGTTATGTTTTCGTTGAAATTTCTTGCATAAAATGTTTTAAGAATCAAATGAACTATTATTTTAATTCTCGTTGCCACATTTACAAAGCTATAAATGTTTTAAACTAACATTATTTGTAAATAAATGTTTTAAATTTATATTTTTAACTTGTCAATGTTTTTTAAATATATTATAGATTTTATTAGTATATTCTTACTTTTTATATATAAGGGATGTATTTTTTATGTATGTAATGTATTTTTATGTATGTATTTTTATGTATGTAATTTTATGTATGTGTATTTTATTCAAATGTAATCTTTTAAAGCAATTTGTGCGATTGATTTTGTAAACAAAAATACTTTCAATAATAACTGTGTTTTCAATGAAATTATTAACAATCATTAAAGTTAATACAAATAATTTTAACCACTAATCCATTTTCCTCAGTGTACCCGATAACTGATTCTTTCCCCTAAGAAAGAAAAGTTTTTAAGTTCTTAGAAATTGGTTTACTAATTTTAATTATTTTTGCTTCAGCCATTCGTTGTACTTAAACTTAAAAATACTTTTTTCTGTTTTAAATACTAATTAAAACTATAAAACCCACTCACTAAACATCATCAGCGGTATTGTGAAGCAGTTCCACTTCCTGCTCACAAAGTAATTTAATGTTTTTAGTTAATTTCTATCTAGCTATTTGAATTTCTACAGTAACTCAATGATTTAATTATTTAATTTGTTTATCTTATTAAGAAGAATTGTTTCAAATGTGTTAAACTTTTCAAACTACGCGAAGCATAAAGTAGTTATTGAAAAAACTTTTTTATTTATAAATAAATCATCTAGCTTTAGTTTTATTGGTTTAATCTTGTTAGACTTTTTAGGGCCAGGGGCTGCGTTATTTTGTTGGCCTTTTTTATGTGCCACAGCGTAAAAATGACCAAAAAAAAAAATACCGAATGGTTCTCTTGACTATTTTGCGGCACCTAACATTGTGAGTCCTGTGGCTTTTGCCCTTCTAACCACTCCACCTCCTCAATCAGCACTGGAAATAACACATGTATATCAATAAAAATTATATATACTTTTTGATAAATCGAAGAACATTTTCTTATTAAACAATCATTAATAGTAAGTTGTTACTTTATAAAAAATGTCTTTTAATTTTATAAAAAAAATTATAAAAGAGCGACGTTTCATAAATATTTTTCATAAATATTGCTCTAACCGTATTTATTTAGCTTAAAGTTTTTTCGCGTTAAAAGCTATTTTTCTTTTTTTAACTGTCTCTCATCAGTCCAGTTAATCTAATTGCGCTTTTTTGTTTGTTTTTGAAATGTTCTTGAAACGACTAAAAAATATGGCCAGTTTTTCGCAACTAAATATTATTTCCGTGGTCAATTAATAAGAGCAATCCCACCCGCTTCCCGACCAAGCCTATATATATATATATATATATATATATATATATATATATATATATATATATATATATATATATATATATATATATATATATATATATATATATATATATATATATATATATATATATATATATATATATATATCTGTATATATAAATATATATATATATATATATATCTGTGTATATATATATATATATATATATATATATATATATATATATATATATATATATATATATATATATATATATATATATATATACACACACACACATATTTGTAATTAACACTTACTTGATTAATTGAAGTTAACGCTTCAGTGATGTCTGATTTTATACCGCTTTTTAACATAAATTTAATACATCTTGCATCAGATTTACACCATGCTACTAAATCTGAATAAATTTGAATACAATTTTGAAAACATTGAATACAATTTTTAAAACATAACTAAGTTTAAAAAGTAAATAAAAGAAAACTTTATTACAAGCAAATAAATAACTTTTTTTTAAAAAAACAATTACAAAATAAGTGAAAAAGCCCTGTATAGTCTTTTTTTTTTTAATTTTCAAGGTGTTGAAGAGGTAGTGGAGGAGGACTTTATTGCAACTGTTACTATTTAAAAACTTTAGCCTAATGTCACACACAAGCAGTGAATGATTGAGGGAACAGTAAAACACATTAGAATAGAGAATTATTTTTTAAACAAAGCATACGCTGACAGTTGGCCAGACAAAAATAAAGATTAGTAAAAAGATTTTAAAATATGATGACTAAAAAAAAGACAGACAATGCATCTTAAAATCCTTTTAAAAAATAAAATATTACAATTCTTATAAACACTTAAAATGAACAAATATATACAACAAATCACCTAAAACTTACAAAATAAATACTACAAAACATCTCCTTAGAGTTGTAATAAACATCTCCTTAGAGTTGCGTCATTAATGACAACTGTTGCGCCAATTATTAATGACAATTTGACGAGGATCAACACAAATAACTAATTTTTATCCTGTCAGATAATTATCATCACCATCATAAACATGCTTTACCCTTCAACTCATGATAAAAGTCATGTTTACCACCAAAACAATTACAAAATAAGTAAAAAAAAATCTGTACAAAAAAAGTGTTTGTTTATTTTTATTTATCTTTCTATTCAAGGTATATTAAAAAAGCACAGAAGAAGGACTTTATTGCAATTGTTTTTGGAGTGGAGGATTAATTTTATTGCAACTGTTTTTCAAACCTTAATTTCGATTGAAAGACTGTTCTCATAAATCCTTGCCAATCATAAATACTGTTCAGAGAAAAAATGTTTGTAATAAGTCTTTACACTTTTAAATAAATTTTTAGGCTCTCACTAAATAGCGAGGAAAAAAAAAAATAAAAAAAAAAAATGATTGAAGTATCTCAAAACTGTATCAAAATATACCAGGACAACGATTTTCTGTACAAACTATTTCTTCACGAGAATTACCAGCACATTCTATTCCACCATTTTGAGGTGTAGGATTAGAACAAAAACGATGTCTTTTCTGGCTACCTTCAAAACAACTTCCGGACCAAGAGGTCCAACTGGTCCATTCACCATTAATGGGATTAAGTTCTAAACAAAAATATTTTCTAATTAGTTTACATAAAAAATCTCACATGAATATTTTGGTCATCATTTAGGCAAGAAGTTTGAAAAAAGAACAAGAACAAAAAAAAAAAAAAAAAAAAAAAAAAAAGAAAAAGAACAAGAACTATCTACTTGTACTACAGTTGTCAGTAGAGTTATAAAAATTCTTGCAAACACAAGTGAGGTCTGACGCACAAAACTAGAAAAGAAAAGCAACTCTAAGCATTCAATTTAAAATGTAATAAAATATAATTATGAAAACAACAATCGAAGTGTACCCCATTTCCTGAACATTCATTTCCATTTGTTTTTAGACATGACAGGTGAATAATTTCAGCGTCTGCATTGAAATTGCATTCTTTTTTTCTGCAAACCTAAAATTTTGAAAGGTATAAAAACTTAATCTTGAAAAACCAACAAATTTTTACAGCAGAAATTGTTTTATTTTTTTCGGAAAAGTCGTATAATTGCCAAATAAATATTAATTCAGCATTTGCACAACTTTTTTAAAATAAATAACTTATAAGTTTAAAGTCAGCTTTTTAAATTTATAAATTAAGTAGTATTAACTTTCAATAGAACTATTTATGCAAACAATAAAAATACTAAATTAACAATTAAAAAATTTAATTAAGTAGGTCAAATCAAAACATTAAAATAAAATTCAGAACATCAGATATTAAATCTAAGTTAAGTTATAATGGTGTAGTTTAATTCAATTATTAATTTTACAAGTAAATAAAAAATAAAATAAAAGTTTAACACCTATAAAGACATAAAGACCTGAAAATGTAACAAAATTTGAAACGTATAAAAAACAAAATTTGAAACGTATAAAAAACAAAATTTGAAACGTATAAAAAACAAAATTTGAAACGTATAAAGACATTGTTAACATTTAGTACTTCTAAATCTGTCTTACCATTGACTTTCACTTCATATTAAATCTTAAAAAACTTAAAATCTTTATTTGTGGATTAAAATATCACAATTAAATAAAAACAAAACAAATCACAACAATCAAAATTAAAACTAAAATTAAACTTGAGATAACCGTTTAAATCTACTTAATCTGGCTAAGATTCTTTTTATGTGTTTTCGTTTAGCAGCATTTTACTAATTCACCTTTCACTTTGTTCTATATTGCTTTCCTTTATCTCAAGACTGCATGATTTTCGATGTTATTTCTGATCAAATTGACCAACTCCCTTCTCTTTATCCTTCAGCCAATATAATTGTAGTTACAACTTTTATAATTGCTTACAACTTTTGCTTTTCTCAATCTCAAACACTAACAGTCAATTTTCCAAACTGTTTTCAAGACAATCCAAATCATTTACCTTCTCTACTCAACTTATTTCTTTTTTAAGTCTTGTTTCTCATTCTAGTTAGAGCTCAGTTTCTTCATATTAACCCTCAGGGTTAGGGTGCTTAGGTTAGGCTACTCTACTTATTTCTTGTTTCTGATTCTAGTTAGAGCTCAGTTTCTTCATGTTAACCCTCAGGGTTAATATGAAGAAACTGGTGCTTAGGTGCTTCTAATCTAATATATTTATATAATTTTTTGATTAACCCTCAGGGTTAGGGTGCTTAGGTGCTTCTAATCAAAATTTGATCTCTCTGAACCTATTATCTCTTCATCATCGTAATTCCTCTATCATCGTACATTTTACAACTACCTTAAAGTTGACAGGGAAACTTTCTGAGATTTTCTTTGCGATGGCCTTTGGGTAGAAATCTATGGCATCACCTAGAGACATTGCATTTATTAAAATGTCACTTGCATCTTATAAATTAGTGGCGCAATCTCACTTCGGAACAAAACCATGGTGATCTATGGTGATTAGGTTATTTTTAGTGCAATGTTTAATTGTATAATTTATTGCGAATAAAATTCTACCTAAAATTCTATGTTATCATAATAAGTTACAAATTGCTTGCTACAAAAACTTATAGTTATAAAGACTGTTGCATATTTTTAAGTCTTTTCTAAATACTTTACTAATTTTAAAGAGAAACTGGTACATAATTTGTGTGATCCCCTTAGTAAATCCTTTTAACAGATAGAAATGATTTTGGCTGAACATACAAAAAAAGCCTTTTTTCAAAAGAATTATTAAATATCCTACAGAGAGACTTGGAAATAAGATAAGAAAGGACTATATATATTTAAGAAGATGTGTGGGAACAATATTTAGGCCTAAACTTTTATCATTTTGTGGGCTGTTTTTTAATTAAACTAGACACTTCATTTTCAGTTACTGAATTGAGAAATTAGTTTTAAAATTAAAACTTTTCGTTATTAAATGTGCATGTACAAAATATTTAACCTTCAAAGAATTTTTTATATATTTCGCAAAAAAAGTTTTCTTAAATTATTGCTTAATATTTTTGAAGGAATTAAAATAAATTTTCAAAGTTTTGCTTTAGAGTCTCAACGATTGGAGTCATAGTCAGTACTCAACACTCTGATATATATATATATATATATATATATATATATATATATATATATATATATATATATATATATATATATATATATATATATATATGCATATATATATATATATATTAAATATATATCCATTATATATATAAAATTAAATATATATATAAAATTAAATATATATATATATTATTATATTTTAAATATATGTATATATATATATATATATATATATATATATATATATATATATATATATATATATATATATATATATATATATATATATATATATATATATATATATATATATATATATATATATATATATATATATATGTTAAATACATAAATTATTAAGTTAATATTTTATTAAATATTATTACTTTATTAAATAAAGTTACAAATTAATTCTTATGTTTACAATAAACACATTTTTTTCAAATTATCAAAGTATCAATATAGGTTTTTACATTTATATAAATACGCATTTTTTTTATAAATCTTTTTAAACTTTTTCTAGGATTAATTTTATCAACACTTTTAATAGCGAAAACTTTTAGCGCGAAAACAAACGCTATGTAACAACTCAAATTTAAAAAGTACTGATTTCTATAAGCATTAAAATAACTTTGACGTTAAAATTTTTATACAACAAATTTAAAAGGGATTTTGAAAGCTAAAGTATTAGTTTGAAATTAATAAAAACCATCAGACAAAAAAAAACAAAAATACTTAACTATAAATTTTAATAATAACTAATTGCATCAATTTAATATGAATGAACCAGGCTACTTAATTCGAAAAAATGTAATGCTTTGGCGTCTTTTAAAAAATGAATTAAATCAAAAAAATGGCATATTTTATTAGCGTAGCCTTGTGTTCAACTTCAATTTTGTTTTGTATAAAAAATTAAAAGTTTAAAATATAAGTTTATATATAATATTGAATTTATTAATAATTTTAGAACAACTAAAATGATTTGAAATTAAATGTACATAAAATGTCTGACAAAATGACTGATAGATGTGGTTATTTACCGGATAAGTGCCAGACAATGTCCGATGTCCGGCACTTATTTCAGGCCCTGTTTATGTTTATACATTAAATATATACACTTAATTTTAATAAGTGAAAAAAGTGAAAATACTGTATTTAACTTGCAAGAAGTTCCATCACGAAGGATTTTGTCATCTGGACACTAAGTAAAAGTAACAATATAACAAATTAAACATTCATTAGTTTATAGGTATGGAAAAAACCATTAAAATAAGAATATTCTGATTAATTATGAACACAAAGGAAACTGTGAATACAGTTTCATTATCTCCACTGCAATACTCTGCTATATCACATTCATTGACTTTGATTCTGCATAAAGTACCTTGTCTTTTGAACTAAAAACAAAATATAAAAATATTAACTGCAAAGCAAAATATTGTTTTTACTTTTATATCAAATGGTATTATAGTCTTATTTTCTTTTTAATACAATATGTTTTTATTAAATATTTATTTCATATTTGCAGTTTTAAAACAAGTTATTTGAGTACATCTCTTTCAAGAACTTACAAACAATGACTCAAAAGTTAAAGTTCAGGGTTCCACACTAGTTTAGTAATGATAGAAGAGTTATGTTTTTCTGATTAGAAATGTGTAGGTATTGAAACTTTATATAAATAAATGCTTTTAAATTAATTGTAAAATTCATTAAACTTTAATTTATTTTAT
Source organism: Hydra vulgaris (assembly GCF_022113875.1). Taxonomy (NCBI): domain Eukaryota; kingdom Metazoa; phylum Cnidaria; class Hydrozoa; order Anthoathecata; family Hydridae; genus Hydra; species Hydra vulgaris. The sequence goes on from NC_061168.1 coordinate 41,198,149, forward strand.
GTAAAATTCATTGAAAAAAATTCTTTTTCAAAAGAGGAGTTCTAGAATGTGATCAAAAAACTAAAGTTTCATGATTTTAGTAAAAAGAGTGTTCTAAGCTACCTCACAAGAGGTTTTTTTAAAATTTGATGAAATACATTTCATTGTTAATTTTATTTTATAGAAAATCTTTGTTTCATCATTCAAATATTTTAGATATGCAATGTTAAGGTTGCTTGTTTAAAACTGGTTGTTAAACACAAGAATTTATAAAAGCTTTACTTTAAACAAAACAAGAATTTATATCAGCCTTACTTTAAAAAAAAAGATTTTCTAAAAGACTTACTTAAAAAACACAAGAATTTATAAGTCTTACATAAACTATAACTATCACCACACAAACATTCTAAAATATTTGTGTGATTACACTCTTAGTCACGTTCTAAGACATACTAGGAATTTTTTTTATTAGAATAGAATAGATTATTTCTAAAACATATTTAGAATTTATTAAAATGATATTATATAATTATTCATACAAAGATATAGAAACTGGAGCAAACAAAGCATTTCATTATTGATGCTAATGCTTCTATGGAAGCAATTGCATAATTAATAAAAGTTTTCTTTATTAGTTTAAACATTAGTTTTTATTATTTATTATTTTATTAGTTTTTGTTATTTGTAACAAAATCTTTTGTAATATTCCTATATTTACTAATTTTTAGTCCTTTATTCAGTTTTTATTTTATATTATTTTATTAGTTAACAGTTTTTCACAGGAAGACGTTTGGTTTGTGGGGAATTTGGTAAAAACCGAGAATGGTGGGTAACCTGTGCTGCATGTGGTGACTGGGCCCACAATGACTATACAGATCTCCACCATAAAAACAATATTTATATTCATGACTATTGTATTTAATAGTAATATTGTACTACTTATTTTTATTAATTCTTAAACTCATAAACTTATTCTTCTAAACTCTTATAAAAATTATTTTTAATAATTATTATTCTAGTTTTCATTATTTCTATTCAACAAAAGAATTGAATTAATGCCAAAAACCAGGCTGCCAAAATTGCCCCAATTGTATGTATTTGCCAATAAAGTACTTTATAACATACATTGTAGTAATTCTTTTACCATAGTTACATCTCAGACCATTATAATACAACCCTAAAAATGGCAAAAACCCTTAAAGGGCCACCATTCCTCCGACCTTTCCTAGTTAAGTATTTCTTTATTTTCTCTTTCGTTAATATTCTTTTTTTCTTTTTCAAAGTTTTTTTTAATATAAATTTAAGTAAGTTTTTGTAACGCATTTTTAAATTTTGAAAATATGTTAAAAGTCATGGTCAAATCGTCAAAATAAATTATTTTTTGTGTGGTCATATAATTGCGTGCAATCGCACGGGTTCCTGTCAAACATTGATAACAGTTTTTGTTATTTGTTACAAAATTTTTTATTATGCTGCTTTTAAACTGATATAAATTTATCAAATAAACCATCAGAATAATTTGATAAATTTAAATCAAATTTCACAAATTTATGGCCCTGGGTTTTGCATAATATTTAAACAAATGAATGAAGTTGCTTTTTGGTGAATTTGATAAATTTATCAAATTTTTATGCTTTATTAGATTAATTTGATAAACTTATATTAAATTTCACAAATTTATGGCTCTTGGTTTTGCATAATATTATATATACAAATTTATATATACAAAACAAATAAATGTTGCTTCTTAAAAGTAATTCGTAGTTCTTGAAAAAATCCCCAAATCCAATAAATTATAATCTTAATTTGGGATTATTTTTTGAAAGCCAATGACTAATGATAATGAAAAAACATAAAAAGAAAAAAAAACTATTACATAAAGAAATAGACGGAAGAACAAATGTAATTACATGTAAAAAAAAACTTGAATTATTTCTACTTTAATTTCATTTTTTTTATTTTTATTTGTTTGACATTTAATGTTGCATTGAACATTATGTAAACTATTGGAATTCATTTACTATTCAATTGTGTTTTTGATTGATATCTTATTTATGTATGAATAACCCTCTCTCAACTTTATAACTCCTAAACAAGAGAGAAACAAGTTGAGCGTGGTACTACCAGGGACCTGGTGGAGATCGAACATCACAAAATAAAATTATTCTAAAAACAATTAAATCATCTAAATAATAATTTAGATATCTAAACAACATATGATTGTTGTTTAGATATCTAAACTACCAATTAATTAATAAAGAACTTTAAGTAAAATGCTTATGATAGTACCATTTTCTTTTTAAAATAAAAATAAAAAGAGTTCCTCTAAAATTGCATTAATTTTTTTAAAACTTTTCTTTAAAAAAACTAAAAAATATTTTTTTTTTTAACTTAAGTTTTTTAAAATAATGGCTTGGGTCCAATTATTTGTTTGCCAGTACTGATTCCATGAAAAAGATTACACAATTTAAAATTGTATGATTTTATATTTTCAAAATTTTAATAATTAGATTTTATTGGAATCGTCATCAGTATTGGTCATTGATCATTGGTATCGTCATCAGTATTGGCTTTTTTTTTTGTGATCTATCAAAAGATTATAATATATATATATATATATATATATATATATATATATATATATATATATATATATATATATATATATATATATATATATATATATATATATATATATATATATATATATATATATATATATATATATATATATATATATATATATATATATATATTTATAGAGAAAGATAACGATTGATAGACGACTTAAAATTGCAAATTATATGAACCAGGAAAACAAGATGATGGGAGCGAACTCTAAAGAACTGATGCTCAAAAAAAAGAACTAGACAAATAAAAATACTTGGATCACTTAGGAACAGTCACAGTAAAAGGATGAGACTTAATTGAATGATGAGTAATACAAGAATGAATTTTAGTATATGACATGAGATGCGCTATGATAATGGTTGGCAGTTGGTTGCAAGAGCAGGTCCAACGTATGGTATGTTTACCATACGTTTTTGCACCTTGTTTAAAAGAGAAAGAATATCATTGGAAGATCTGCCCCAGATTTATAAAAATGAAAAATAGAATCCTGAGTAAGAAAGAAGAGCGATAAAGAGATGCAACCTTGGCAGTTGCTAATTTTGTAATTAATTTGATATATGGTTTTCAAGAAAGATCGGAGGTAGGAGTTAATCCTAGAAGAATATAAAATTAATTCCTAATGGATTTATTACATAACTCTAACTTTATGAATTTTAAAAAAGATTATATAAAATATCAATATTATTCTATAAATTATGTGAATACTGTAATACCTTATTCAGTGTATGTTTGCAGAGTTAATTTTATTTTGCACATTTAGCTCTATATTGACATAAATATTATAAACAAATTCTCAAAAATAATCTTATCATTAATTTTGCTTAGAAAGTATAAATACAGAAACTGTATATTTAAATTAAATATAACATTTGTGTTTGGGGGACAAATAAGCCATGAACTGAAATTTCAAGCATAGTTATTTCAATGAGTAAATAAAATTTTGACCAAGAATCATTAAATTAGGTAAAAGTTGATTGTTGAATTTTTACATCAATTACTCTACACTAGGAATGTCTCTTTTACTTATTTTGATGTAAAAACTTCTAAAAACTTTTGTTTATCTTGAGGTTTTTATCTTAATTATCTGCTACATAAAAGTTAATTTCTAAAAAAAAAAAAAAAATCATTTAAATGTTTTGAAAAACTTTTTAATAAAATATATTTTAAAAATAGGTCATTAATTTTTCAAAAACTTCCCTATTTTAGTTTATAAATTCATTAAATCAATACCTTGTTTTCAAGTTACTGTTCAAAGTTAAATCAGCGCGCATTTTCAAATAGCTTTTGCAAGATCTATATTTAGATTTTACATAAAAACATCAATTTCATAAAAACATTGTTTTATAGAAAATCTTAAGTTTTACAATGTAACTACATAATTTTGACATAATTAAAGGTTGTTTTTTAAAATTTTGTAAAAAAGTTTACAATATTGTAAAAGTTTTATAGGATATTTTATGTTACTATTGAGTTTAATCATATATAATCTAAAAAAAGATGGTAATTAATGATTATATGATGGTAATTAAAGATGGTAATCTAAAAAAAGATGGTAATCTAAATGAAGGTTATTAGGGTTGTGAACAACCCAATAACCTTCATTTATACTAAAGGTTGTGAGCAACCCAATAACCTTTCAGTATCGGTATCCAATTCTACTCATAGAATTGTTGTCGGAAACAGAATAATTTTCATTATTCTTTTCCAGACAACATTATTCAAGTGATTTAACTTGTGAATTAATTCTTTTCCAAAAATAACTTTAATTTTGATTAGAATGATCGCTGAATAAAAGAAGCAAAAATACAAAACTTAAAATAAAATTGAAAAATGCAGACACATATCCTAAGCAAGAACACTAAACCTGACAGTCTTTTAAAAGAAATTAAAAATTAAATTTTTACAGTTCTGAATAACTTATGTAAATAACATCTAGTTTATTTATTTATTTATTTTTTTTTAAATTTATAGTAAAAAAATGGCTGAAAGAAAATGGATAACTTTTGAAAACTGTACCAGCTACTTAAATGATTGAATTTAATATAGAACGCAGTAGGGTGATTAAAAAAATGTATTTTTTAATAACCCTAATTCTTTTTAAAGAAAAGTGTTTAACTTATAAGAAAAAGTAATTAACTTTTAAAATTTTAAAAGTAAACAGCTTTTTATATTTTTTACATGTAAAAGTTTCTGATGTTTATTTACTTTATACTTTTAAAAGTTAAAAAAATTTACATTATTAAGTATAACTTGTTTCATAAAAATTAATTACTTTTACGTAAATGTAAATTAAATTTGAATGTTTAAAATTATATATAAAATTTAGTTTTTCATAGAAATTTACTTACTCATGTGAGTAAAAAAAATCTAAAAAAGCCATCCCTACTCTACATGCATCAAGCCTGACAGAATCTTAAATAAATTAAAATAAAATACCTACATAACAATTTGGCTGACAGCAGTCAGGGTTGCTTTTATGACTGCATTGAGCATCGACTTTCAAAACACAACTTCCTGGTTCACAGCAATGATCATTATTTCTTTGACACATCTGTAGTAATCAATTTTAATGTATTACACATCTATAGTAACAAATAATTGTGCATTACACATCTGTAATAGAAATAGGCTGAATATTGGGACCTAAAACTTAAGGATAATGATTCCAAACATGTAAAGAAAATAACCTAATTTAATGTTTCAAATACTTATTTTGTTATTTTTAATAAACTTATTGTTTCATTACCATGAGCTATGCTTTCACTATTTCCTAAAGATGCCCAACTTTCTTAGGTTTAAATTATTAAGTGTTAAAAAAAATTTTTTTGGTCTAAAGATGACTATAAATATTTTTAAGTTTCTTTATCGAAACCTTACTCAGTAGTCAATAAATAGTTTTATTATTTCAAAGTAAAAAATTGTTAAAACTTCTGTAAATTGTTAAAATTTCAGAACAGAAAACCCAGAAAATGATAATAAATCAAAATGTTTTTAATAGTTTGAACTTTTATTAGAGGACTGCAGTGTCAGCATATTTTCACTGCAGAGTCAACATATTTTCACTGCAATGTCAACATATTTTCACTGCAGTGGTTTTAACATTCAAAATTTTTTTGATATGTTAAATTTCAAAACCACTGCAGTGACAACTTGATGATTGAGTAATAAAATAAAATCTCATATACCAACCTAAACTTTTTTTTAGATCTTTTAAAGTTATCAAAGGTAAATAACTTGACTTTAAGAATTTGAATTAGGAATTTGAATTGAAAAACATTGATTTGGGAAAGATGATTTTAGTGATTTTGAAAATTTTAAACTGCATTAAAAAAACATTTTTTTTACAAAATGTGCTTTTAATTGGTAGATATACTCTCTATTATTATTAATTAGTAAGAGTAATTAGTAAGAATCATAAAAAATCATCGCTTGTTTTTTTAGAATTATTTGAAGCTGTTTTTGAATTTTATTGTCGGTTTCCTAAACAAATTTTCCTCTAGGTTGGCGTGATATAAAAATTATTGCAAACCAATAAAAAACTGCATCATTTTTTATTTTTTGTCCCTTTTATTACAAGCGTAAAACATTTTGAAAATAAAGAAGTTCTAAGTTTTTGAGTGCCAAAATTTTTTGATAAATTTACAGAGGATCTATTGAAGAAAGTTTAAAAAACCAATATTTCTATATCAAAGAAGGTGTAGAGAGTTTTTTTAATAGTATTTTTGTTCAAGCACATAAGACGTCTCAAAAAATATTTTTGAAATTCAAAATGTAAATAATTGAAATCATTATCATAGTGTTTCTTCCAGTAAAAATTTCAGCTCCTAAAGTCAAATTAATTAATTAATATTAAAAATTAATTGTAAAAAATTAATTGTAAAAAAGGTATTTTTTGGCTATTCCTATATAATAAAGTTTTTTAATTTACAAATCAAAAAAATACCTGTGAAAAACAAAAATAAATAATGGTGAATAAAAATAGTAAATAACAAAACATAAAAACATGTAACAATAGTCTTGAATATTAAATCAAAAATGTATGAATAAAATAAACTGAAAAGTATTTGTAACATATTTTTAACGTATTTGAGTCATCTTAATGAAATTATTTTGTAACAAAAACCACAACAACAAAAAAAGGGAAAAAATAAACATGAAAAAACCTCCAAAGTTCCACAATCACATTGTTCACCATCTTCATGAATTCCATTGCCACAAGTTTTTCCGAATTGCTTTACAAAAGAGCAAATCAAAAAAGATTTTTATAAAAATGAATAAAAAAACTTTAAAATAAACATAAATTAAAATAAAATAAAAATCCATATTTATTGATTTATTTCAAATATCAATTAATATCGTAGGTGATGTTAACAAAGTTACAATCAAAACTATTTGTCAAAATCTGCCGGTAATACTCTATTAAAAAGCTTGAATTAATAATTCTAACAGCTTCATTGCATTTGCACTGATAAAGTTGTCTTTTTGTAAAATTAAATAGCTTATAGTCTTAGCTATTTCTGAAATTATTTTCGATTTTCTTTTATCATTTAAGTATTATTTGAATATTTTGGTTCATTTTTATAATATCAAATTTGTTTTTGTTGATCCCATTATTCGAATAGATATAGCATGTTATATATTTCAGTAATGATGCTTGACCATATTCCATTTATTATTATTTGTTTTTTCATGTTACAACTGCTTTTAATTAAAATTTCTTTCGTTATATTGTTCTATGATAACCTTTGAAAAAAAAAACCAATTGTAATTTCAATTTTTCTGTTTGCTCTTTCTATTTATTTGCTCTATTTTATTTAAATATATTTAATATCTGTGTCAATTTTGTTCTTCTGCTGATACTTTAATTGAAATTGATTCAGTTGTTTGGAGATTTTTTATTTCTTTTTTATATAAAGTTAAACATTCAGTTCCATAACATAAAATTGATTGACAGTATATCTTGTATAATTAAATTTTCATTTTTGGATTTATTTCGCGTAAATATATTTTTGCAGCACAAATAGCTTTTGTGAAACTTTTTTTTCCAGGTGAATATCATTCTTTAAGTTATCGTTTAATTTAAGTCTGAAATATGTTTAATTCAAGTTTTGAATATGTTTAAAATTCAACTTCATCAATTTACATCTTTTCTTTTTCAATTATTATCCTTTTGTTTTTTATCTTTTTACTATTTCTTCAAATAATTTATAAACCGAGTTTTTGTAGATTCCAAGTATTTTGTTAAGTTTCTCCATATTTATTTGTTATTCTTGGCCTTGACCTTACCTTAAAGCCTAAAATTGAGGCCTTGATCTTGAAACTGTTGGCATTGGCCTTGAAAATTTTAGCCTTGGCCTCGATTGTTTTTGCCTTGGCCTTAGAAAAAATACATATTTTCTTTTTAACTTTGTTGAATTCTGCGCATAGCCTTGGTCTATTTTACAAAATGTATTTTTATCATCACAGCACTTGCTACTTACAGTTTTGTTAATAAATGCCCTTAATGTAAGGCAAAAATTGAAGTCTTTGGTCTTAAAAATGTTTGCATAGGCCTTGGAATTGAAACTCCTAATCTTGGCCTTAATCTTAAAACTCCTAGCCTTGGCCTTGTCCTTGTAACTTTTGGCCTTTGGGTTGACCTTGTAAAGTTCAAGTTATCCAATGTTTGATTTACTGGGAATTAACTGTATTTCATTCATGCCTATATAATTGTTTGATACAACTACAATATCATCTACGTACATTATTTCTAATTTGAAATTCTTCTTTTATTTTCTTTAATTAGATCTATTTTATAAATTGAAAATAATAACGGAGATAGAGACCCTCCTTGCTTGACACCAACTGTTGAAGCAAATACTTCTGATCTCTCAGAAATATTTGCTTTATTAGATATACAAAATAATTATTATTATTTTGTATATCTGCATTTGATACCTTACAGTATTTTTTTAACATGCACCAGTATTTACAGGGGTGCGCAGATTATTCCAGAAAAAATAAATTTGAATATGTTAAAAACCATTCGTATTACATCACTGAAAATTTGATCACAAAAAAAAAAAAAAAACATTAATCGACATAAAAAGTTCAATGTAGTTCAATATAGCCCCCACTAGAATCTACTACACTTGCACAGGCACTCATTTCAGCTTTGTTGCACCTTATTTGGGTACAGACTCTTCCATATCTTTGCTGATAAACTTGTATATGTTTTGAGGGCTTCTTTGACTCCATGAAGCCTCAAATGGTTAAGTCCACTGGTTTCATGTCTGGGCTAAAAGGGGGTCACATGTCCGTTGACCACAAAGAATATTCTCTTGAAGAAAGGCAACGGTTTTCTTGGCACTGTAAGCAAGTGCAGAATCTTGCATGAAGGACAATTGATCATTACCAAACTTCTTCTTGGCCCAAGGCGACAAGTTAGCTTTTTTGAAGTCAACATAGGTTGTTTGATTCAACCATTTTTTAGCACTTAAAAAGTACACTCAGTAAAAAGATGAGACTTAATTAAATGCCAACTAACACGAGAATGAAATTTAGTAGTTGACACAATAATACTCTGTGAGTTTGTACCATGACAACATTAGAAGCAGGTAATTTCATTAATGCTTTTCTACTTAGTCTGTTATTGCATTTTTCTACAAAAATTCGACAACCATTTGTGATACATTTGTTGACGTTCCAAAAAAATCTGCCTTCGAGATAATTAGGAAATTTTGTAGTGCTGACACTTATATTACACTGTCTTTGTCACCTAAGGCAATTGACAATCACTTTTAACTCATTTTAATGTTTTATCAATTTGATATTCGGTCAATTTTATTTTGCTTAAAACCACCTATTCCATTGAAATTGGACTTTGTGCTGCGAACCCAATTGTGTGCTGCCTTATATTTGACACCAAAAATTTGTGCAAAAGTCACCTGGTTGTCATATTCTTCTGTTAGCGGAATATGCTGAAAAAACATTTTTATAAATTACAATGTTTTTTTTTTCAACTTGTTCGATTGTATATATTTTATGCCATCAAATCTAATAAATTGGATCAAGTTGTTTTAGAAGTGGATGTATTCCCAATTTCATATTACAATTCCAAAATTAAATTTTGTGTTTCTCAATTACTTGTTATGTTTTTTAAATTACATGTTGTGCTTCTCAATTACTTATTACAAAATCTAAACTACATGTTGCGTTTCACAGTTACATATTACAATTTCTTAATTACAATTTTCATGTTCTCAATTACATCTTGAAAAAGTGTAATGTTTTCTCAATTTTTTTTTTTTTTTTTTTTTTGGATAGGAGTTGACTGAAAAAGTTGAAAAACATGTTGCAAAAAAATTATTTAAATTTGTATTTAAAGAGAACCTTTTGTAAATGTAAGTTTAAATATCTGGAATTCTGGATTCAGAATTCCAGATATTTAAACTTTTAGTTTTTTTTTCAGATATTTTAAACTTTTAGATTTCCAAAAGGTTATCTTTAAATACAAATTTAAAAATACTTTTACAAATATCTTTTGTCAAATTACTAGACAGAATTTTGTTTTTTTTTTACTTGAACTTTTCAAGTACATTTTTTTTTTAAACTCATAATTCAACAATTTAATTCAACAACAAAAAAAAAATTACTTAAAAAATTCATAAATTTAATTACAACAATGATAGAGCAAACAATAGAGCAAACATTCTTTGAATTAGAATTTATAAGCATAATTAAAATTTGTAAACACATACAGTTGAAGGGTAGTTTAAAAGACAATTATAGTCTTCTGTATTATTTAAAACATCCATATTGCAGGTTGAAAAGCCTGTTCCTCTAAATCTAAACAACATTGTTAAAATGCAGAAACAATACATATGAAAAATCAAGCAATTCAATCAAAAAATCAAAAGAACAAATTGTCATAATGATAAAGTTATATCTTATAATATTATATTATATCAAGCAGTCATATGACATCACCATTAAAGATATTTATTGAAATCTTTAAATTAAACGATAATTTATTAAACACTTACAGAAATTAGTTAAACTTTTACATAAAAAATACTTTTTGAGGATTAAAGTTAACTAAATTTAACATACTTGGATGTTTGCATAACACATCCCCTAGCAGTTAAACACATGCAATCTAAGAAATAAAGAACAGTAAATAAATCATTAAATATTGAATAATAATAATAATAATAATAAAAATAATAGGAAGAAAAATGATAATAATAAATAAGAGTAGTAAATAAATCATTAAATATTGAGTACAAATAAATAAATGATTTGATAAGATATCATTAAAGGTGAACAACTATTAAAAAAAAATATTTATGAAAACTCATATTCATAAAATGCTTACAAGTAGGTTTCTGCTCCTTCACATTCTTTGCTCCTTTTTCCATCTCCTGCATAATTATCTCTCATACTAGTGTCTGATCTTTTTATATATTTCAATAAGTGACCAACTGAGCCATCCAGTGCTGCCCAGTTACATAGACCTGGGAAATGTGATAATAGAATCACATTTTACATTTGACTTGTTAGTCAAAAAATAATAAAAATTATATTTTATTCTCTTCCACATTTTCTTTTCTGTTGTGATGCTGCAATTTCCAACTGTAACCATTAATTCTATATTTATCACCAAAACAATTCTCCAGTAAAAAGATGTTTGTTTACTATTGCTATAAGCCATTGTAAAAAGATTTTGTCTAATGCTGAAGCCCGCTATTCTCAATTCATAAAATCTTGCATATCATCTCAAAAATTAGGATCTCACAATATCTGGAAAATCTTTAACAATATTTATAATAAGAGCAAATCTTTTATTCCGCATCATTTAAATTTTGTCACCTCACCTAAAGACAAAGCTGAATTGTTTGCTAAGAACTTCTCATTAATTTCATCTCTTGATTCCACTAATCGCATCCTACCTGATATAGCCAACAAAGAGGTTTTACTATAATTTGACATTTGTATCACTCCAGCATCTGTATCTAAACTGATTTCCTGCTTAGACTATTCTACTGCATGGTCAGAAAAAGTTTATTTTTTTATAAATTCCTATGTTTTTTGTTATATATACTGAATCAGATCTATTGTAATTCTACTGTTTGTTTTTTTATTCATTATGATTGCTAATTTTTAAAAGTTTTGTTGTTGTTATTATTGTTGGTGAATATATATTTATCCTGTTTCTTTAATTTAGTTTGACTATCGTCTTCAATTACTTTATTTAAATTCTTCTATCATCTATCATTAGATAATTCTATCATCTAAAATCTAAAAAAACTTATACTTATAATTAATATAAAATACACTAAATTGTAGCTATTATTATTACTACTTTGTTACTATTTTTATTATTATTGTTTTATTCTAATTATTATTGTCATTATTACTATAATTATATATTTATAAACATATTTTTCAAGGCATTTATTTGAAATTAATAATTCAATACTATTTTTAAATATCCATGATAATTTCAAATATCTATAATATTTTCAATATTATTTCAAAGTATATATAATTGATTGATTTAATGAAGCCAGCATCATTTTACACAGTGTTTTACACATTATTTTACACAGTGTTTTACACATTATTTTACACAGTCTAAATCCACAAATTTATAACATGAAGTATTTTTCACTAGAATAAATGTAAAATTTTTTCAAAGAATTTTAGTTTGCTTACATGCCTAATCTCACTTTTTACTTTTTTTTTTTACTTTTTTTACTAATAACCTACTTTTTTGTTTGCTTTGAAAACTTTGTTTAAGATCTTTTTTGCTTGCTTTGAAAACTTTGTTTAAGATCTTTTTTGTTTGCTTTGAAAACTTTGTTTAAGATCTTTTGTCACAAAAACTGGGACGGTTGATTTGATTCTATTTTCTAGATTTTTTTATTTTTATTTTGTGGTTCTAAATTAATTACTAAATTTTTAAGATCTTTAACATAAAAATTAGTAATATAATTTATTTTCTTGTAGTTTTTTATTGTAAAATATTTTTCTGTTGTAAATTGGAATGCGTAAAAAGTAAAGTATTAGGAATTTGATTTTTTAAAGATCTTGAATTCTTTTTAAAATTTGTTACTTATTTACCAAAAAAAATCCTTTAATTAGGTACAATAGGTCATTCTCAAACTTTCTAAATTAATGGGAAAAAGATGTTGTAAGTTCAAAATTATTATTACCTAGGTTATTACAACATCATATCAATTACATCATCTGTACTTTCGGTTTAGTTTTAAAAGCAGCTGCGGTTGAGGACAAAATCTTTTAATAAAATGCTCATTTTTTCTGATCAAAGTATATAAGATATTTTTTTTTAGCTTAGAGATCACTTACTCGTATAGTATGAGTAAGTGATCTCTAACCTAAACAAAATTGAACGAAAAATTAATGCTAAATTTGAATAACGCTTTTTGAGTAAAATATTTTGTAAAAAGATAAAGGAAAAGACAAAACAAAAAGAAAATATTGTTCAAACATATATAAATACTTGAAATATTATAACAGAAAATTAAAAACCTGTTTTATGCTCATCTTTAAATCTCATAAGCAGTCCAATTAAAAAGCTTATTCTTTTAATACCAAAATTTGTATAATCAAACTGTGTGTAAAAAACAGAATTACTAATCCAATTAATTTTTAATTTTCAACAAATCTTTAATCAAGTACTTTAATAGTTTCATTGAACTTTTGTTATCTTGTTTATTTTTTTTACTCAAAGAAAAAAGTTACCTTATAAACTAAGCCAGAATAATCCTGACAAAAGCGAAATTCATTTCCTGCCCAATAACTACTGTCTTCATGACTAAAAAAATTTTTTTAAAAAGTTAAACACTAAAACAGAGACTAAAATAAAATATTTTTTTAAAGAAACAATAATAATAAACTATTAGTAAAACGGGATCAAGACATAACTATAAGGTAAAATCAAGATAAGAGCAAGATGTAACTTAGAATTTTAGTTAATTTTTTTTAGCAAAAAAAAATTCAAATTTTTTTTGAAGAAACTTTATTAAACTGAAAAAAACACACATCTCACCCTTACACTTATACACCCTTACACTTATAGAGAATAAAATATTCAAGTCAATTGGTAACTAAGCAATGCCTAATTAAAAAAGCAACCAATAATAAAAATTAAAAACAACCTATTTTTAAAGAAATAACTTATTTTTTTGATGAGGTCAAGCAATTAAGAGGTTTTAACAGTTGAGTTAAATTGTCACTTTTTGGTGTAATAAAACTTGATGTGATCATTTAGGTATGTATACTTGATAATGCCAATCGTTGCATTTTGAATATTTTGATTGATACCATTCACTATTTTGCCAGTTGATATGTTGAAGCTTTGTCCTAAACCTTAAGGGCTTTTTTACACTTGACTTGATTTGCTCCTGTTGTAGGAGTTGCTGTTGTTTCTTGATTTATTTAATGCTCATTATCTTTTTTTTGTTTAAATTTGTTGGTTGGTAAACATGTCGCTAAGCTAATACAAAACAATTGGATCAACTAAATTTTTTATTAAACTTTGGTGCTGATTGTGTTGGCAATAGCATAGACTTTGGTAATTGAGATGGCAAAGACTCAGTTTGAAATAATAGTTTTAAAATTACTGGCAATTTGTAATTAAGACTTATTGATTTAGTTGATGTCAAACAGCATTTTAAAATCCAGTGACAATTTGCTTGTGTATAAATACTTCAATAGAGCTAAAAGTTTTTACATGCTGTGAACAAAAGCATTCTTTTTAATAAATTTTGATAGACTGCCGACTTTGCTTCAAGCTCAAAATTGCTGCTAGTAGTTTGTGCAAAACTCATTTGAAATAGAAATGAATGCCAACATATAGTGGCTACATTATGTGGCACAAATGATGTTTTCAATCCTAATAGGTAGGACACACCTGAAAAGAGTTTTGCATGCTGATGACAGAGCAGCTTTTTGCTGCTTTGTATTTTGGCGAGCACAAATTGCTCTTTTGTGTATGGTTTTCTGTTGTTTTATATTTTGCATGCAAGTATTTTTCAAGACATTTTATATCAGAATTGAGTTAATAATAACTGATTTGAGATTTATAGTTTGAATTTAACTTATTAACAAAAGTTCTAACTAGGGGTTGCCTGTAAAATCAGTATGCTCATAAGGGGAAAATGATATAATTTTTATCACTATGTCATTATAACTTCTATTTCATTGAAAACTGTTTTACTCTATATTATTTATCAGTTATTTAAAAAGCCAAATTAGAAATTTTTTTGAAAAGGTTTATCTAGAGGAATAAGTTGAAATTCCAAATTGGATGTAAATACAGGGAACTTATTAGTGCATTTAAAACATTTAATGCTGTCAGACAGAAATGCTTTTAGAATGTCTCTAACTCCTTTTATAAAAATTCTATTTAAAAAAAAAAAAAAAAAGGTTTTAGAGCTCTCATAATTTTAATTACACCTTCAATATTGACAAGTACATACCTATGTATATCATATTGACGACAAGTACATACCTATGTATATTGACAACAAGTATTTGTTTAAGTATATTGTCAACAAACACACGTTCAAGTTTGTTAAACAAGGGTTTCATAAAAAAAATAAAAACTAAACTGAATTACTGAGATAAAAGAATGTTGTTTGGTTTAAAAACAGAAGTTTTTTTGTTGCAGTTTTTGTTGTTTTTTATAATTTACTGCAGTGTAGTGGTAGAGCTCACCTCATAAGTAAGAAGTTCTGAGTTATGACCTTCATGACCTTGGGGAGGTGAATAAAAGTTAAAAAATATATAAATACTTTAAAAAAATATTAACATACCTATTTTTATTACTTATAATAATGAAAGATTAAAGATTATATACAAGATAATCTTAAAATATATAAAAATAATTATATACTATTCACTTTTGAACTTGAAAAACCGTTTTATTATTTACTATTATTGTTTCTTGTTATTCATTAAATGTAAAAATTAATTTATTATTAACTGCAAAATTTACCTAAAAAAGATGCCACCATCTAAATTCAGTGCTTTAAAAGATGAATTATTTTTTATTGTTTTATGGAAGTAAACATTAAAATTATAAACATCTTTAAATGCATCTGTACTACGGCTAAAATAATCTTCATTTTCTTGAATTTCTATTGCAACAACAATTAAACGCACATTAATAGCTTGATATATCTTAAAAAAAACAAAAAAACTTTATTGTTATGAAAATTATAAAACTAATTTATTCTTTAATTACAAAATAAAATAAAATTAAAAAAATATATGCTTAAGCAGCTAGGTAAGTTAGAAGTTTACTTCTATTAATGTTCTGTTGTGAGTGTCACAGTATTTTGGGTTCGAAAATCACTTTGATTTAATGTTACCTAATACTGTCCATAGCTATATATTTATATGTGTGTATATATATATATATATATATATATATATATATATATATATATATATATATATATATATATATATATATATCAGGGACTATTATAGACAGTTTTCAGTAGTGTCGATTAAAATTTGGGGACCTTTTTTTTTTTTTTACTTTTTTACATCCAATATTTTTTTAAAAAAAGCTGATTACTTTTATTAAGTTTCTCTGGGACAAGGGAGGGAGGGGGTACTGCCACCCAAATTTTTTTCCTAGAATAGGCCCTGTATATATATACATATATATATATATATATATATATATATATATATATATATATATATATATATATATATATATATATATATACATATATATATATATATATACATATATATATATATACATATATATATATATATATATATATATACATATATATATATATATTTATATATATATATATATATATATTAGGGTGCATCAAACGCCCCATACTTTCAAAAATTGATCTGTCCCTATTCTTAAAACTTTTTCAAAACTAAATCAGATTTAGGGGGGCCACCTCAAGTCTGAAACTTGCAACAAGACATTAAACAGAAGAAAAAAAAGTTTTTTAAATGTATGTCATGTTGGGTCTCAAAAAAAGCAAAAATTAAAAAAAAATTCAAAAATAATAAAAATTTTACATAAAAATTAATATTCTTAGTTTTATTGCATAAAAATTATTATTTTTTTAACAAAAAATTAAAAAAAGCCATTTTTTTCATGGTCAACAAAATTTTTCAAGGTATTTTTAACAAAAAATCATAAATATTTTTGAAATTTTTAACATTGGCTTGTGAGAACCAATAAAAAGTTTTAAGAATAGGCACAGATCAATTTTTGAAAGTATGGGACGTTTGATGCACCCTAATATATATATATATATATATATATATATATATATATATATATATATATATATATATATATATATATATATATATATATATATATATATATCTTGTGTTCTACAAAATTGAGTTCTCAATGTTCTTAAAAAACAGAACTATATATATATTAAGTTATTTTTTTGGGAATAACAAAATAAATTGCATTTTTATAGTTTAATTCAATGCAAAATAGAATTTCATTGATTGCAAAATAGAACAGAATGTTGCTTAAAATCTTATTTTCGCATCATAAATTGGTATACTAGCAGCAAGTTTGCCATTTTTAAATGCAGTTTCATTTTTCTGTTAAGAAATGGTTACTTTTTTGCCATGTTTAAAGATATAAAATATTATATAAAATCTAATAGAGATAAAGTTTTTATATTACCCATACATTTAACTTGTATTTTATGGTATTTTAACATGATATCTAACAATAAGATTATAAAAAATCTTTTTCAGACTAAATTTATATATTAAAAATGAATGCAAAATGTGGTTCTGGGCGACCAACAAGAAAAGAACACATAATATTATAACTTGACATCAAAGTGAAAAATATGCTAGGCAACCAAATGAAATACCTGTTAATGACCTCCCAACATATAAACAGATTATTCAACATGCCTATAAGGTCAAAAAAGAAATGATATCAACTGAAAAAATTGATTTTCCTGCCAAAATTTTAAAAGTGAATGAAAAAATTTTAAAAAGTTGGAAATACGTGAATCCAAATCTTCTATGAATGAAGGAGAAACCTCTAAGGAATAAGGTACAAAGAACATTTCAAAAAGAAATTGCAGCTGAACAATTTTCAAAACATAAAAATTTTGCTGGTTGGAAAACAATCTTTTAAAGTTATTTAAAAGATTGTTTTCCAACCAGCAAACTTTTTAGTTAATTGTGATTTAAATTTGAAGTTAAAAATATAACTTCAAACCACAATATTAAACAATGTGGCTTAACTGCCAACAAATTTTACAGCTGTTTTTTGTTTCTTCCCAAATTATTGAATTATATTTTATTATACATATTACCCTTTAGAAATGCTTGATGCAAGGATTGCTCTAACAAGCACTATGTATGTCTCTGTGAAAAAAGCAAACAGGTTACATTTAATTTTTTTTTTGATTTTTATTTTGTATTATTATTTTTATGTTTGTTATAATTTTAAATATTCTCTATAATCAATAAAATGAATTTTTTTAATTTTTCACTTCTAGAACAAGATCAGAAAGGATCAGAAAGTTAAGCAAGAGCCCATTGTAACCTGGCAGATAGGCCAAATTGATAAGAAAGAGACAATATTGCAAAATAAAAAAGTAAGGAGAAAATTAATATAACAAGTGACACAAGACTCCATTCAGATAATGATTGTATCAGTGAGACTTATGATGTGGAAATAGATAACAATGATGACTATAAAAATCAGAATCATGAGTTTTTTGCAAAACCACTGTGTGAAAAAAATTACATAAACAATTGCCAAAACTGCTATCAGGTTCAAAGTTAGTGACGCTGCAACATCTGCCAAAAAGCAACTGTTACTTTGATATTAAATTAAAACTCAGGATGACAGATCACAAATTATCGCTGAAAAAAAGATATCTGACACTAAAAAGCGTGTTTCATCAATGATTAGTGAAAAACACAGTTCGGAAGTTTTTCATTTTTAAGTCATTGGAGTAGATAGTAAAAAAGACAAAAATACATAAACAGTTATATTTGGATATGATCATGATGCTGAACCTATTATTAAAATAACAGGAAAGGATGAACATTGCTTACTTTTACTGCAAAAAGTGGAGCTTTTTCTAAGAAATAATTAACTCATATTGAAATAAAAATGGAACAGGAATTACAATAGCAACCGAGACACTAAAAATACTCAAAAAATACAACAGCATCAGCAGTTTTGATGCTATTGTTCTTGATAATACTTCTGCTAATATTGGTGCAGATAATGGCTTAGTTGTAACATTAGAAAGGCTTTTAAACTGACAAATCTATTCAATAGGATGTGTACTTCATCAAAATGTTTTGTTAATTAAAAACTCAAAAACCTTTCTTTTGATAGTATAAAGACAAATGGGATGTTAGTTAGACGAGTCAGATCGCTCTCCAGTTTTTCTCCAATCTTTGAAAATATTGATAACAGATGACACTTTCCAGCAGGCTAGAAAACAAGACTCTGATAAATAGTTTGTTAAATAGTAATTTTGTTATAAACAATTTTTGCAATACCTGCGTCAGTATATATTGCCTGTGTTGCAATGCAACAAAGACTTGTTTTTAATTGACTTTACAGTATCCAAATTTACCTCATAGTTCTGCGCTAACATTCTAAATGGTTCAATGATGGTGCTTTAACAATATCAAAGTTTAAATTTTTATAGCTAATACCATAGTCCGCTTTTTCTTATTTTTTTTTTTTTTTCTTTTTGTCAAGAGGAAGAAAATATTAGAGTTTACATATGAATCAATCTCTGAATGAATTGAATTCTTTGAATTGTTACTTTTACCATCTACTTCAGCTATGAAGTGGCTAAGTAGTAACTCATTTTGATGAAGTACAAATCCTATTGAATAGATTTGTCAGTTTATCTCTCATCTTAAGTCTAATAACTTTCTGATCATCAATATGAATTTTGATCTTCTTGTTCTACTGCTGATTTTTTAACAGTAATAACTGATAGGTTTTACCGTGCATTAAATAGATGTGGAGAGGTAAAGGCTATTGCTCTTGACATTTCTAAAGCCTTTGATAAAGTTTATCATGCTGGTCTTCTCTATAAGCTCTTTTTGTACAGTGTATTAGGTAAGATTACTGAATCCTTCCTTACTAATCATAGAATAAAAGTTGTCCTCAATAGGAAGCACTTTTCTTCATATCCTGTAACTTCAGGGGTTCCTCAAGGTTCTATCCTTGGCTCTATACTTTTTTTAACTTACATTAAAGATCTCCAAGTAGCTTTCACATCTGATGTGGCATTGTTTGCTGATGATACTACTATTTATTCTTGTCTTGATAAACATGCATAATTTCGGCTGTCACTGACATTTGAATAATTTTTTGTGAAAGGATCCTTTAATTCACTGAACAATAAAATAAAGATATGGTATAAATTTTAAATCAAAAAATTCTGGCGCATTTGATCGTAATAGACCTATTAAGATGGCACACATTTTTTTTTTAAATGTTATTAGGACACCATAACACAAAATCATTTATATCATTATACTTATAAATTGTCTGTATATTTTAAACTTTTTTTTTCGTTATTTATTATTTACACCAGATAAAATAATTGAACTAATTATAATTGAAGATTTAAAAAATTTTTAATTTTGATGAAGTTTGTCACGGACTTGGCAATATGGTAAAATCATATTGCATGCATATTTGTAAAAAACTATAAAAATTATGCAAACCTAAAATTGAAAATTTTTTATCCAACTGGTTAAATTAAAATGTTTCTTACAAAATGACAAAATAAATTTTTATTTTTACTTGGAAAACATTTTGAATGAACAGTTTTATTATGACACATTTTTAACCTTGAAATCAGTAAAACTGTAGAATCAGTAAAATTTATGGATAATTCTTATAATTTTTCCACAACAGTATAACAATTATAGACCTATCTCTCTCACATGTACTAGCTGTCGTGTCATGGAAAGTATTGTCAGTTCAAGTATCGCTGATTATCTTGATCTAAATAATCTAATAACACCTAATCAACACGGCTTTTTATCCAAAAGATCTACGTGCACAAATCTTCTAGAGTCAACTAATGACTGGAATAAAGCTTTAGACAGCAATTTAATTACTGACGTAGTATACATTGACTTTTAAAAAGCATTTGACTCTGTACCTTGGTCTACAAACCCAAAAGATCTTGGTGTGACCATGGATTCTTACTTAAATTACAATAATCATATTTCAAATATCGTCCGTGTATCAAACATTCCAGGATATCTAATCCTTAAGTGTTTTAAAAGTCGTGATCCACGTGTTATCATTAAAGCCTACACTACTTATATAAGATCGATCTTAGAATATTACTCTCCGGTTTGGTCGCCAAATCGCACTAAAATGAACAATACAGTGGAAAGAGTACAAAGACGTTTTACCAAGAGAGTTTCTAACCTAAATAATGTTTCATATTCAAGTAGACTTATTATTCTTGGTTTGGAACTACTAGAAATTCGTCACCTTAAGCAAGACATGATTACATGTTACAAAATTCTGAACAATTTAGTTTGCCTAAATAAATCAAGTTTCTTTTTATTTAACAACTATATTTACACTCGAGGACATAATTTTAAATTACGCAAATTAAAATGTAAACTCAATGTCCATAAACACTCTTTCTCACTCAGGGTTGTTAATATTTGGAATAACTTGCCGTCTGACGTCGTGAATGCCAAAAATAAAAAGAGCTTCAAAATTAAAATTAACTCTATTGACTTTGAAAAATACTGTTCCGGCTAACTGGTTTTTGTTTTATAACTATGGTCTTATATATAATTGTAATTTATATTTTAAATTATCTAGCATTTGTATTATGTGATTGTAGGGCACGTTGTCAGAGTCCTTCATATTTTATGGACCTGCGTGTCCTTTAGAACATGTATCACTGTTCTAATAAATTTTAATCTAATCTAACTAATAAAAATTAATTGAATAAAAACATAAAACAAACCATGTCACATTGAGTAATGATATTTAAGACTCTCTCAATTAAAAGAGAATGATTGTTGCTGTACATAGGTAACTAGAAAAAAAAATAGAATGATTGTTGCTGTTGATAGGTAGCTAGAAAAAAATTTAACTAGAAAATGATTTAATAACTATAAAAAAACCAATAGTTTTAATGACAAAAATATAAGATCATTATAAGTAAATAACTATATAAACTTTCACTTTATTAATTTTATTAGAAATATAGTGAATTATCAATTAACACTATATTAGATATATTATGTATTATAACTATAAATACTATATTTCTAATAAAATGTTTCTTAAGCAACTTTCCTTTTATTCATTTGAAACAAATGAAAATAATTTTATTAGTACCTCCCACTCTTTCCTCTCAGTATTAAAAATAAAACCAAATATAATATTGTATTTGTTTTTTGAAACCACTATATAGCTAAACTCAGCTTTATTCAACAACAGTAACAAAATGGAATTTTTAGTAAAAACATGCTGTAAAAGAACAAGTTTTGCTCAAAATGTGGTACCAGGGTGTTAACCAGCCTGATGGCACCACATATAACGCGGTATTCCCAATTGGTTTCAAATTCCCAAAGGTTCATAAGACCATAGTAAAAAAAATAAATAATTAAATCAGTCTAAGATTTTAAGTGTCACGCTAGACAAGTAAAAAACATAATTAGAAGCGTAATTTGTAATTAAATGACAAAAAAATGAATCAAATTGATTGATTTTTTTAATGTGTAAAAAGGTGTCGTCATTAACAACCATACATTAACATGATCATTCGCTCAAAAGTTTAAAAAAACTTTTTATTTTAATTTTTATTGATGCCAGTTAATTTTGAGTTAAGATTTTTCAAAGTTTAATAAATTAATTTATTAATTTATTTTTATTATTCAAAAACTTTTTATTTATGTTTTTGCTGTTTATCTTAAGTTAATGAAGTTACAAAGAAATTTGCATAATAATAAATATTATACTTTAAAAATAAAAAAGTTAATAACGTTTTTGTAATAAAAGATTTATTAATACTTTCAGTAAAATAAATTAGCAGGTAAAATAAATTGAAAATAACAACAAAAATAATCAAAAATAAAACTTGCAATGAAACATATTATCTATGTTATAATTACGTAAAACGTAAAAGAAGGTAATTAAATAATATTATAATATTATTAATTATTAACCAATATTTATAAATACAAAATTCTTTTTTTAATTTACAAATGCAAACTTTATGTAGATATTTAATAAATGTAATGTATATTGAAAAAATAATAACAATAATAATAATAATTTTGTATTTAAATACATTTTTTTTATTTAAATACCTAATTTACTAGATATTTAAAATACGCCAATTAAATTTAGTTGCTGCCCTTGTGCGGTGAAAGAATCTCGCTTTGCCCCCTATATGTCTTTGTTACTTATTTAAATTAAAGTAGCATATTGCAACAAAAGTTCTTTTAACAAACATTATATTTGACGGAAATCGGCGAGCCAACCAAGTTTTTGAATTAAAAGATATTAGGATTTTGAAAACTTTCATTTAATTTTCATTTAAAAGCTATTGATTTAAATAAGTTTTTAAACTGTTAAATTTATCTTATGATAAAAATTATAATATAAAATATGATGAACAATAGGACATTTGTAAAAAAGTTTTTTAAGTATTTCAAAGTATTTTAAAAATACTAGAGTATTTAAATAGTTATATAGTCAAATATATTTCTTCAGAACTAATCGTTTAAACCTTTTTTAAAAAAAGCGATGTACGCAATTAAACTAGATCTAAATTTCAATGAAATTTAATAATACATTTATTAAAACAGCAAACAGTTGTCTTCAATTCTTGGTTTCTCTCTACTTTACTGCAGCCATTTTTTAAAGCGCCTTATGTAAAAAAAAATCTATTTGACTTTTTTTACCAAATAAGCTAGTTTAGATGTACAAACATTTTTGAAAACATATTTTTGAAGAGTTCTAAAAAAATTCATAAAAATTATTAGTTTCAAAAAGCATGGAAGTATACTAAGTATAACTTTTTTTTTTTTTTAGCCGCACCTAAATTCCCAATTTTGCAAAAACGCTGAATGAATTTTTTACCTGGGTAACACCCTGGGTACAAGCATTTAGTGGAAATTAAAATAAAAAATAGACAAACCATTCATTAATTGAGGTCAAGTGATTGGATTACTGTAAGGTCGATTTCAGATTTCAAAAAAAGTACATTAAAAAAACATATTGCTGAATATCATAGCTTCCATGGTGTAATGATTGCAACATTACAACCCCTTTCAGAAAACTATTTACAATTTATATATATATATATATATATATATATATATATATATATATATAAACAATTATTGATTGCAGTTTCCTTGGGAATTATTTCAGCACGAAGGCATTGTGTGAATAAATAAAAAAGCGGTTGCAATCTAAAGTTGAATTGGTACAGGAGAAACAAGGAACAGTTAACACTTTATACATTATCTAATTAATTGAATTATTTATTATATATCTATTTAAACCAATTTCATACACATCATTATTACAAATTTTAACACAAACATATTTGAATTATTTAATCATACATAACGCAACTATTATTATGATATAATTATAATGACATCTGATTATACTGCATTGCATACACAATACAATTTAAGCATCTTGATAAAATAAGGCATCTCTGGCTGACTCAACAATTACACTCATAGGCATGGTGTACTCATTTGGCTGAAATTGTTAAAAACTGTGCAACTGTTCATCAATTAAACTTAGAAATTTTGTTTTAAACAAAAAACATTTGTTTCCATGCAGTTATCTTGATCTGTGTCATGAGAGCCATGGTATTATGGGCTCCGAAAAAAAGCAGTAGCTGGATTATTTCCTCTTATTAGTAAATAACTTGCTGCAGCAGATTGGTATTGTAAAACATTTTCTGGGAATGTGAGGATCATTTAGATTTTGCACACAACCTTTCTGTTATGATAGCTGTATAGTGCCACCTACTTTTAACTCCAAATTAAAGAAAAATCTCCTTTATGCTTAATAAGGTTGGTACTTAACTTTTTCTTGACTTCTACATCATGTTTATTTGAATGTATACTATTACTGATTCTGGTTATTCACCAGGGAAATACTGATGTATAAAAAAGTAACATAAACTTTTTGTGGCATAAAGCTCAAGTAGTAATAGAGTAGCAGCTAGAGTTAGAACTAGTCCAGCGATTTGTCTTTCATATCATATTGAATTTGTTCTATCATAATCATATTAATGCGGTAGTGGTGTAGTGGTAGAGCGCTCGCTTCATAAACGAGTGGTTCCGAGTTCGATCCCCACCACGTCCCCGGTAGTACCATGCTCAAGTAGCCTCCTTGTCTGTAGTGGCCTTCTCGGCCTTGAGGAAGTAAAATGAGGTGAAGTAAAATAAATAAAAAAATAAAAAAATATTGAATTTTTGTCCTATCATATCATATTGAATTGAACATATTCAGCTGTTTTTGTGAGTATCCATGCACAATGAGATTAAAGTTCTTCATTATTAGGACTAGTTACTTGTAACACTCCATAAAGAGAAGTTTTAGTGTTTATGCTTAGAAATATTTTCCTATTGTTATAAAGACTTTTGTTCTTTAGACAATCATAAACGTCAATATTAAACATCAATCATA
This sequence comes from Hydra vulgaris, assembly GCF_022113875.1. NCBI lineage: Eukaryota > Metazoa > Cnidaria > Hydrozoa > Anthoathecata > Hydridae > Hydra > Hydra vulgaris. The sequence goes on from NC_061168.1 coordinate 41,223,479, forward strand.
AAAGTCAATCATAAATGTCAATCATGAATGCCAATCATAAACATCAATCATAAACATCAATAAATAGCCTTAAAGTACCTTAAAACTTACAGATGTGTTAGACTTTTAATGAAAAAAATTATGTGTTTAAACGCCCTTTTAAATATTACATAAAGCCTGTCCGATAATATGAAGTGGTGCGCATGAAGCCTGTTCGATAATATGAAGTGGTGCGCATGAAGCCTGTTCGATAATATGAAGAGGTGCGCTATTATCTTTTTTAAACTGCTATAATAAGTTGTAGGTTTTATTTTATATTATTAATCATTTTATTCTATATTATTAATCATTTACACTGCATCTATCTGTATTCATAAGGATAAGAACGTGTTTAATATTAAGTCAAAATTTCGGTTTTAAGGTAGCGCTGTGTGTCAAAAATTGTTTCCTCTTGGGGGCAGAGAGGTTTGTTTAAGGAATGAACATTGAGTGTATCTCAGTTTCAAATACTTATTACATATGACTTGACTATCACTTGTACAAAGGTTGTACCACAGCAGAATTTTCAGGTTTGTGTGAAACAGTTGTTATTTCTTTTTTAAGAATCTCATTCCCACTACAGTTGTTTAACTTGTTGATATGTAGCAGGAATTTTAGGATGAGTAGCAGCTCCGTTGACTTTCTGACATACTTCAATAAAACACCAAGTTTGGTTTTAATTTGAGATATTGTCCACTATAAAATTACCTGCTTTTCACATTCAGAACATTCTAATACATAAAAGCAATACTTCTAAAGAATCTGAATTAAACCTATATGTTTTATTCTTAAGGTTGAAAAAAAAACCATGGGATTTTTTAATAAAATCAAAAAAACCAATTTTTTTTTTTGTTTAAACTCCTTCTTTAGCCAACCTTTTCAATAAAATAAAATAATTAGCCATTTTCATTGAGAAAATTATATTGTGTGAAACAGTGAAACAAATTTAAATTCTGCAATTCCTTCTTCAGATGTCAGTGTTGATGGGTACTATCCTTTGATTCGTAAAGATTCCAATAGTCACATGCTAGGTTTAGGCGTATACATACGCATTAATTCCCCTATTTGTCGTGAAATCAGGTTCGAATCCTTTGACCATTCTTTTATGTGCTTTCGCCTAGCACCTCTTCACTCTATCACCTTTCTCTTTGTTCTTTATCGTTCTCCTTCTTCCCATGATTGCATTCTTTTAGATGTTATCTCTGATCAAATTGACCATGCCCTCTCTCTTTACCCCTCTGCCAATATTGTTGTTGTTGGTGATTTTAATGCCCATCACACTGAATGGCTTGGCTTTAACACTACTGATCCTGCTGGCACTAAAGTCTTTAACTTCTGCGTTTTTCAATCTCTTACTCAGATAGTTAACTTTGTGACTCGTTTTCCTGACAACCCTAATCATTTACCTTCACTCCTGGACTTATGTCTTGTCTCTGACCCTAGCTTATGTTCAGTTTCTCCCTTTTCTCCCATAGGTGGTTCTGACCATGCAATGATCTCTATAAATCTTTCTTCTCGTACTTCTTTTTTGGGCTCACCTTATCATCGCACCACCTACTACTACCCTAAAGCTGACTGGGATTCCTTTCGTGATTTTCTTAGTGATGGTCCTTGGGCTGATGTTTTTTCTCTCTCAGCTGACAAATGCGCCTCCTACATAACCTCCTGGATTCAGGCTGGAATGGAAGCTTTTATTCCTTCTCGTTGGTTTTAAGTCAAGCCTCATTCTACTCCATGGTTTTCTCCTTCTTGCGCGGCTGCTATATCCAATCGTAATCATTTTTTTCATCTTTTTCAAAAGAACAACTCTCTTGAGAACAAACGGCTATTTATTATTGCAAGAAATCGATGTAAAAAGATGCTTTCTGATGCTAAACTCCATTATTCTCAGTTCACTAAAACTCGCATCTTATCGCAGAAGTTAGGCTCTAAAGACTTTTGGAAAATCTTCAACAGCATTGTTAACAAGGGTAGATCTAACATTCCATCTCTCATTCATGGGACTGATCTTGTTACCTCTCCCAAGGATAAGGCAGAACTGTTTGCAAATAACTTTTCTTCTAATTCCACTCTTGAATCTTATGGACATTCTCTTCCTTCCATTCCAGTCAAACAGGTTGACCCATTGTTAGACATTCAAATCACTCCGGCTTCTGTTGCTAAAGTCATATCTCGATTAAACTCGTCTACAGCTTGTGGTCCAGACAACATTCCTGTCACAGTCTTGCAGAATTGTTCTCCAGAACTTTCTTCAATTCTCTCTAAACTATTTAACAAGTGTTTGACTGAGTCTTGTTTTCCTGCTTGTTGGAAAATGGCATCTGTGGTTCCAATATTCAAAAACTCTGGAGAAAATTCTGACCCCTCCAATTATCATCCGATCAGTCTTCTTTCTGTTATTAGCAAGGTCTTTGAGTCTTTGATCAACAAATTCCTCACATCTCATCTTGAGTCAAATAAACTACTGTCAGACAATCAATACGGTTTTTAATCCTCTCGCTCTACGGCCGACTTGCTAACTGCTTTAACTGAAAGATTTTATCGTGCATTAGATGGAGGCGGTGAGGCTAGGGCTATTGCTCTCGACATATCTAAAGCTTTCGACAAAGTTTGGCATGCTGGTCTTCTCCATAAGCTTGCTTCATATGGTGTTTCTGGGAAAGTTTTTGAGATTATCAAATCATTTCTTTCTAACCAGTTTATTAAAGTCATCCTTGAAGGCCAACACTCTTCTTTATTTCCAGTAACTTCTGGGGTTCCCCAAGGTTCCATCCTGGGCCCTGTTTTGTTTCTTATTTACATAAACGATCTTCCTGACAACCTTTCATCTAAAGTAGCTCTTTTTGCTGATGACTCAACTTTATACTCCTGTCTTGACAAAAAGTCTTCTCTTTTCGATCGCCTAGAACAAGCAGCTGATCTTGAATCTGATCTCACTTCAGTTATAGATTGGGGTTCACAGTGGCTTGTGAATTTCAACTCTAAAAAAACCCAATTGCTTACTGCAAACAACTACCGTAATATGGTCAACATTCCTATATTAATGAATGGCAATCCTCTTACTGAGTCCTCCTCTTTACGTCTTCTTGGATTATCGCTTACTACTGACCTTTCATGGAAACCTTATATACAATCGATTGCTAAATTAGCTTCTGCTAAGGTTGCTTCTCTTTATCGTGCTCGCCATTTCCTTACTTCTGATTCCATTCTCTACCTCTACAAATCTCTTATTTGTCCCTGTATGGAATACTGTTGTCATATTTGGGCTGGTTCTTCTAACAATTCACATTCTCTTCTTGACAAGGTCCAAAAACGCATTGTAAATGTTGTTGAACCTGGACTATCTGCTAAGCTTGAACCTCTTTCCCATCGTCGTAAAGTTGCATCTCTTTCTCTTTTCTACAGATACTATCATGGTCACTGCTCAAAGGGGTTATTATCTCTAGTTCCATCAACTAAAATTCATTCTCGTTTTACTCGTCATTCAGCTAAGTCTCATTCGTTTACTGTATCTGTCCCTGCATGCTCTAAAAACTTTTATTCATCTAGTTTTTTTCCCCGCACTTCAATTCTTTGAAACTCTCTCCCATCTTCATGTTTTCCTGACTCATACAACCTTCAACTTTTCAAGTCTTCTGTCAACCGTTTCCTTGCTCTATATCTCTGTTCTTTTTTTTTCTTCCTAGTAACTCCCAACTTAATAGTGGTTGCTTGCAGCCTTGGTGGGAGTGAATGCAAATAAAAAAAAAAAAAAAAAATTTTCTATTAACATTACTGTTGTAATTCATCAACCAATACATCATTATTTAATGTTCTGTATATAAAAAACAAGCTTTGCTATTTTTTCTACTCCCATATTATCTTTTATATTGGAACGAACAAGTCCAAAAGACGAATAAATTCTTTTAATTCCAGCACTAGAAGCTGGTGCACTTAACAACCTTGATTATCCATGATGTAGCAACCCAAATTGATTTTCACCATTCGATTGGTGATAAATTTTTTAAAAGACTACACAAAAAGCTTTTACCAAATGGAGCAGATTTGGCTTTCAACTTGAATATATTGGTACCAAGTTCTTAAACTCTTTATCTCTAAAGGTCATTGGAGCTTCATTTTCATTTTCAGAAAGATTTGATCCAAAATATCTAGCATGTTTGCAAGGAAATGAGCAAATGATCAATGATCTAGCATGTTTGCAAGGAAATGAGCACCACTGACAACCTGAAGATATCTAGTGTACAATTTTTTTTTTTTTCAGTTTATAAATATGATAACATCTTCATGTTTTTTATAATTTCAACAGTGTCACTTATTTTTGTTTAATCTCTTTGCAACTTATCTAGAGCAACTGCAATTGGTTTTAATAATTTCAACAAAAAAATAGTTTGGGTTTATTTGATACTTTTTAGATTGGTTTAAATGATGGTTTAAAACATTGTTTTAAATGTTTCTTCTTATAAAATTTTTTATTATTAATGGTTTTTTCGTGTGTTAGTAATGACTATGTGATGCAAGTGTTAAGTGGAGAATATGTATAACATATACAGATATTTGCATTCTGCATATAAACCAAATGCAAGTGTCAATTTATTGTTATTGTGGTTGTACTATCAGTTTGTAAAATATTTTAAAAAAAGGAAAAGTTTTATGTTATATAAAGATCAGCATTAATTTTTTATTTAATGTAGAATACAATTGTAATTTTGAAGAACAAAAAATCTTTTTTTTTTTCCTAATGATTTATTTTCCAATTATTAAAATTTTGGTCAGAAAACAAATTAAAAGCATAAAGTTGCTTAAAAAGCTTTTTTATAACAAAAAAGTTTGAAGTATAATAAAAAAATTAAAAATGAATTTGCATTTTAAAACCACAGAACCCAAATTCTGCAAAAGAGCTTCATGTATATTCAATAATAAATAATTAAAAAAATGATAATTTATTTAACTTTATTTCAAATACCATTTTGTGATCACAGCTAACAAACAACTCTACATATAGTGTTTTCTTTCTGGAAAGACAAGGAATGTATTTAGGCTCAATATTAACTAATTCAACCAGATCCTAAAAAAAACATTGAATATATATATAAAAAAAGATAATAAAAAAAAGTTAAAAGAAAAATATTAAATAAAAAATATATGGTTATAAAGTTACTGAGTTTTAAACTTACAAGGGATCTTTTTGACTTTGCATGCCACTTATCTTTTATGTTATTTTCTGTAAAAAATGGAATTCATTAAAATAAATTAAAGAAAATTATACTGTTAAACAATAAAATATCTATCAACTCCCAATATATTGCTAGGTATACTCAATGGGAACAAATAGTGCTAACTTTTTAAATACGCTATAAGGTGACAGTTGTGTTAAGGCAACTATTTTTTGTCACCTTAACGTTTCTGACAAAACTTTAATGGGTTTTAGCTTGCAAAAAAAATTTAAAACCTTACCTAGCTTTAGGTATCTATTTATATAATTTAAAATATGTTGCATCAAAAAAAAAATTTATTGGGAGATAAGCAGTTTTGAGAGTACTAATTACATAAAATTGCAAAATTGCATAGAAATGCCATATGGTAACAGTTTGTACATTTTTTTTTTTTTTTAACATCTTCGCTTCCAACAAGGCTGCAAGCAACCACTAATTAGTGTTGAAAGTTACTGGAAGAGAAAAGATGAAGATTGTAGAGCAAGATAACGATTGACAGACGACTTAAAAGATTACAAATTATATGAATCAGGAAAGCAAGATGAAGGAAGCGAATTCCAAAGAACTGATATTTGAGTAAAAAAAATAGACGAATAAGAGTTTTTGGAGCACTTAGGAACAGTAACAGAAAAAGGATGAGACTTAATTGAATGACGAGTAACACGAGAATGAATTTTTGTAGATGGCACAAGAGACACTAGCTCTTTAGAGCAGTGCCTATTATAGTATTTGTAGAAAAGAGAAAGAGAAGCAACATTACGACGATGTGACAGAGGTTGAAGGTTGGCAGCAAGAGTAGGTCCAACTATGTTTACAATGCGTTTTTGCACCTTGTCTAAAAGAGAAAGGGCATCATTAGAAGATCCACTCCAGATATGGCAACAGTATTCCATACAAGGCCGGATTTGAGATTTATAGAGATAGAGAATAGAATCTAGAGTAAGAAAGTGACGAGCTCGATAAAGAGAAGCAACTTTAGCAGATGCTAATTTTGCAACGGATTTGATATAAGGTTTCCAAGAAAGATCAGAAGTAAGAGTTAATCCTAGAAGATGAAGGGTAGGAGACTCATTGAGTACATTTTCGTTCATAAATATAGGAAGGTCTAAATTTCTGCTAATCGAAACCA